>RJWH01001477.1:0-308539 GCA_004363575.1 Solenodon paradoxus
GCAAAGACAAGTGATGGTGCAGAGATGGGAAGATAGGGTTGCGTGTGTGTGTATGTGCGTGTGTGTGCGTGCATGTGCACGTGTGTGCGTGTGCGTGCATGTGCGCGTGTGTGCGTGTGCTCGCAATGGCGGGAATGAGGGTGGGCAGGGGGGATATAGTCTAAGCCAAACCGTCTAAATCAGGGCTTTTACCTAGTTTATCTGCAAAGGGCCAGATAGTTAATATTTTAGTCTTTGTGGGCTGTATGGTTTTTGTGGCAGTCACTCAATTCTGCTGTTGTAGGGTGTAAGCGGTCATTGACAACACATAAATGAATGGACATAGTGTGGGCAGTAGCCCAGATATGGCTGAAGAGCCATAGTTCATGACCCCTCCTGTAATTTATCAATAAACAGTGATGTCTCCCTTTGATCTTTAAGGTCGTGGTTCTCTCAGGTACCTCTAAACAGCTGTGTAAATCCTATAAGCATCAAGGTTGCAGGGAGGGCCATCGCCTCAGGTGCCTTCAGCAGACAATACCAGTTGGCTCCACTTCTACCAGAATGAAGGAGGACTCAGGAAGGACAGCTGATCTTGGGTGGATGGTGGGGTGAGGCGGTGGTAAATGCCCACTGGCTACCTGGATGGAGTCAGTCAAACAAGTGCAGGGCTGAGCTAGTCCCAGAAGTGCCTGTGTTTCCTGGGAAACATCAGCTTCCAGGTGCCAGCCTCTCCTCCAATCTCAGCTCTGTCTTTTGTCTCAGTACATGATGATTCTGACCTCTGGCATCTCAAGAGTCTGCTGTGAAAAAACATGGTACTCTAATCCCTCCTTTGTTGAAATTCTGGAAAGAGAAATAAATAATTTGAGGCACATGGTGGACTCATCAAGGAAAGCCCTGGGAGAGAAGGAGCAGAAAAACAGCAGAAGGAGGGAAAGTAAGAATGCTCTTAAGGAATTATTTATCTCTTCGTTCTTCCTCCTGAGAGGGGCGGGGGTTAGCGGGGGGTGGATCTCTGAGACAGACCAGATGTGGACTGACCTCAGGGCTATTTCTAACTCCAGCTGTCGAGGATGTTTAACATTCCTGATGTTCAGATTTATATAATGCTGTTCCCCTGCAGAGTTCAAGGCATTCAGTGTGATTTATTGGAAGAATACTGCGTTTACTGTTGGGGGACCTAGGACCTCATTGTTATTCTGCTGGGCATTAGAGATGGGTGAGCCCGGTGGCTGTGAATAGGCTCTAAGAGAACTATAAGAACAGTACCGCGAGCTTGGGAAGAAAGTATTTAAACCAAATTGAACATGTGTCTTTACTGCAGAACCTCTCATGACCCTAAAATGCAAAAGTGCTTTGTGAATGGTCGATGGTTACAGCCAAGATCGTGTACTTGTGACCCTCCATCCGTTTTCCTTCAGGCACTTTTCCTCTTCCCAGAACTCAGTAGCACATCCGGGTCCTATTTACTCTCCTCACAGGCCATGTTTAGCAGGTTCTTTTCTTTCTCTCACCCTATGGGCGTGACTGAGGGTCTGAACAAGGTCCTTGTTCTTTTCTGTAGAGGCGGTGTGCTAACCATCTTCCAGGCTCATATCATGACTTATATGCAGTATAGTTTATATCTAGCCTTGACATCTTGCTGGAACCTACATTTCTAGAGGACATTTCCCTGTGTACATCCTTTTACTTTGAAATGACTTCACGCAACTTATCCTCAGTCTCTCTTCCTCTTCCTTCTCTCTTAGGACTCAGTCGCGGGCTCTGACTGTTGCACATATCTGTCTGTACCTGGCAAAGTCCCTATTTCTAGACATTCTAGCACCTGGCTGCTGCACTCATCCTGTGGAATTCTTCATAACATTTCTTCAAAACATGCTGTCTTCCTACTGCTTGTGGAACTGAGTACAAATTCATTCTGACTTCTCCTGGTCTCAGACTCACATCATCCAAATCTCCACATGGCCTCCAGACTGAGACAGACACTCGCTTTAGGACCTTAGACCCACTGGGAACACCTGTCTCCTGAGAGCCCAGTAGATGTTAATCCCTTCTCTGACCTTCCCCGGCAGGTTAGCACCACTGCACAGCTGGACATTCTCAATGTTCACTGGTGCTCTTGGCCCCTAGCTACCGAGCTAGGATATAAACTTTGGGGGAAGGCACTCTATGTTCCATAGCTCATTCACATCCGTTATGGGGTTTAGTAAGGACTGAGCATCCACTACATTTTTTGAGGTTGACTGATATTTTTTAGGTGGCCAATTGTGCCCAAAGAATAGTAAGAGCTTCAAAGTAGACTGTAGATAGCAACAGCATTCCCAACATGAGCAAGAGCTGAGCAAAGTACTGCCCTGTGCCCCCTTAGATGGATTAGTGTCAGCCAGAGATCTCCAGAGAAACAGCCAATCTTAGATTATCTGTCTGTCTGTCTATCTATCTGTCTATTGGAACTGACTTTTGTCTTTGCAGGAATTAGCAAGTCAGAAATTTGTAAAACAGGCCTGTGGTTTAGAAATTCAGGAAAAAGCTGATGTTGCAGTCTTGAAGAAACCTTCCTCTTTCAGGAAACCTCAGTTTTTTTCTCTACAGCTTTCAAGTGAATGGATGAAGTTCACCCACCCACATTACGGAGGGTAATTTGTTTTATTCAAAGCCCACTGTTTAAATGTTAATCACACGTGAAAAACATCATCACATCAATATTTAGACTGGTATTTAATTGAACAACTGTGGTGGTCACAGGCTAGCAAAGATGACACAATTAGCCATTGAAAGTACTTTTGGGAGTTTACCTGCCAAGCTCAGACAGAAATTCAGTACATCTGACCGAGGGTCAGACAGGGATGCTGGACAACTGTTTGTGGCCCAAAGCGGTGGGCACTGGCTTTAACATACCTTAATGAATAGTGTTTCCCAACTTCTTTGTCCATAAAAGGTGATAATTATGTTTTCTTTAGCTCTAACATTTTATCTTAAGCACCAAGTAGTGCCTGCATCTATAAAATGGAATAATAATAACCAACATAGCAAAGCTGCCCATGTGCTAGATACTGTTAAACGTGTTTTATGTGAAATAATCAGTCTAATCCTCCCAACAACCTTCTTAGATAGCAGCCATTTCTGGTCCCATTTTATAGACTGAGGCACAGAGAGGTTAAGTAACTTCGCCCAAGGTCACACAGCAGAGCTCCTCTTTGAGTCCATGTAGTAGTCTGGAGTCAGTTCTGAGCTCTCACAGTCACATGAGGCTGTCTCTCCAGACTTTCACAGGTATGTGGTGCTGAATGAAGGCAGAGATGGATTTCTAGACACTTTGCTTCTAAAGGCCTAGATGGTCCTGGGAACATCACTATTAATGATTTCTCCACTGGGTACTTCCATGAGCAGTACCTCTGGAAGGAAGTCTCATGACTGAATTCTGTCTGGCAGTCTCTAGCACATTGTCAAGTTCACGGTCAGCTAGTGGCTGTGCTGTGAACACTGGAGCAGTGGCATGAAGCAAGGACATGCAAACAAAGCACTCTGATGAGATACCAGTTTTGAGTCTGTTTTCCTGGTGAGTGTGGTGGAAGAAGTCAATCTCATGCCCCTCTTATCTTTGTGAAGAGTCAGAAGAACATATCTCAGTCGTTCATATGTACTCGTTTATGCTTCTTTATCGATTTCTTGAAAAATGAAGCACTTCCTGCACTTCCTGTGCTCTGTGCATAAACACTTGAGGTGGCTCAGGCTGTAGATCTCTCCTTGAGATTCAAGTGTTGTGTGAGCTGCCGGCCATGAGAATGTGTGACTGCACAGCTGGCCCACTGCAAGAGAGGAGCAGAGTCTGCTGTCCTTGAGGCCCCCTCCCATGTGACCCTTTAAGCTCCAGGTTGTTGCGAGCAGCCTGTTCCCGAAGAGCCAGGCCCTCCGCATTTTCTGGTCCAGTGTGTGTTGTTGGAGCAAGGACTGTGAGATCCAAGGGGAGCTCATGTTTAATGATCTCTTTGCTATGGTTTCTCTGTCTGCTCTTTCTTGTCCTCTAAGGCAATGCCCTTACCGGCCTGCAGTCCAGCGCCAAGGGCATTCTCTAGGGAAAGAGGAAGTTCCTGGAGACACCGTCTGTTGTGTGATCTTCCAATTCAGTCAAACTGGCACCGTTTCTGCTTTTTTCCCCTGGACCAGAAAGACCTCTTTATACTGACATGACTGGATGGGTAATAGACTGTCCAAGATGCATCACATGTTGCTCGTGGCCAAGGTTGACCTGTGTGCCCAAATGATAAGGTCCAAGATGCCAGCACGCGGTCATATCTCAGCTTTGGTTTCCTCATCGCTCACTCCTTGCTCCTAGTAGGCAACTGAACTAGAAGCGCACCTGCGGACGTCTTACTCTTTTGT
The DNA here is from genome assembly GCA_004363575.1 of Solenodon paradoxus. Lineage (NCBI taxonomy): Eukaryota > Metazoa > Chordata > Mammalia > Eulipotyphla > Solenodontidae > Solenodon > Solenodon paradoxus. The sequence goes on from RJWH01001477.1 coordinate 4,366, forward strand.
TTTCCTGATCTCTCACTCCTCTTGGCACCCTTGATTTCTCAGTTGGTGGTAGAAACTACTAGTTATCTGCTCAACAGCCATGTTCTTCTCTTTCCTCGTGCGCAATCCCCACTCAGTGCGTGGCAGCAGTGTGTCTAATCCCTGGAAGCTGGGGGTATCCGTGGGATCCAGGTCAAGTCAGTGCATTGTAAGCAGAGTCTGCTGTCTGGGATTTTTAGGAAAGCAATTGTATTCCTGATTGCAGCAAACAAGTCACCTTTCCCTATCCACCCTTCTTCTTTTGGCTGGGAACAGAGATTGAGCGATTTCTTGTGAACATGAGGATGGGAGTCACAAGCAGAACTGTAGGAGTGGGAGCCAGGCAGACCTGGGTCCTTGGGCGCTTCCTGTTGTGTGAGAGGAGGAGGACTGCCATTGCATGCAGCCAAGTGTAATCCAAAGTGATACACCTGCTTCAAAACACCGCTGAAAGAAAAGCTCTCACTCTTCTTGATTATGATGATGATTCTGTGCCTGCTTGTCTTTGGCTAGGTCCTTTCTTCCTTCTGCACCATCATCCGAGAGCACTGACCAGGCCCTGTCAGACACTCCTGACACCCTAGCTGGAAGGCTGCCCTTCTCTGGGTCTACATGCCTTTGCCCTAACCTGGGAGATGATCTGTGGTGGTCCGAGTGTCTAGGGAAGGACTACATTTCACTCAAGAAATAGCATCTCCAATACTAGAATACAGGAGCCTTTGCACAGTTTGTCTAGTTACCTTGTTTTACTCACTAATGGAAAAGCAAACAAGAGTCTTTTTAAAATTAGCTAACCTTTGGGTTTTGAAGACACCTGTTGCATGTTACTTCCAATGATTTGATACTCAGTTTGACCATAAATCTCCAGCTATCATGGGACAGAAATGGCAAACACCTAGCTCTTCTGACACCTCCACTCTCCTTGACTTCCTGGTGGAAAGCATGGCTCAATCACATTATTCTTTGTTTTGAAGCCAAAATACTTCAGAATCTTACTAGAAAGCTTACCCAAGAAAGTCATTCCCATAGCTCTGAGTCAGCCTACAAGACAGACACTTAGTGCAGGTTCCTGGCTCCTTCTAAAGGCTCTCAGAGCTCCTGAACATCTGGAATGTAAGGACGTTAGGCCTTTGGGACTCCCATCTCACTTTTGGGGGGATAGAAATGAGGCAAAAGTTGCTCAGGCAGACCAAAGGAAATGAGGGATAATGACATTTTCTTTCCCAACTGCTCCTTTTAATCTTTCTATCGAATCCTTCCAACCCCCGTCTTAATGCACCTTGTCTCCTGTCCTCAGCTAATGTAAGGGGCTGAGTGGGACTGCAGCACGAGAGAAGCACATCAGAGACAGCACATTCTGAAGATGACAAAAGGGGAGTGTGACAGCCAACTTCTTGGAAGGGGATGGCAGAACTGTAATTAAATTTTCTGATCTTGTTAGCCAATTTCTTCACTCACTGCCCCTGAACCAGAGAACGGAGAGGGAGGAAGGACACTGTTGCATCCATGGCAGCGGGGAGGGAAATGAGCTTTTCACAGATTATTGGGTTAGTTCCACTTCTCCCATTTTTTAATTTATTTGTCTGCATGTTTTCCAGACCTGAAAAGGTTCCAAGTCCTTTTCCATTTTCTTTTAATTAGATCTGATTTTGGAGTCTGAAAACTTGGGAGGGGCTCAGGTTACAACAGTGGGATGACAGCAGTTGGAAAGTCCTTTCTCCCACTTAGACCTTTTTGAAACCCTCCCCTCCCCAGAATTTAAGATTCTCAGTGATATTTTTTTCTTTGCATTTCTCTCTTCTTTAATAGTTTGCATTGTTTATCACCTTACTTCATTTTGCCATCTTATAGCTAAAAATCATGAATATCTTTCACGGATTTCAAAAGAAGTGTATTCATGTATACCCACAGTCCTTTCCTGTATAGTCCTTCTATTGTGTAATAAAACACAAGTCAGGAAAGTTGGTTGTGCTCCCTCTGGGTATTTAAGACTAGTAATACAGACTTTATTTTTGCTCTTTGAAGTACAAAGAAAGAAAGAATGGAAAAAAAAAAACCAACTACCTGGTCAGAAAAAAGAGCCAAATGAGGCTAGATGGATAACTTGGTTAATCAGTTAAAACCACTAGTGACTATCCTGGGTCAAGAGCGTGAGGGTCCCGGGTGAGAAAGCTGAACGTCTAATACTGGTGGCTTGAGAAGTAGCAACATCCCATTTCTTTGCTGCCTAGACACACCGGATGGTAGCAGATTTTCTTTCAGGTGGATTGGTGGCCAGATGGCATGCCTGCCTGAGAGCCACCAAGAACTTCTGTGGGTTCATGGCACTGGAGAGCATTCATTTTACAAGGCTCCCAGGGCAAAAAGAACTCTCTATTAATGCTTACTGGGTCAATCAGACAGAGCAAGACAAACATCGTATAATTTCACTCAAATGTGGTCTCCAGAGAAACCAAACAAATGAGACATACCAAACAAAAGTAGACCTTTATTCAATAGAATCAAATTAGTGGGGTACCATAAATGAAGCGGGAGGGCAAACTTGGGTGAAAGGGTCAATTATTTGGTGGAGACAATTGGACTACTGGGAGCAAACTTAACTGTACTGCTTTGCTTATAGATGTCGACTTATGGGTCTGCACACCTTCAGCCTACCTGTATTGCTGATATGCACTGCTCCCTGAATATGCATTCAAAAGAGAGAAACTAGAAGTTGCTTCTAAAGTTCTGCTTGGTGGCTCAAGATTTATTATGCTACAAGGCATTTGGGGGTGGTTTAACTTAGTGTTTAGGCTACACAATGTATGCTATGAGCACTTTGAGAAGACAGAGTGGGCATTTCACATCAAAGGGTAGTCATCCTCAAGGGAGCTGAGGCTCCACAGAGCCCTCTATGAGTACTGACTAGGAGACACAAGACATATATTCAGTAATGTGGGCCAAGAAAATTATTCAAGCATGAGCCTAAACTGAAAGTCACTAAGGTTTTGAAGTCAAGCTATTTCATACATAGGTAGCCCACAGGAACCTGCTTCAGGATTAGTAAAGCAGGGATTTAAATTAAATTTCTGTTTTACAGGTAATTCAAGGGCTCCCAAGAATTCCAGAGGGCCCAGTTGGCATTTTTTGTAGCCTGTCATGGAAATGCTGACATGGCACCCATGAAGACAGCATGCTACTTAGCTCTAAATTTACCTAGTCAGCATCGGACCTGGTAGTTTCTGAGGGAAGAGACATGCTTTCCCTGGAGTTAGGGGGGATCACAGATGACCTTTGGAAGACAAGGCATTTGACTTGGACCTTGAGGGATGAATAAAGTTGAAATTGAGTAAGTGCAGAAAGAGGAAAGGCATTTTCAATAGCAGAAACTCTTTAAGTAATGTCATGGCAGGAGAAAAATGTGATAGATACTTGGAGAACAGAAAGGAAGTGAACTTAGGAAATAAGGGTACCTGATTCTTTGGACTGGAAAGGTATGTCAGAACTGAGTCACAGAGAGCCTGAAATGGGAGACGTGCCTTTGTAGAGTAGGAAATACAGATATGGAAGACTAACGAGCAGAGGAGGAACTGTCCTTAAGGAAGATTGCATTCTCTAAACTCCAATTTCTTTGAAAAATGAAGGTCAAATTTTTATCTCAGATTATTTTCTCTAAGGTTTTTCTTTCAGCTTCACCTCAGTGCTACAGAGTGAACAAATGGCTTTCCTCAGAATGATGAGATGGGGGTGGTGATGGGAGGGGGGGAGAGAGAGAGAGAGAGAGAGAGAGAGAGAGAGAGAGAGAGAGAGAGAGAGAGAGAGAGAGAGAGAGAGAGAGAGAGAGAGAGAGAGAGAGAGAGAGACAGAGAGACAGAGAGAGACAGAGAGACAGAGAGAGAGACAGAGAGAGAGAGACAGAGAGACAGAGAGAGAGACAGAGAGAGAGACAGAGAGAGAGAATGAAGATGAAGGGAGGAGGGGCAGGAGGGAGATAGAGAGGGAGAGATTGGAAAATAATCTCTGAATTCTTCTAGAATTCATATACAAAGGACAGAAATTTAAACAACTCTTTGGAAGACAAATCCGTAATCATTATTGCTGTCACCACTTCTGTTGCTAAAAGTGATGTTGCTTAAGTGTTCTTGCTGAAAGAAAGCAGAAGGGTTTCTGACGTTTTGAAGTAAAGTTTTGGAGAGCTCTCAGAGCTAGAAGTAGTTGGAAGACAGATCTTCTGAAACTCAGATCCACAGAAACATGTGATGTATTTGGCTAACATTTGCAAGGAACAGCATATGAAAACTCATGCTTAGTGTAGAGCTCCTCACTCTAGCGGCTCCTGCAGACTCCTGCTGCCTCCCCTGGCCTGCTCTTCAGCTTCCCTTCTTCTCTGACAGAGAGAGAGAAAATGACAGAAAAATCTCTTCATTGCTCCTCCAATCATGGAATCATAGCTAAGAGGAAACTTAGATAGAGCCTTTGGCTATTGTACAGAAAATGAAATATTCCTATGAATTTGAACTATGCTAGAAAAACTGGGACAACCAGACCATATATGAGAGTTTGTAACCAATATGTGAGGTAGGAGATGGGAATAAAGATGGATAAACTCTCCCCAAAGTCTTTTCCCATGAGATGGTCACCCTAACTCCCTACAGCCCTCATACTTACAAAGAGCTTCAGGACTTGGAAACTCAGTGGTTCTTTGAATCTGGCCTCAGCTGAGGGGTGGGTAGGGGGGATGCCAGCAGACAGATGCCACTGGTATCTCAAGTCTCTCCAGTTTCCTGAGAACTGCACTGCCGAGAGTGCAATGACCTTAAAGAACTGCGGTCTCACTGGCCTTGGCCCTCACTGCCCTGCTTGTCCTCAGACTGTGACCACCGCCTATGGACAAAGATCATGGAGAAAGTGGTCAGAATTCCCGCCAGAACAGATTCGGCAGTGGACACATGGCTCACACTGCCTGTAACTGCTGTCTTTCACAACACCAGTCCAAGATCAGTAGAGAGAAACTCATCAGCGCTAATGTGTGATATTGCCTGTTTTGAATATCAATCATTTATTATGGGTATTAAGCTGAATGAAAGCACAAGTAAAGACAACAATGATTTTGAATATTAAACATGTGGTTTCTGGTTTCGAATAGATGTGTTACAAAACCAGGGCTCAAACACTCCAGAACTAATAAAGACATATCAGACTTTCATTAGAAGCGATATTGCAATGAAAATACAGCTCCAACACATTTTTATACAGTGAAATATAGTAGGAGCAGTTCTTTCATTAGGGATGGGGAAATCAAATTTTGAAGCCAATGTCTACTTAGAAACCCTTCTGTTGATCATCAATTCAGTCTCATTTCCAATATTAATAACACTGCTAAGCATTGTGCAGGAGGCTTTCCTCTGCTCAGTTAATAAATTTTCTCTAAATCTTCATTTGATTGATTACATCATAGTCAATATGCCCACAGAAGACCCCGGAAGTGCGATTCTCAGAAGCAATAGTTAAAGATCAAGGAATTACTGAGAATGAACAAGTTTGATTTAAGAATTGTGGCCATTCTAAGAAAAACAAAATCTAAGTAGAGATAGGAGAAGTGGAATTCTTACCAAGGTTTAACACAAAGTTAAAGTTTTTCTGTTCAGTCTACATATACCTTTTGAGGCGTCTATTTTGGCCTTAAACATTCCAATAGAATATTCTTACCTAGTAGGGAAATAATTATAATAAATAAAGATAAACAGCAAAATTGAAGGTAATGTAGATCAACTTCTTCATTCTCCATTTAGACAGATGGAGTTAGGATTCCAAAAATGACTCCAGGCTTCAGACTCACAAATGCTGGTGGTGCTTGGCTGAGTATGTCCCTGGGGACACTTGTATTTTCCTGGAGCCAGTGACGGCAGCAGACTCTTGGAATGTCCTGGTTGGGTGCATTAACATTAGTCCACACCTTACTTTCATATTATATGAGAAACAGACTAGCTACATAATTTAGAAGGCGGCCCCAAGTGAAAATACAGGACAGAAACGCTTATTCAAAAATTATCAAGAATTTCAAGAAGGCAGCATAGATCATTAAACCAAGTGTGGGGTTTTCTAAACACAGCCCAGCATGACTGTGCAGGTCATGAACCCAGGGAGTCATACCTGACTGTGACTGGGGACGTGGGGGCCACCGTGGCTCAATCATCCTCCAGTAGACCGCTTTTCTCTTCTTACTGGTGGAAAACAGTCTTTGGACACCAAAGGCTTTGGACACAGGGGAGAGGAGGAAAAAGTCTGTACAGAAATCATATGATGACCTGCTCTGTAGTAGGGCTTATCACGTCCTTCATTCTTGACGATCTCTTAGTCAGCTAGAGGATCCTTTATTTCTGCATATCATTTCAGGAATTGATTGTTTACAGTGCCAGGGACTGAAGACACAGATGAACAAGGTAAGGTATTTGTCCTTCAGAAGTTGCATTTGGCAATGAGAGAACTTGATTTTTGTCTGAGAAATGACAGCGTCTCACTTCCTGTAAGTAGGTGTGGGGATGTGAAGTGCTATTTTCTGGTAGAGAGAATAAAGTATCAGCTCAATTGGCATCATTTTTATCATTTGTTAGCAAAATCACATGGAAAGGCACATCTTAGCAAATGAACCTGTCTTTAATTATCAGTGGTTTTGGATGCAAAGGTGAATTGATCTTACCCATCAAGACTACAAGGCCTGTAGAGGAAGGTGAAATCTGATGAGTGGGCTCAGAAACTTCCAGAACTATGGGAAATACCTTGACTCCTAGCAGGTGTACAAGATGCCATTTATGAGTCAATGCAAAGTGGCTTCGTTGGGGTGGTTGTCCTGGCATATGAGAGGGCAGCTTTATATATACAGGTTTGTAGAGGGAAATGACTCAGTAAATTCACTTTTATCGTAATCTCTGATCAGTCACCAGAACGAAAGTGAGTGAAATAACTTGAATGATGGCCTCAGTTCCCTTTACCTCAAGAAAACTTTCCTAAGGAGAGGATGTTTCATCAAGTCCATGAGGAACAAACCTAAAATCTCTTAGCTGCTTGCTTCAGAAGAGTGTGTGTTTTTCATTTAATATTTAATTGCGATAGACTTTTTCTTTCCCCTTCTGTGAATCTTAATTAGAACACAACAGATTTCTTTTGAGCATAGTTAGAAACATTCTGATTTTCATCTTTTCTGTAAATATATTGTAGATGGATAAAGACAGTCTTAAATGCTGTTTTCAGAAATACTTTTTATCAAACTGTGTTTGCAAAATATTAAACCAAATTTTGTCTAAAGACAAAGAGGTCGAGTTTTCTACCTGACTAATGTGAAATAAATAGCCAAGTTGTAGGTTGGAAAATAGCATAAATGTTGGTTTGCTGCATGAACAGGACCCAGCGAAGCTCTAGCAGCAAAGTGACTGCCGTCCAGCATATTTCAATATGACAAGTAGATTTGTTCTTCCCTGGTTTTAGATCGAATTTTTGGTAAATTAATTTTTTTTTTTTTAGTTCACTTTCAGTTGACAAAGTATCTGTGACCAGTTTTCATCTCAAGAAAGATGTCATTTCGATATAATTGAGAAGTCCCATCCGGGATCATAACCATGCAGCTATGCACTCCTGTTAGTTTCATAGTGTCTCCCCTCTGTGAGCTTTCTTAAGGTAGTTTGGCTTGGAAAACATGGGGTGGGGTTGGGGGTGTCAACTGCTTCTTCTCTTTTTAGATTAGTGGATTGTTATGATTATTTAGATTGGTTGTTGATGACAATTCTTAACATCCTGACTTCTGCCATGTGCTCTTTTTAATGTGCTCATTAGAATGGGCAGAGTGTACTTCACACCCCATTGATTTTGAACTTGACCAGTGGACTGGTAGCTATGACACACACACAGAGCTTGGTAAGTGCCCACAAGGTTTGACTTGGTCTCTTGTATTCCTGGGATCGCAGGGAAAAAGGTCTTCTCTCAGGGAGCCGCTGTCAGAATTCAGGCAGACCTCACTGAAAGATAACTTTTAACATGTCTTACAAAGAGCACTAGACCCCATCCTTTGGCATATAAGGATAACTGGCATTAAATAGGTTTCTTTTCCATCTTTGGGGTCTCAGGACCATGGAGACAAAATAGTTCTAATTTTACATCCTGAAGCATAATAAAGGTTTCTATTGTGAAGTTGAGAAAAGCATAGCGCTACATCCCTCTACGTTTTATAGGAAGCTTGTGTCCACTGTCTTGTACATGGTAAGCACTCAATAAATAGAAACTTATTTCAGTTATTAGAACTATTAGTCACATTTTTTTTTTCTTGCAAGAACTGAAGTATCTAAGGATTCAAACTGACTAGTTGTGAGTAAGGAGAATACTTAAATGTTTCCTAGTGTTGAACATTATTCTGGACAGTTCAAATGCTACTGGCTGCATTTCTCAATGGATATTAAACAAAGGATCAGGACTGTGGAAATGAAAGGTGTCCAGCTGACCTGTGGTCAGTGCCACTACTAAAGCCTAAATCACCTCCACATTCCCACTTACGACTGGACACAAGTGCTAAACAGATGACATTATCAAATTAGGAGATTTGAAGAGAGTTTCCTGAAAGACTGTTTATAAATATGTGGGCAGGGTTTAGGAAAGCAGTTTTCAACCCTTGCTACATATTGTATGTTCTAGAGTCTTAAAAGTTCCTGCTACCTGGGTCTCATCCCCAGGTTGAGGTTACTACTGATTTAGGCTACTTCTTTTATATATAGGTGCTTTGTTTGTCCCCAGAACATTCATTAAGTGCCTGAGCTGGATCTTTTAGATCTGCTCCCCACCCTCTTTAGTCTTGCTCTCGGTGCAAGGAGGCTGACCTGCATGAACTGACCAACTGAGCTCTTAAGGCATTTGGCTGCCAGTTAGGGTCAGTCAATGGGAATTACTAGTGGGATTTCAAAGGCAGAAGGAAAGAGGGATCTGATATATATTTTGCTTATTTCCTCCCTACTGAATTTGCGATTACCCCATCCCTTTGCTAAAGACCTCAACTCTTGATGGCAGGGGATAGTCTCTTTAATAAAGCTGCTTTCTCTCTGTTCCCATAATCATCTTACTATTGCTAATGACAGGGTACTGCATTGCTTCTCATGATTTCTCTGGACCAGAGCTTCTCAATCATGGATGCACATTAGCACCATCTGGGGAGTATGAAAAACAATCCTATCTGATGACCAGACTGTGGTCTGAGTCAGTGCTGTCCTTCAGAAATGTAAAGTTGAGCCCCCATATGTAATCTTAAATTTTCTAGTAGTCACATTGTAAAATATAAAAAGAAATAGAAATTAGAAACTAAATTTTATAATGTTTTTATCTAACCAAATATGGCCATAATGTTATTATTTCAAAAAGAAATTATTCTAGAAATGATTAATGATATATTTTGCATTCTTGTGTATGTGTGCACATACATGCACTAAGCCTTCAAAATTGGATGCATATCTTACACTTAAAACACATCTCAATGTGGATGAGCCACACTGCAATTGCTTAGTAGCCACATGTGGTCACCTCAATGGACAGAGCAGCTCTAGGCTTAATTGGATCAGATTCCCTGTGGAGGAGACCCAGGTAAGCAGGAACTTTTAAGACTTTCTAGAACATAATATGTAGCAAAGATTGAAAACTACTGTCCTAAACCCTGCCCCCATCTTTGTAAATAGCCTTTTAGTAAATTCTCTTCAAATCTCCTAATTCGAGAATGCCATCTGTTCAGGGCTTGTGCCCAGACTTAACTGGGAATAAAGAGATGATTTGGGCAGAGTGCTTGCCCTCCGGGAGCTTCCAGCAACAAAAAAGTCAGCAGGCCGTACCAGTATGAGGTTCAGGGCAGGATGACCCTACAGGCTGCTAAATGACTTTACAACACCAGCAGATGGGGCCATCAACAAAATGTCCTCCTTTGAGTGGGGAAATTGTGCAATTCACTGAAATCCTTTTTGCTTTTTTGTTTTAATCATATACTGCATGTGTGTAGAGGAGAGTAGAAGAGTAGATAACACAATAATTTAGTGTACAGATCCTGTCAACTCTCAGAGTCTGAAGGAGAGAAGATATGGAAACTTGGAGAACAGTGGGTACCTCCTCTCCATTTTCTGGTTTACATCAGTCATCAATTTGGATTCATGAAATTTTTTCAGTCCTGGTTTCTGTGCCCCAACAGTTTCCAACACAGAACTTTCTATCTTCTCTTGGAAGATTCTGTACTTTTTGAGCCTATCAATTTCTTAAAGATCAATTCAGATCCTCCTAATTTGTTAGGTCAATTATTTTCAGCCTCATTTTCTGGGTATAGATCTTGGTTGCTGAGGACCAAGTATGTCCAAGTATGACCAAGCAAAAATGGTGAACTTTTGTGTGTTTGGGTGATTAACTCATCCCGATTTGCCCGGAAATTCCCTGATTTAACACTGAAAGTTCATGTCCAGGGCACCTCATTATTCCCGGGTGAACTGGTCCCATGTGGAATCCACCTCCTGCCTGCACCAAGCTGCTTCTGCTGCAGCCAGAGGGGACTGAGGCCTTGGGGGTGTGCTGAGGACAGCGATCAAGAAGTGGGACCCTTCTTTCCACAGTAGGTCAGACTTTTATGAAGAACCCTCTCAGACAAAGAGTCATGGCCAGAGCTGCAATCGGCTCTCCTAATTGCTACTCCGGCCCCCTGGCTGGTCAGAAGACCCTTACTCCCTCCTGCCCTGCCTCAGTGCTTAGCTTTAAAACGTCTGTTTTTCTCTGTGGTCCAAACTAATCAACCAGTTCTGTGAGCATACTGTGTAGTATTTGTCTCTCCTAGCTTTAAAAGTGAGGGCTTAGGGTCAGGAAGCTCTTAGGGCTCTGGGTACACATTCGAATCACCTGGAACTTTAAACAAGCTGTCAACATTACTGGGTGAAAGTCTGATAAGAAATGAGTATTAGCATAACCTTTAAGTATCTCTCCATGAACTATTTCTACTTATAAAAAGAAAAGTAAAAGGTTACAATGGGGTAGACAGATAGACACCATGTTAACTAGATGATCAGAGTTTACATCTTGGAATAAGATACATGGCGTCCATGGGTCTCCTGGCAGGACACAGGGAGCAGCACGAGCTGCCACTGCTGTGGCATCTCTGCCCCAAATATGCAGCTTAGATCTAGAAACAGGGAACACCAGTTAAACTGTGTTTTGAGGGACAGTCTACAAAATAATTCTCAAACATAGCAATATTTGACAGACAAAGACAAAAAAGATTGAGGATTAAAGTGACCCTGGTTTTTTCTGTACCATTAGCAGGTGAAGCTGGATGACTGATCCATCGTCCCCTCTAACGTGTCAAGAGGGCATCTCTGAGTGTGTGAGAGAACGGACGGAACCTCTGTGTGACAGGCACACACTGGTTTGTTCAGGTGGGGCCATCTCAGAGTCTACACACCTTGGTAGGTCTCCCTAGAATGGTGACAGACCATTTTACTCCTGAGCCATGGACTTCACATGGTTGTTTCTTCTGTTTGAATTGCTCATCTCCAGTCGTCTTCCTGTTCTGCTCAGCTCCATGTTCAAACTACCTTCTCAGTAAAGTCTTGTCTGGACACCACATTTGAAGTGGAGCCTTCACTCTGACATTGCCTATTCTCCTCTGCTTATTTACTCTGTCACATTATCACCATCAAGCATAATGTATTTCTCGTTTATTTCTTTTCAATCTAGCCTCATTCAACTATAGTAAGTCTCACATTTTCCTCCCACAGGGACTGCTTTAGGGATGGTCATGTGAGACTCTCAGAGCCATGACTTTTCTGGAATATTGAGAGACCATTTCTTTTTTTTTTGTTGGTCTTTAGCTTGTGAGGATGTAACACTGCCTTTGGTGGGCTCCCAAGGCAGCTTGAAAATGGAGCCCCAACAGCAGGAGCATCAAAAGGTGAAGGGATTAAGGCTAAAGGTATCATTTGAGTTTCTGGACCAAGATGGATCTCGAACAAATGTACAATATGACCCAACGCTTTCTGTCTGCCTCAGTTTGAGTGGGTTTCCTATCATATCAGTGGTTAACTGGAGAAGTTCTACCTGATACACAGAACAATCTCCTGATTCTGATTTGTCTTCCCATGACTCTGCTTATAGGAAGAACATGCTGACCCAAGTGTCTGGAAAGCTGGTTACCTGTCTCATGTAAATGTCTCGATTGGCCTTGACTGGTTGGTAAGAACTGAGGCTCTTGTAAATGGGCTGATCTCAGCCAGACCTAAGATTCCCTTCGTAAGGCTTACAAGATTAAGATTCTAGTCCCAATAACAAGACACAGACTCTGGGATCTGAGAATTAATTAAGGCCATGGTTGAATGACAAGATAGGAAGACTTAAGTGGCCTTCTCTGTAGGAATCTTGAGAGGATGTTGCATTTCCCTAGAATACACAGATGGTCTGTAGGTTGATGCCAGGCTGCATCAATCAGGCTGCTGTATTAGACTCACTAGGGGAGATGCGTGGCAGATTCATCACAAAAATGTCCCGTCTTCATTTTTCCAACATCCGTGCTTCTTGGCATGGAACTTGCTAGTTCCTTCCATTAAGAGGTACAGTCTATCCCCTTTCCCCATGATCCAGGGCTTGACTTATGACTTGCTCTGGCCAAAAAAAATGAGGTAGAGTGACAGTGTGCCTATTCCACGCTTAGGCCTCAAGAGGTCTTACTTGCTTTTGCCCTCTCTTTCAGAAGCCCTATGAACAAGCCCAGGACAACCTGCTGGAAGAGGAGAGATAATGGGGATAGGAGCCCAGTAGCCCCAAGCTTATTATAGACCAGTCTTTAGCCAGCTAGTCCTCCTAAAAGTGCGAAAGCCCAGCCTAGGTCAGCAGAACCATCTACCCAAACTATAGATGACCCACGAAACATGGTAAGTCTCACTGAGACCACGAGAACCACTCAGCTGTTCTCTAAGTTCATGAGAAATGATACATGATTAACCCTGCCAGCTGCTGGGTTTTGAGGTTGTGTGTTGTGTAGTAATAGCTAAGAAACAATTTTTTGTTGTTGTTATTAAAAACTCCCCATTCCCAGGCTGTAGCTGAAATTCTAATTACATTGGCTTGGTGTAGGACTTTTGAATGTACTTTTCAAAAAAATCTCAGTTTTTTGCCCACCCAGTGTCTGGAAGCAAGCATACCTCCCACCCAGAAGTTCTGAGGATGTATCACATGCACAGACCCCAGCAGTTTTAGTCATCCCTTCCACAGTTCATTTAGGTACTGTTTTAAAACAATGGGTAAGCTCTAAGAATTTAAAAATTGTCAGGTAAAGTGGTCTAGAGACATGGGTGGGAAGGAAAGCCAGGGAATCTATGCAGCTGCCACAGAAGACATCAAGGAAATATTAAAGCATCAAGGGTCTGGACACTCAATTTGAACTCTATTAAATGAAGCCCAGGCCCTTTGAGAGAGGTATTTGTTCTGAATTCAGCTGTGCTCTGCTCAGACAATGGCCTATGGGGACAGATCTGTCACAGACATGCAGGTGTCTGGTTTGAGATGGAGGACTCCCTCCAGCCCATTTGTGAGCCAGCTGATTGTAATTGACCTGAGCACTCCCGGGCAAAGAAGCCTGTTCAGCCAGGCCTTGGAGGAGTGAACCATTGGCAGTGTCTGCCTTCCTGCATACAGACTGTACTTTTCCATTTGGCTCCTTCTATTTGGTCCCATGGGGGACTATAGGCCATGTCAGAGTCTCCCATATTGTGTGCAGGACAAGCAAGCAACAAAATGAAACACTAGTTCACAGAGGCAAGCTGCCCATCTCTCCAAGTGGCCTATTTAATCTGACCCTGCAAAATTATTTATATGTTTAATGGTAAAGCACTTCAGAAGGCAATCTGTGAAGGGTGCAAGGGAAAAAAGATTATCACTGTTATTTTAGCATCAATCTAGAAGCAACACTCGATATAGTTACTTGAAAAGAAGTGTCAGTATTAGAAAAGAGAAAACAAAATTGTCATTACATGCAGTTGATACTAACATATACAAACCAAGAGAATTGCTGGAAAATTACTAGAAACAATAAAGAATAATAAGGTGGCTAGTTATAAAATTGATACATAGAAATCAGTATCATTTTTGTCTTTGACTTTTTACTTGTATCATGCATATACAAGTTTATGTGTCAATATGTGACAAAATAGAAATGATTTAAAATTAAGAAAATAACTAGTTCTTTGTTACCTCTTCCTTTTCTCTCCAGAAATATCCATTGTTAATCACTGCAATAATGATCATAATAACTATCTACTTTCATGCTGCCACAATTGCTATGCCCCTAATTGATATGTTATTGGTTTTGTTATTTTTGATTTACGTCTTTCACTCCACATTCTTTCTGAATCGCCCATTTTGATCAGGTGACTGTAGTTTCTTTGCCCTATAAATTTCATTATGTGCACTAGTCCTTTGCTAAAATCCTGATTGCAAAAAATTTTGCCTTGAACTCTTGTTAAGGACATAATTTGACCCAATTCATTGTGAAAATTCACCTTTTACTTAAGAAAATTTTATATGTTTGAATTTGGAGTGCTGCACATATATAGATATTGATAAACATATGTCTGTTTAAATGTACATGTCTGTACATGTATACGCACATATTCTGTTGTATTTCTAAAATTAAAAACAAACTCACTGTGTTTTGTGTAAAAATATAGTTACCTATACCGTCACTCATTCTTCCACTCCCATGTTGATGCGCATTTGTGTTGTGTACAAGATGTTGTCAATGTGCTTGCATCTGCCTTTCGTGCATGTGTGGAAGTGTGTCTCTGGGAGTGGAGATGCTGGGTTGGGAGAGAGACACATGTTCTGCTTTACAAGAAAACCCAGTGGTCAAAGATGGCTAAACCAAATTTATGTCTGCTGACAGTATGAGAATTTTCTTTGCTCCATATCTGCCTAGCATTTAGTACTGTTAGACTTTAAACTTTTTCAGTCTGTTGAACAGATATTTGTATATCCTTGCAGCTTAAATTTTTATTTCTCTGGTTGGTAAGAAAATTGGATATGTTTTCATGTGTTCACTGACCATTCAGATTTCATCCTTTGTGAATTGACTGATACATCTTTTGCTCATTTTTCCATGGACTTCAAGGATTTTTGCCTTATTTTTTTTTATTTGTAAAAGTGTATATTGAATGCATAAATTGTTTATTCGCTCTTTCTATTACAGATATATTTTCCACTTGACACTTTTTCCCTTTCTCAATCCTATCTTTTGATTGTCAGAAGCTATTTTAATTTATTTTAAGTTTTGTTTTCTTTTGGTGTCATAATAAATCCGATCTTACCCTAAGGTGATAAAGGCATTTTTTTTTTTCTACTAAAGCTCTATAGCTTTGAAGTTTACAGTTGGGATTTTACTTTATCTGGAGATAAGTTTTGTGTATAGTATGAACTAGGTGCTAAATTTCTTTCTTTCTTTTTTAAAGATGACGATTCCCCCATTGATTAGCTCTATTTATTTATTTTTAAATTTATTTTTATTGTAGTAATTATTCTATACATTAAAATAATTTCCTATGTATAGGTTCCCATTTCTTAGATATATTACAGCACACCATGCCCTCCACCAAATCACCAAGTGTTCCTCCCCAATGTCCAGTGGGCTCCACCACTATTTGCCCCCACCCGCCCCATTCCCTTTTGGTAACCTCATTTCTGTCGCAAATGTTTCAGGGTTGTTCATCTGTTCATCTGTTCCTTTGTTTTGTCTATTCACATTCCATCTATGAGTGAGGTCATCTGGTATCTATCTTCTTTTGACTTGTTTCACTTAGCATAATCCTCTCTAGTTCCATCCATCTTCATTCAGATGATAGGGTTTCCATCTTTTCTAAGGGCTGTGTAGTATTCCATTATATATATGCATCACATCTTCTTTATTCATTCATCTGATGTTGGGCACTTAGGTAATTTCCAGTTCTTAGCTATTGTGGATAGGGCCACAATAAACGTGGAAATACATACATCTCTATGGATGGAAGCTTTTATTTCTTTTGGATAGATGCCCAGAAGTAGAATGACAGGATCATATGGGATTTCCATCTTCAGCTTTTTGAGGAATCTCCAAAATGTTTTCCATAGGAATTGCACTAATTTGTACTCCCATCGACAGTGCAAAAGCGTTCCCTTTATTCCACATCCTTACCATCATTCATTGTCTCTACACTTTTGGATAATAGCCAGTCTTTCAGGTGTAAGGTGCTATCTCATTGTTGCTTTAATTTGAATTTCCCTGATAGCCAGAGAGTAGGAACATAATTTCATGTGCCAGTTGGTCATCTGTATATCCTCTTTAGAAAAGAGTCCCTCTAAAGGACCTCCCATTTTTTGACTGGCTTGCCTGTTCTTTTGTTGTTGAGTTTTATGAGTTCTTTGTATATTTTAGATATTAAGTCATTGTGAGAAATATTGAAAGCAAATATCTTCTCCCAATTAATAGGTTTTCTTTTGGTTTTGGTGATATTTTCTTTTGTTGTGAAGAAGCTCCTTAGTTTGATGTATCCAGTTTTTTGGTTATTTTTTTTTTTTGTTTCCCTTGATGGTGGAGTTGAGTCCCCAAAGCTTCTTAATGACTGATGTCATGGAAAGTCTTTCCTATGTTGTCTTCTAAGAGCTTTATGGTTTCTGGTCTTATCTGCAAGTCTCTAGTCCATTTTGAGTTAATTTTTGTGAATGTGTTAAGAGAGTGGTCTAGCTTCATTCTTTTGCATTGGCTGCCCAGTTTTCCCAACACCATTTGTTGAAGAGACTTTCCTTTTTCCATTGTATGCTCTTGACTCCTTTGTCACAGATTAACTGACTGTATTTGAGTGGGTCGATTTCTGGTGATTCAGTTCTATTCCACTGATCTGTGCCTGTGTTATTATTCCAACCTTACCGTTTTGATCACTATAGCTTTATAATATAAAAGTCTGAACGTGTAATCCCTCCAGATTGCTTCTTTTTTCTAATGATTGTTTTGGCTATTCTGGCTCTTTTGTTGTTTCATATAAATTTTAACTTTTTTGTTCTGTTTCCTGGAAATAAGCCTGTGAGATTTTAATGGGGATTGCATTAAACGTATATATATTGCTTTGGGTAAGATGGCCATTTTAATGATATTGATTTTCCCCAGCAATGAGCAGGGGTTATCTTTCCATTTCTTTGTGTCTTCCTCTATTTCTTTAAGTAAGGACTTGTAGTGTTCATTGTATAGATCTTCAGCTCTACTTATTGATAGATCTTTCCTTTTCCCACTGATTTACATCCTTACTTCTGTCATAGGTCTGTTTCTAGGTTTCTGTGTTGCTCCATTAATCTCTTCTGTCTCTTTCTGAATCAATACAGATTGTAATAGTTATCATAATAGACCTTATTATTTGATTCTTCTTTAGGTATGTCTTAGATCTATTCTTGGTCACTTGTACTTGTACATAAACTTTAGAGCCAGTTGTCAATTTGGCATACATACCTGTTCAGCCCTCCACCCCAACATGCAAGCATAATGGAAGGAACCGGCATCTATAAAACACTGAGTCTTTCAAATGATAAACAAAGTATCTCTATTTCTTTATTGAAATCTTGTTTATTGTTTCTCAGTGTTGTAATTTTTTTTATATGTTAGAAGTCTTAATGTATCAGAAGTACCTGATATTCTTTAATATAAATGGTTGGCATCACTGGAAAAAATGTAAGTTTCTAACTGCTTATTGCTGGCGTACAGAAATGCAAGTGATTTTGTAAATTGTTTTAAAGCATAATTAATTGGCTCAATTTGTTACAGATGTATTTAGAAACTTCTCCCAAGTAATAACTATAGGGCACATAGTGTTCTCAAGAACACATGGGACCATTTACTAATATTGATCATGACAATTCTGGTTTCAATACCATTCTGAAATATCAAGGAATCTGTTTCATATATATCACATTATGTGTCAATAACTTAAGAGCAAGCTTCCTATTAAAAAATAATCTCTGGAAAATTTAAAGAATTCCTAAATTTATCAGATGAAATGCTATAATAAAAAACTAAAATAGTACTCAGAAATAAATACTAGCAAAAATACTAATCTCAAAACTTGTCAGATATTGCAAATAATACTTAAAGAGTATTATCTAAGTTTAAAAATGTACATAAGAAGAAAGGCAGAATTTTAATAATGAAAGCATCAAGTTTAAGGATGCAGAAAAAGAACAATAAAAATATAGAAATATCAGAAGTAATGAGATAATAAAATTAAGAGCAGAAAATGAAGAAGTTGAAAATAAATATATGATAAAGAAGATCAATATAGCCAAAAGTTGGTTTTTTGAAATAGATTTAGAAAATGATAAAACACACTTGCAAAAAACAAATGTAGAATAACAGGATCAAAAATTTAAAAATAGAGCATATTTGTAAAAAGATCATTAGAGAATATCTTTGTCATAACTATACTATTAAAAACTTTCTTAAAACATCTAGAAAATATAATTAAACAAAATGGCATCAGTGAAAACTGAAAATAATACTTCCACAAAATAGCGAGGCACTTTTAATTTTGTGGGTGATATTTTATAAACTTTAGCAGGTAAGAATCTTATATAATGTCTTCTAGGCAACTGAACACAATGCAACACTTTCCAATTCCATTTAAAATATTGAAGTATCCATGGTTTTAAAATTAGCCTGAGACAGTAAAAGATAGTATATTACAGGTCAATTGGCTCATAAACCTAGGTGCAGCGTGAACACAACTAAACAGAAAACTCAAAATATTGGCAGATTAATTCAGGCAATATGTATAAAAATATAATATCATATCAAAAGGAATATTCCAGGAATTAAAAGTTTAATATTATGCATTCCATTAATGAATTCAAAGCTATAAATTCAGGGGGAGAAGGAGGATGGATTTGATAATACTCTCAAAATATTATGCAGAAAATTTCATTTGATAGAAATCAAAATTCACTTTCCAGAATACTTTAAATGAATTAGAAATACAATGTTGGTTTCCTTAAATATTGCACTTGTGTCTTTACTTCACAAAAGTCTAATATTAATTGTTGCTTCCTTACAAAATAGTGGAATGATGATAGTACACTTTAATTTTTATTTTACTTTTTTGACTTACATGAATTTTAAATATACTTTGAATCCCTTGGAACTTTATTATTCTGGTTTTATACTCAACATTCATATGGATTATCCCCATTTTGGTTGATCTTTCTTCTGTTCTTCATTTCTAACCTTTTACTAGCGATCTTTCTTCTTTTGCTTCTAAAGAACAGTAGAATTATTTCTAGTGAGGATTTGCTGGTGATGAATCCTCTCAGATTTTTTTCTGTGATTTTTTTCAAACTTTTGTTTTGAAGGATTTTTTTTGCTGAAATTCTAGGTTGACAGCTCTTTCCTTACAACATTTTAAAGAGATTATTCAGCTGAATTTTGGCTTCTATTGTGTCTGTTGAGAAATTAGTTTTCATTTTTATTGTTGCTTATCTATCATTTTTATCCCTCTACTTTTCAAGGAAAGGTGCAGGGAGGAATGAAGACAAGCAGAAAGAGAGAGGAGGAAGAAGCACTGAATTTTGTTTTTATTTGGTTGTTCACACTGGTCATTGCCCCCACCCCCAAAATGGGACTTAAATCCAAGGGTATGTGACCTGTGCTCCTTCAGAGGTGATTGACCTAACCTCTATTCTACCACAGTGGACCACTTTAAGGTAGTTTTATGGTGATAGTCTAGTTTTCTTTCTTTCTTTTTTGTGGTTCATGGGGCTTCTTGAAACGATTAATTATTGTATGAAATTATTGTATGAAATGATTAATTATAGTATATTTTCTAATATTTCACCAAGTTCTGAGTCATTATCAATTAAAACATTTCTTTTTAAACATAAATTAATCTTCGCAAAATCTTCTATATCTTTTATTCTCTCCTTTCCCTCTCTCCCCCACCCCTATCCTTTTGTTTCTCTGTGCTTTATTCTGGATATTTTCTTCTAACATAGCTCCAAGTCACAAGTTTGCTCTTCATTTGTTTCTAGTATGCACAAATCTATTCAATGAATTAAAAAAAATTTTTTAGTGTTAAGATTTATGTTTGATCCTTTTCTTATAGTTTCTAGGTATCTTCTAAAATTCTTAATTTTAGCTTTTGCTTCTTTGAGCCTAAATGCAGTTATTTAAAATCTGTCTGTTAATCCCTCTTTTAGGGGATTATAGTTATTATCATTATTCTGTCAGGGAACAATTAGTGCTGAGAACTGGGTAGCTTCCAGGGGCTGGTTTTATTCTCCTCCAGATGCTGAGTTGAGCATTCTTTATTATTTTGTTAGCTTTCTAGTTCTCTTAAGTAGTTTTTTTTAAAAAAAACAAACCACATTTGGTGCAGTTCTGTACTTTAGAGGAGGCTTGATCTGATTTGCTTAGCTTACTATTTTAGAAAGTAAAAGTCAGTAAATTTTGACTATTAATGTTTTTAATAATCAAAAAAAGTTTACATATAAAATATGGTGTATCTATACACTCATACAGTAGTACATGAAAAGCCTTCTCAGGCAAGAAGAGCCAAGTAAGCCACAGAATGATATGCTTACAAAATGAGAATCTATATGTAATATTTATTGAACACTTATTACATATCAGGAACTATTCTAATGGCTTTAAATGTACTGGCAAATTACTTCTCAAAAGATTTCCAGGGAGTAGTTATTGTTAATAGCTCCATTTTATTGATTAAGAAACTGAGGGGTTAAAAAAGTTGCTTAAGTTCCCATATGTGTTATGCTACAGACTCAGGATTCAAATCCAGGCTCTCTGACACCGAAATCCATGTTGAAAATCACTGTATTCATTATATGTGACATGGAGCGTACCCGTTTTCTACCTGCCCCAAGATCGTCTACTGTACGTACCAAACCACTAAAAATGGGCTTTAAAGATGAATGCAATTTTGCATTTTTATTCTGGATCTGTGCTATCCAATATGGCAGCGACTAGCCACATATGCATATTTAAACTTAAGCTAATTAAAATTGAATAAGAATGAAAATCAGTTTCTCAGTCTCTGTAGCTACATTTCCAGCCTGCTCAATAGCCACAGGTGGCTAATGGCTACTTTAGTGAACACTGCAGATATGGAACATTTTCATCACTACTGAAAGTATATTGGACACTGTGCTCTGTCGAGTTCAATAGTGTTTGAATTTTTTATAGTAAGTATCTATTCATGATTTACTTTTGTAATTAAAATAAGAACGATCGATGATAGAAAAACAAAAACTGTTTATTCAAGACAGAAATCTTTTTTCTTCCCTATTATTTGAGCATACTTTTATTCCTTCTAGTCTCTAGAGTTGTTCAGAGTCTACTTCTAACAATGGTCTCTTTGGGCATTTAAACACAGTTCATAAATCTGTGAAAAGCTCATTAGAATAAAATCATGAAGGGTTTCATGAAAATGTAGTGACATCTGCATAAAGCTACATTCCTCTTGATTATTTACAAGCATTTAAAATGAGCATTGTTTTCAAGACACAGTAACCAAACCATGTGCATGTAAAAAAGACTTTAGTGGAGGGATGTTGGCAAAATATTGATAATTTACTTTAAAGAGGATAAAGGTCATTGATTGTATGTGTCTATGAATTTTAAAGTTGCAAAATTGGAAGCTTTGTTTAAAAATTACCATTTCCATTTATGGAATATATATCATGATACATTTGTACTAGAAAAAATTATTTATTTATCTTAGAGTCAGAGCAGCTTTGGTCTCATTTTCTAAGTCTTTGAATAAAGTAAGAACCTCTCATGACATCTGGATGGACATGATGAAAGTTCTAATAACTCAGTGTCTATCCTGTGGAATAGAGGGATTGATCTGGGTGGCTACAAGTGTCGGGACTAGAACCAGTGGGGAAGAACCAACTGAAAATATTTTAATGATTGAATTCCAACAATGAAATAAATGGATGCATACTCTGATGAACTCTCTTCCCTGATGCCAAAGGAGTTCAGGCAGAATTTCAAAGAATCAGGGTGCTGGGCAGAGGATTTCTTTATTGGAGGGCAAGCTAATAGAATGATCTTCTAACTGTTAGATTACTAAATATTATGCCTCTTCTTGAATTGTGTTGCATGGGACTGCCACCAGTTATATTTACCGTTTAGCTTAGTCTAAGTAATTGCCCAGTAATTAACAACCCTTAGTCAGTAACTCCTGATAACAAAGGCTTATTTCTCTATATGGAGGTCAGCTCCTTTGTGATTTAGCTTTATCTCCACATTGTTTTCATTAAAGAATTCAGGAAGAATAATCAGCACTATCAAGGACATCACTGATCTTGTGGCAGAAAATAAACAGAAATATGGTAGACCACAGATATTTTGAAGCTTCAATTCATAATATCTTATATCACTTCATTCACAATTGGATGGGCAAAGCAAGTCACCTGGCTAAATCTGATGTCAATGAGGTGGGAACTATAATCCTACTATGAGGATGGGCAGCATTTACTTAATAGCAATAATGAAAGTTACCACATAAGTTAATGGAAAGTTGAAGTCAAATGTGAGTAGAAATAAATTGTAAGAAAGGCACAGTTCAAATGGAATTGAATGTCAGGATTAATCCCTTTTATTTTCCTACCTTCCCCTTCTCCTCTTTATTTCTATCTTTCTTATATGCTTCTTCCTTCATTCTTTACTTCCCCAAAGTAGATTCAATTTAGACACTGAAGTAGGTCTTGATAAAGATGTAAATATTATGAATTTTCATACTGGATGAACTCATTGTCTACTGGTAGAAAAAAATTCAGTAAACACATATCTCTGACACCCATGTAAAAGTGTTAATATGTAGTTCTCTGGGTACATAAAGGAAGGGAATCTAATTCAAAATTTTGGAGCTGGATGAGTGGTTTATGGAAGTTCTCCCAGAAAAAACTAAATCACATTGAGAGTTCATACAAATAAGATAACTTTCCAGATGAAGAGGAAATCATATGTAGCAGTACAGGTGTGCAAAAGGGCAGGACTCTATCTGGAGACATATGATTAGACATGTGTGTCCAGTGGCTACCATGTTGGACAGCACAGATTCAAGTCCAGTGTGGGTGGAAACTGGACTGGAGAAAAGAAGATTAAAGGAGAATGAAGACAGAAGCAGCTTTAAATGACAGCATGAGCAGTTACATCAGTTATTACAAAAATGTTACTTAAGCGCTGTGTTTGGTTTAGCCTACTATTTACTAGGTAGCTTCTATGAGCATTACATGAAATAAGGTCTGGTAGGAAACATCAGTGATATAGAGAAATGGGTAATATTCATAAATTATATTTTGATAAAAGATACCAGATTGAAAATAAGCAGTTAGTTATTATCTACCCTTAACCATCATTTAAAAGGTGCTACAATGATCCTGAAAAGGAGAAAAATCTTACAAGAACAAGAGATAAGATAATGCCTACAGTTACATGGCAGTTGGGAAGATTGCATGACTGATAACTGATTTAGCAGCCACAATAAAGATGAATTCTAAGTCTAAAGTTGGGACAGTCAAGCAGTAACTCAGCTTTTGTTCCAGTGGCCACAGATTCTCCATAGCTGGTGGTCTCAAGTACCCCTGGATATGAGGGTAAAGGTAGACTTAAAACTGAACTTTTTAAAAGTCTAGTTGATGATGACATTAGAAGAGAGAGGAGAAAGAATCCTATTTTATTTAGCTGTTCATCCTGGTCATTCCCCACTAGCCACAGGGTGCCAAATCTGGGTCCTTGGGATGTACGTGGACAGTGCTATCTGCCAGAGGCAGTTGAATAAACTGCTACTCCACCAGGGTGTGCCTTCCCTATAAATTATATTCTATAATACGTGCATAGAATAGAGACATTTTCAGACATGCACCTGTGTATTTTCTCTTGGGATTATATAATAGAATATATTCTGTCAAATTCAGAATACATCAAGAAAGCAAACCATATGGATCCTGGATATAGGTGCTTGAACATAGATAGGAGGTGAAATGACTCCCTGGATGATGGTCCTGCAGCCGGCCTAGAGAATAACCAGTTCAGATTGGAGCAGGTCAGTAAGTTCCTGAAGCCATATCTGTAAGCTTAAAAAAGCTGATCTCTTAATATATTCAAAAAGATTTACACATCTGGGTAGGAGCTTGTTGAGTTAGTATTAAGTACAAAGAAAAAAACAAAAAAAGGCAATTATGCTTATACGTGAAAACAAAATGTTCAGTAAAGGAAAAGTACTCAGAATATGCTATATGACTCAGTTGAACATGACATTTAGATAGTCATGATAAGGAAACACTGGATGCTAATTTCTAACCAAAAATCAGTGGAACTGTATGGGTGGAATGCAAGGATTGACAAGGGTTGACAAACTTTTTGTAAAGAGGCAGATTATAAGTTTTTTAGGGTTTGTGGGCCATTTGGTCTGTGTTGCAATCACTCAGCTCTGCAGTTCAGCACTAAAGCAACCAGACAACACAGAAACAGGAAGCATGGCTGATGCCAATAAAACTTTATTTATAAAAATAGCTGGTGACCAACCACTGTATTTTGCTGACTGCCAAACTATAAATATGTGTGTGCAGACAAAGTTGAGGTGAAAGAGAATCAAAGCTTCCTATTTTATAGGGAGAAGTCAAGAGTTAATTCCTGAAATTAAAAAACAAACAAATAAAAAAAAAACCCAGAAAAACCCATGATAGTAATCTACGTATACTTTTACAAGATACAGAGATAAATGCCAAATGGAAAGGGGGTGACTGCTATTTATTAGATGAACACAAATTTTGTAGAACTGCTAATTTCTTTGACCCAGGTATTTGTATTACTTGGGTAAAAATAGCTAAACTAGAAATGAAAATAAGTAGAATTCATGTGGGCAGTAAATCGCAGTCCACGTTTGCTTAGGTGATAAAGGAAGATGAGATCACTGAATGTGTTGGGATGAGGGGACTTGGGCATTGGAATCAGGCAGAGTTTGACTGTCTTCCAGCTCCCTTGCCCCCTTCTCCAGAAGGGAACCCTGAGGCACATAGACAGCATGCATATCTGTTCAGCAAGAATTTGTGCCTGAGCTGGAAAGATTGGAGCCTGCTAACTTTCCAGTGTCAGACTGCTTCCCAGATTCTAGGTCTATGACTTGTCGTGCTATGCAAAGCCTAGTGTGGCTTTCACTTGGGGGTGGGTGGACATCTGTGGAGAAGACCCTCAGGAGTGTCTGGCCTGAACTCTCTTCCCTTGTCACACACAGATTGGCCAGTTGCATAAAGGATTGGAAGTTGTCTTCTGGGTAGCCCAGAGGCAGGGTGTGGGGTGACCAGTAAGCTGGACAAGGTGGGAAGCTCGTGATGCAAGGTGATGGAGCTGGAGCCATCCCTGAGCCTGTGCAGGTAGGGACAAAAGGAATGCTGAGGCG
Source organism: Solenodon paradoxus (assembly GCA_004363575.1). NCBI lineage: Eukaryota > Metazoa > Chordata > Mammalia > Eulipotyphla > Solenodontidae > Solenodon > Solenodon paradoxus. Next base: position 29,844 of record RJWH01001477.1, read on the forward strand.
GTCTGTTGGTCTGTGGTACTCGAGGCTCTAAATCAAAGCAGAGGGCACATCATAAATTAATGAAGAGAATTTCTGACTGGAATCGCTGTGAATCATCATGTGTGTACTCATTAAATAAATTACCGGTGTCTTCTCAAGCACTATGGATGCATTGTAAATGAGGGTTTCTCATAAGTAATGTGTTCTTACTAATGCTTAAAGGGAGCAGGGTTCAGGGTTCAGAGACTTGCTGGGAGGGGAACCTGGAGGCTAGAGCTACTGAAGCAGGAGGGAGTCGAAGAGCAGGGTCAGACCTAAGGACAGGGCCATTTGATTTGGGGCCCAGCCTCCAGGTGAGCAAGGCCCACCCCTGCACCTTGATGGCCTGCCATTAAGTTCGGTGTGGGGGGTATATTAGGTCCTCCAGATCTGCCATCTGCCACCAAGTGCGCAAATGCCTCTTCCAGGTTGGGCATAAGACCCCACACCCAACTCTTCTGAGTCCTCTCTCCTAGGCCTTTGTTTCGAGCCCCTGGCAGCTAGGACATGATGGAGGGGACTCAGTGCCCACCTGCTACCCCAGCAGTCCTAGAGTGGAGGCCATAGGGGAGAGCCGGGGGGAACGAGGAGAGAATGAAAAGTCCAACAACCAGCAAGACGGATGGTGAAGAAGCAGTCTCCTAGATGGTGTGGTCACCGTAAGGGAAATCCTGGAAATGCTGGACCTCAGGATGGGGAAATCCCAGGGATGGGGGGCCACATGCAGAATGAACAGAGGCAGGCTGATGCCTTCTCTTCTGAAACCTCATTCTCTTGTTGCTCTAGTGGACATTCTAATACATGGGGGACAAACCTAAAAAGGGTGGGGCAGGGCTGGGCAGACATCCCCCAAGTGTATACTCATGTCAAAAGACATGAGCTTGAAATGGAAACTGATCCAAAAGAAGGAAGACGTGATCTGTTCACACTGTTTATTGCAGAGGCAAAATCAAGAAGAGATGGCAGAGAGGATACTTAGTGGCAAGGAAGGAGGACAACGCCCCACAGGATGACACCTCTTGGATGCATTGCTGAGAGATATGGTGAGAGTACCGCAGCCTTCCAGTTTGTTCTGTTAATGGATTTTTATGGACCCAGAGTATTTCTTTCCATAAAAATAATGTGCTAGGTGGAGAGTGGCTACTCCGGACAGCCCGTGAAGTCCAGTGATCCCACCAGCTGGTCCTTGGAAGCCACAGCAAGATGTCCCCAGGGCCCTAGAAGTAGGGACACTGAGGCTTTCCTTGAAGAGGTGCCAAGGTCCAGAGGGGAAACCTGTGTAGGAAACAGTTGGAAAAAGGTTTCCTGATGTGGTGGTTGGATTGAATCTGTTGAACCAGCATCTGGAAAATGGCCAGTTCCTGCTAAAGAATGAAATCTTAAATGCAGAGGAGTCACAGGGTCCCACCAGCAGGGCACATGCCAGCACTGAGCAGTGTGGTAGGGGCTGTGCTGCCTCTCTGGAAGCCATCCTGTTTTCCCAGGGTGTGGACTGTGCGTGGAGGAGGGGCACCATGGACGTAAGGATTGTCCAATGAGCAAGCAGTTGTTCGGCATGTGACTTCCTGCAGGAGGCTCTGCCCCAGTCAGGTGTGCCCGAGTGTCTGTCAATTTAACAAACCAGTACCTGGCATCGGACTTTCCAAGCCTTCAGACCAGCTTACCCTCCTGGGCCCTCTGCAAACATCTTCATCTGAATATGCACTGTGTAGCAGGGCTGTCCTGGGAGTGAGCGGGTGGATGACAGGCCAGCATGCAGAGAGCAGAATAAGAAAGAGCAGAAGCATTTCCTGTCAGGGTGCAGGGCTGGGTGGTGGTGGAGCACTCAGCCATGTAGTCACCTTTGTCCACATGTGCATCTGCCCTGCAGTGTTTGCTAAGCAATGGACTCTGTCCAGGTATCACTCTGGGTGCTGCCATGTCCCCTGGTCACATGGAATCCACATCAACTGTGTGCCTCTGGATATGTATGTGTATGTGTGCACGTGCATGTGTGTGCACGTGTGTGTGTAGCTTGTGTGTACAGAAAATAAATTGTATAAATTCCAAGAGTGAGGATGAAAAAAGGCAGATGACATGGTCGACAATATGGTAGCATGACAGTTTGGGTTGACTCAGAACGGCCTCACTGTAAGGACAAAGGAGACACTTCAGCATAGACTGGGCGATGAGGGGTCTGCCAGGGAAGGGCCAGCAGCAGGGAGTAGTAGGCTGAGCTCCCAGCAAGTCAGTCTTCTGTAGAGGAGACCAAGAGCTTGGGGACAGCAGGCAGATCAGGGGACCTGAGGCTGGAGGAACAGGAGCAGGAATCTATGAGGCTGGGAGATTTCCTATCTTTTAGTCCAGATGAGGAGCTTAGAAGTCTATTATTAATGCAAAGGGAAGGGAGTTCTACAACTTGATCTGCCTATTTCAAAGCTACTGTCTCTACTAAGGGGAGATTGGACAGTGGGAAGGTGAGGGAGGAGGTGAGAAATTGAACTATCTCCCCTGTCGCTTTCCCTTCTCTTTTCTAAATAAAACCTCCATTCTGTCAACCCTTTACTTCAGATAAAGGTTTGAAGGGAAAAAAAGCAATCTCCTTAAATAAATTCTCCTTAGGGTTGGATAATTAACCCACTCACAGAGGTATTTACCTTTTTAAAGGCCTGTTAAGTACATGGATTTCTGGTTGGTAGAATTTCAGTTGCGGAAGACGGAGCAAACTGGCTAACTGGAGGGATTCTGATCGGGGTTGATATTCACAGCAATGCTTCTCAAACTTAACTGTGTTAAAATGCAGATTCCTAGTCAGTGGGCCTGTTAAGGGGCCTTAGATTTTACTTTTCAAACATATTCCCAGGTGTTGCCAATGCTGCCAGGCCACAGACCACACTGTGAGTTGTAAGGTTGTAAAGGATTTTGTTTCCCATGTTAAGAAAGCTTGAGAATAGCTTTCTAGATGGTTATTTATCATTTGCTTACTCGTTCTGAAAGGCGTGAGAATGTCATCCCTAAAACTGACACTTTGACATAAGGATTATTTTGAGCTAGAGGCTATTGAGAAAACGACGCAGAGAGATTTCTCTGCTCTGCCCATCTTTGCCTAAAAGACGGGGCATAAATTTTCCTTTGTGAAAGTGGCATGAACGCTGCCCCCAACCCTCACAAGAATATGGAAAGCAACTCTGGAGACAGAGGGTGGGCATAGAGATGAGTCTGCAAAAGCAAACTTTACTAAATAGCCCTTATCTACGATTAGCTTCCCCTGTCTACTTGCTTCTCCCTAATTTACCTCCCCGAGGAGCTCACCCCTTGCCTGTGTGCAGCTGCTTCTGCAACTCATCACCCTTCCTTAAGGGGACTGATAAGCCTACCGGGCTAATCATGTCTTGGGTTTTTTATTTTTTTTCCTCAAAGCCCCTATGAATGAAAAAATATTAGCACTCAAATAAGATTTGTATGCTTTTTAAAATTAATTTGTCTTGTGTCAATTTAATTTATAGTTCTCAATGACAGAACAATGAAAAAGTAAAAGTTTTCCCTCTGCTGCAATTCATTCTTTTCAATGTTTGCTGCTTGCTCCAGGCCATCATATTTAAGGGGATGAAAACGTTTTCTGAGGATGGTGACCAGAAATATGTTTTTTTTTTTTAAAATTTTGGAGAAATGAGCACATCTGGATTTTGGTATTCCTAAACCCCAGCCAGTGCTGTTTTGGTGAATATTTTTAAAATGTTTCTCAGTGCAAAAGGTCCTGGTTTATAGCACTTGTTGGTTTTTGTGATGGAAATATTTCAAGACTGACTTCCAGCTGCCAACATATCACTGAACACAGATAGAGGTGATAACAGATACAGCAGTAACTGTCAAGAACATAGTTAATAGTCAAATAATTAGAAAGTGGTGAGCTTTTAGTATTTTATACTTGTTTTTAATGTAATTTAATTTTTAATAATGACTGTGCTTAACAACCAAGTCACAAAATACCTGAAAATTTGACAATCTCTTTCTCTTCACTTATTAGCTTTAGGTTCTAATAAAACCCCTGTTCTGTGGCCCTGTGGAGTAGTAGTTAAGTCAGTTGCCTCCAGAGGAGCACAGTCCACCTACATCCAAGGATCCAGGTTCACGATGTCCGGGGTCTGGAGGGAACAACCAATGTGAACAACTAAATAAAAATAAAATAAAAATAAATATTGTTCCTTCCTCCTCTCTCTGCCTGCCTGTCTACTTGTCTTTATTCCTACCTGCACCTTTCCTTTAAACAACAGCAAAACCCCCCCATTGTGGAAATGCTATGCATCTCAGGGAATGGTTTCTGAGGCAAGGAATCAATCTCCTTGAACATACTCTTGGCCACTGCCTGAGGCCCTACTCATACTCAGCCCTTTCTTGCTTTTTTAAAAAAGTATTTATTTATTTATCTATTTATTTTAGGAAGCACCTTTTATTTTATTTTAATTCAGTGGTTCACATTGGTTGCTTTCTCGAGGACCCAGGACTCTACCCAGGGGTATGTGACTTGCTCCTTCAGAGGCGATTAACCTAACTATTGCTTAAACAGGGCACGTCCCATTCTTGCTTTTAGGTAAAGTTTTGGTCTCAGGATTTTGTTCTCTTTCCAAATTCTTGTAGTGAGTACTGGCAAGTGATGACCAATAAGATTGGTAAGAGATTTAGAGATGATAGATGATAGAGAAAATGAGGGTAGTAATGGCAAAGATACAGGGTAGAGAAAAAGAGCTACCTGAGATAACTTCCTGTCTTGTGCCCTTGCCATCTTTGTGTTGTCTTACTAAATTCTTATAGCTCTGTGAAAACGATAAGCAATCTGAAGTCCAGAATGGGGATGCTATGTGCCTAAGGTCACACAGTTAGGAGCTGTAGGTCTTAGATACAAATTCCAGTGTCTCTGACATCAAACTGATCTGCTTAATAGAAATGTTCTATCCATCCATCTATCAATCTATCTATCTATCTATATCTATCTACTTATCATCTACTTATCTACCATCTATCCATTCATCCATAAACATACACATGTATATAGCGATAATTTAATAAGCAAATTAATTCTAAAACCTGTAATGAAAAAGAACTGTGCAATTCCCTTTCTCTTGCACTCAATTGCTACTTTATAAGGGCTACCATTGTGAATTATTTTTACTGTTTCTGTATTTGCTTCAATATATTGAAATAAAATGGCTATAGCACTTTTTCTTGATCTTTAAGTTTAGGTGTTATTTATTGATCTCTAAGAATGCAAGGTAAGGATGTGAGTTTCTTATATTCTACTTTCGTTTGTACCCCTCTACCACACACACACACACACACACACACACACACACACACACACACACACTGTACACACACAGCTTCTCATCTTACCAATACATTTTCTATTTTTGGGTCACTAAGTCATCTGACAATTCTCTTAAGAATTTCTTATTTTTCTAGGGGATATCCATCCTGCATTTCTCTACACTTCATATGTGGACTGATTACTTTCTAAGTCCTTAGTATAGCTGCTGTCCTGGGATCTCCTTTCTCCATTTTTCTGAAAATTCCCTTCACCTTTTTCTTATGTTGGATTCCTTGTTACTTGGATATCATATTTTCTTTTGTTTTATTCTCATGCACTAGAGTACAACATTCAGTATTCTCCTGAAAACACACGCATGGTAGATACTTTTTTTGAGGCTTGAGATGTCTGAAAATGTTTTTATTCTATGTGTACACATAATAGTTGGCTGGTTATTGAATTCTGTGTTGGAAATCATTTCCCCTGAGGATGCTAATGACATTGCCCCATTGTCTTCTAGCTTGAGAAATTGATTGACCTTTAAATACCCGACACCCCAATCCTGTTTTTTTCTGTATAGAATCTTTTAGAATCTTCTATGATTATCTATTTTTATTAAAATTTTTCAATTTCTTGGTGATGGCCTTAATTTATAGCCCAATTAGTCTGCTAACTTTTCTATTTCTGACATGATTTTTATAATTTCCAAGAGTGCATTTTTGTTCTGTGGCCTCCTTGCTCTTGTTTCATAGATGCACTATCTTCTCTTTTTATTTTGAGTGTCTCGATTATTTCATTTTCTCCTTTGTGTCCTTTCTTTTTACTTTAGCTTATTTCTTTTGAACAATGTAAGTCATCTCAAATGTTTGATGACCCTTAGTTGTCTGATAAGATTGGGCCACTTTAAAGCTGGTGGGAAGCAGTGTTTTCAGGGACTGTGTGTTGATGGTGACTGCATTGCAGGGAACACTGACTTGATGGTTTTACTGGGGACCAATCTCCCAGGGACACTATAACTGTTGGGCTGGTTGATTTTTCCAGTGAGGTATCTGCCAACATTCATGCCAAGAGGCATAAGACCGGTTTCCTTCATTCTGGGAGCCACTTTTGGGAGACAGGTTTGGAGGTTAAGCTTCAGCATGTCAACTATCACTTAATTCTCCAGTTTCTACAATGGTACCATGACTACTCATCAATTCTAGCCTCTCAGTCCAGAGGCTCTCTGCTCAGAGATCACGTGAGAGTCAATATCTAGCTTTCTGTTGTGGTGGCGATAGGGATATGTGTCAAGATACTTCTTGTGAAGATACTTAACTCATCCTTCTGCTTCTATTTTATTTGTGCCCCACTTTCAGCAGGAGCTGAGGCTTTCTGTGATTTTGCAGTGAAAGCCAGCTGCCCTTCAGCTTCCTTTGCTACTGGCACACAGAGAGCATCACCACTCATCTGTCTCTTCTCTGTCTCTGAGAAACACAGCAGGTTCAGAGGAAATTTCTCTATTCTAGAAGCCAAGAATATTCCATAAGTTCTTTGGCTATTCACTTATGTCTGCTTATTTAAGCTTGTTTACAGTTGGGTTTCTATGATAGTTTTCAAAGCCCTAATCCACAGAAATAGTAGGACTGACCATTTGATCAAATAGACAATCTAACATTACGTTGCTCTTTCCCTTTAGAGTAAATATCACAAGACTGCATCAGAGGCTGTTCCCAGAACTGGGTTTTGAAAGCTCTAGGTTGACCTCTGATTGGATGTCATCCGAGCTTCCCCAGCAGGTTCAGATGAAGTGTTCCAGGGGTTCAGTGCTCAACCTGCATCCTTCCTTTTCCCATTTAGCTGGTTCTACCATGCCATTCCATTCCACTGCCGTCTGTTTAACTCCTAATATGAGAACATCTCATTTTCTAACTAATTATTCCTTTGGCCTGTCATAGTGCTTTAAATGTAAAGAGCCAGTTCAGGATAAAAGAAAGAGGGAGATCATTATTATTTGTGATTTTCTACCCTGGCTATGGATAACTTACCCTAATTTCTTGGCCTTAGTCTACTTTTAGCATCTAAGCCATTTTCATTTCTTTCTGTCTTTTTCTTTTCTTTGAGTTACAGCTGCTAGTCTCAAACAGGTCCATAACTTTCATAGCCTCCACCTTAGCTAGCTGAGCCACAGTGTGTTTATGGGGGGAGGAAGCTTTCTAAGCCACTTTCATAGTAAAAAATAATGATTCTTCTTTTTGAGTAACATGTGTCAGTGCCTTGATATTTTACCTAATCAATCTTTCCTGCATTGCTCTGAGGTAGACACTATTATCCCCATTTTACAGGTGTGACAAAAGAGGCTCAGAAAGGTCATCACTTATCAGGGTTGTACCTTTGTGAACAGCAGAGCCTAGGACTTGAACCTAGGTTGATCAGACTCCAAATCTCATGCTTTGCAGTTCTACTCTCTGCTGTCTCTTAGTTTTCCAATTTATATTCTGCCTGTTGCATTTTATCTCTTTGATTTCTGATTGGCTTCACCACAAAACCAAACTTTATGAGACCATATATTTTAACTGTTAGGCTGGCCCAGAGGGACAAAATGGCAGCCATACCCGGGAAAAAGGTGGCTGACGTCAGACTGAGGGATTGAAGCCCACACCTGGAATCACAGGACCAATTCCCAATCGCGACGTATGAAGCCCCGAAATTCTTTTGCTTAAAGAGCGTGCTTCCCTTTGTTCGGCACGACTTCCCAGGCCCCCCGTTATGCGGACCGGAGAACCTCGGCAGGGTGCACAAACCCCAATAAAGCCCTGGCTATTCGACTTTTTGTTTGATTGGCTTTCTTTCCTCGCGGAGCCCAGAGAAAAAACCTTTTGTTAACCAAATAGGCGTTCAGCAAATTTCAAATAGTCCCTCTCCAAAATAAGAAAGGATTACGAACTACATGAGGACAAGACTGCTGCTCACAGAGGAAATGCATCAAGAGCTCCAAGTCATTTCGGATGGTACGAGGAGCAGCTAATGAAGGAGAGAAAGTAGGATGATCTTGGGTGCACTTCCAAAGAATGAGATTCATTAGAATGGTCTTTCATGGGGAGTTATGTGATGGAAAGCTCATTGCTGGAGTTATTTAAAAATGAGCTATCACAGCTCTTCAGAGATCAATCCTGTGCTGATAGAGGGTAGTCATGATACCTCAATAGGTCACTTTAGTTTCTGATTTTTGTAAGAACTACTGTTCTTATGGTACATTGAGATTTCTGATGAATTTCAATTTCTGCCTAAGTACCTCAAAAGTTTCCCAGATTGAACTGAAAGTGAACAGTGTGTTAGGCTGTGGGGAAGCTTCTGGTGAATGTCTTCCTGTGCTCTCTGTCAAGGTTCTGTTGGTGGTCAGCCTGGAGGAGCCTGGGCTATCAGAGTATCTTCTGGGAGTGCAGTTTCATGAAAGCAGCCCCAGCCCCACCTAACTCTGCATAACACTGAGTAGATAAGTTCCCAGCCAAAGCCCCAAGGCAACTGATAACAGTGACATATGCTAAATAGCCTGGTTCCCAGAGAGCCAGAGCAGTCCTGCTGAGAGGCCCATGGATCCCTGCCTGCAGTTCCTGCCTCCAGATGCTCCAGGAGGTATTTGTTTGGCTTAGGGCTGGTGGGTACAGAGAGAGCTCTGCTAATCGTATTGTTTGCTGAGTTAATTGTTCTGTTTGATTTGCTGATCTTCTAGGATGCAGAGGGAAATGAGGTGTTTGGTCAGGTTTTTTCTTCTGTAAAGTTTGCCTCACAAGTTGGAAAAGGAAGAGAGGAAAGAGGAGTTGGGGTAAAGAGAAGAAAGTCAATGAAAGCTTTGCAAGGCTCTGGACAGAGCTGAAGGTTTCCATGCTATGAACACATTAGCTAAGACAGTGAGAGTTCTGGACCTGAGTTAAAACAGAGGCCTTCTCTGTCTGGAAAATAAAGGAAAATGAAAGTAATACCTCCACTTACTTATAATGCTTAATGTTTGTAATGTTGACATTATTTATTTCCAAAGAAGATTCCGATAGCACATAACGAAAGGTACATATTAAATAAGACTACTGAAACCAGACACTACCTCAGACAGAGAGAAATCACTGTATCAAAACCCTAACCTAATTTGGTGTTAAACTGAGGTGTTAAATTAGTCCTGGATATTTGGAAATTCAGCTGATTCATAAATGGGAGTACCTGGAGACCTAATTTTCACCATCTAACAAAGGGATGCATGTCAAGTTAGAAGGAGAGAGAAATTATTTTCCAATCCTAAATTCAAAGGATACAAAGTCAGGGGATAGTTTTCCTACTACCCTGATCTCGTGGTATTGTTGTAGAGAAATAAAATTAGCCAGAACAAAATATTTCCTGAAATATACCACAGTGGCCACATTTATGGCAATCTTGTTATTGTAGGTGACAATTCCTTCAACAGCAGTTTTGTTTTTGGACTGGTTTCCTCAGGTAAATGAGGCAGCATAGGGTATGCCTGGAGCATCCGAAACACCCACTGGATTCCACCAGCAAATCAAGTTTCATTTGTTATTAGACTAAATGGGTGGGGGTTGGGGAGCTGAGGTTTTTTACACAAATCGAAGAAGATGCTGGTGGGAGAACCACACAGAGGCAGTTCCGAGAGGGACGGTGGAGATACAGCCCGAACTCTAGCAGTGACTGCCCAAACTCTCAGCACTTTTCTTTGCTTCACATGCCTTTTCCAGAATAAATGGAAGTCAATGAGGCATTTATAAAGTTTGTAAATAGCATGTGTGCCCTGGTTCTTGACAGTTTTACCAAACTGGAGGTCAGGAGTTTTTGAAATGGACATACTGAATCTTCAGAAGTGTGTGTGTGTGTGTGTGTGTGTGTGTGTGTGTGTGTGTGTGTGTGTACACGTGCTCTTTGCACAGACAGGTAGAGGATGACTACTCTGGGTTCTACAGTGTCAGACCATTTTAGAGCTGCGACTAGGGATGTTAATGGAAAGTCAGTGACTGGAATTAAACAGAGGCATAGTTGTATCTCTGTGTTTCTGGTACCATTACGCCCACATTCTTTTTCAGGGCTATAAATAAATAGCAAATAGATGTCCTCATGCTCCTGGTCTTCTGTGCTCACTGAAGTACCATGGGGCCTTTTCTGAGTCAAGTTTGAGGACTCACCTGGTGAGACAAAACCAGGATCTGGTTGGGGTCTCTGGGTCCCAGATTTTATGCCCTAGCAAAAAGAAAGAATGAGGCGCACATAACAGAAGAAGCACATTAATCAGACTACAACAAAGATGTTATTTGAAGCAGCATTCGGTTCCCTTCTAACATCCTCAGGTGTTGGTAAGCAGTAGAGAAATGCATTTACATTGCAAACAAAAAGAGTGGGCGTGAGTCTAAGGTCAGGTGTATTCTAGGAGTGAGAAATGCAAGGAGTAGGTCATAAGATTTTATCTTTAAAGAGTATTTTTTTTTTTTTCAGGCAACTTGTGGGTCTTGTTGAGTGGTCAGGCATTTCACTCACTGTTGTTTATCCTTCTGGAAGCAACAGACAGTATGGGGGGCGGCGGGGCGGGCTGTTCTGGCTCTTGGGCTGCTCACGAGTGTTTTCAGAGTCCCTTATTAGTTGACTTAGAGTCTCTGGAGCTTTCTTTTGTGCTCAAGGCTGATGACTTATGCTTGCTTTCTTCCATAGGTGGGATGCCTCAATATGCTTTGCCCTAGTAGGGATTCAAGTAGCCTCTAGTCCCAGTTTAAATGCTAGTACTTAATAAGAAACCCGTCACCATCTATTCCTTAAAAGCATTCTACATCTCAACAGTATTTTTCAGTAAAGAATCTATTTTCCAGATACCATATTTAAGACGTTCCAAAAAGTCCTAGCATGAAAATTGCTTTTCCTTTATTCACAATGCTCTGAGTATCAAGAATCCAGTTAGAAAACTCCATTGAAGCAAGTTACAGGACTTTGAATATCCAAGTAAATCCAAGTCCCAACCTTGTTTGAACTCCCCAGCCCTGAAAAAAGCCAAGGACCCCCAACTCAGCAATTTAAAGCAATGTTACCTGCCCTTTCCCTGCAAATGGAAACCATTAGACTTGGAAACAGAACTGCACACTCCTCAGGAAGCCTAAGGAAGTTCAGCCTGCATAAATGGCTATTTGAAAAAAAGACACATGCAAATCTGCAAAGAGGATGCAAGTACCTTCTTTGTTCTCTGCTCTAGCTATTTCTTTCCTAATAGTGAAGCTGGAAAATGTGGGTTCTTATGGAGAACTGGGAGGCCAACTGGAGACGTACAAAGCTCCTGATGGTGTACATCCCACTGAGTGGGAGCGATGCCCTGTCCTGGAGAGTAGGTAGAATCTTGTGACTTCAGGATGGAAGGGATGACAATTCTATGGTTCTCATGGCTCTCCTTTCAGTTTTAATTAATTTTAGTGACCCATAGTCGTTCATAATGCCTCTGGTGCTATTTCCATAATGCCCTGGCTCTCATCGAAGCCCCTTCCCATTCCAGTTGCCCACTGCCCTGGTCCTGCAGCTCTGCCTCCCTCTCTGGCCCTAGAGAGCTGTGGATGTTGGAAAGAACACAGCCCTCCAGTGCTCTTTTGATACGTGTCCTCATCTCCAATCACAGAGGCACAAATGAGTCCTGAAATCACAGGCAAGCTTTCTGCCGCATGCCATCTGCTTCCAGCAGTTCTGTGCCCTCACGGGGCCTTCTGGGACATGTGCTCCCTAGTGCAGGCATTCGGTGAGATGAGCTGCTGCCAGCATCCAAGCTCAGTGATGGCAACATCAATGCTAGTCCCAGGGTCCCTTCTCTCAGCACAGTAGGTGTCCCTTGTGACAAGGGGGTGAGTGCTGGGAGTGAGTCAGGCAGCAGTGATCTACAGTTTTACAGGTGCCTGGGGAGTCAAGGTTACCCCACTCAGCAGCATGGTGGGCTGACCCTGACTGAGCACAAGTGGTCTCTCAAGACAGAATGGGGTTTTCCTCCTTGAAAGTTTCCGCCAATCAAAACTGCATTGACTGAATATCTCATTTGCATAGGCCACTTGAATGGGCCCAGTCCTGCCTCTTTGTGTGTATAAGGGGGGCCTCCTTGCTGGAAGTCCTTCAACCATGCGGCTCCAGTGCTTCTCCCTTGTGTCTTCTTGATTGCAGACCACAACCTGGAGTAGACGCTGTCTTTGGTAGAGACACTTCGGGCTATAACATCTTCATGCTGTAATACTCTGTGCGGCTCTCTTTATTGCTTCAACTTAAGGACACTTCAGTGTCCTGGACATTCCTCCACTTCCTTGCTATGATGGGGCTACAAACAGATCATCCCAAGTCCCTTAGTCTCCTGTAGATGCCCCTCTCTGAAGTGAGAATTATTTTGAGCATAGGGCCATGGAGGACAACCGTGGAGGCAAAGAAGCTCCTTACTTTCTCCTAAACTTTTGCTCTTCTTTTATTCAAAGAAGCATGACTACTCCCTAGCCAAAAGTGGTCTTTGTTCCCTTGTCCCCTACAAAAATGTGGTTTGGGAAGGTCTTAATCCAGAAGTTAGTTATCTTTAAATGCCTTTCAGAGGAACAATGAGTACCCTCTCCTTGCCACATTGAAGACCCTCTTTCCTCTGTCCTTGACACCCCAGGCCCCCTTTCCCAGGCCTCAGCACAGGATTTAATTTTCGGGCTATTTCAGTTACCTCAGGATTCACTTCCATGTAAATTCCCCATACCTACGTTATTAAATTTGGGTTTTTTCTCTTATTAATCGTGTCAGATATTAATTTGTTTATCCAATCTGTGAAAAGGGATGGGGGAGCTTTTGCTTCTCTTGACACTTTTGCTATGTCTTGTGGCTTTCACACCACTGACCACCTTGCTCCCTGTAACATTCTTTTCCTTTGACTCTTAGCTTTTATGTCCCTGTTTCCTGGGTTATTGGGCTAGGTCATCCCAAGACCTCTCCCTGGACATAATCTCTTTATTCTCATCATTGCGTTCGTGATCCTTTCCTTGCTGCAGTCTCTTGAATCCCCAGACTAAATTGTTGGTTGCCACAGCCTATGGATTATCTCTGTTCCCAAGTGCAGATGTCCAAAACCAGACTGTCGTCTCTTGTCCTGTACCTCCCCGGCCTCTTCGCCTCCAGACTTGAGACCTTGCAGTCATTGCGACTCTTCTCTCTTCTTTCTCATCCCAGCTCCCTGCCCTCTGAATTTGACCTCAAATTGCTGCTGTAACTGGCTTCCTCTCCCTCACCCTCAGCATGACCACACTGCTTCAGGCTGCATTTTCCCTCATTCAGCTACTGGCTTGGCAAACCTTCAAACTAATTTTCCTGTCTTTGGTTTCCCACTTCTTGTTATCAGGATTTCTTTCTTTTTTATTCTCTCTCTCTCTCTCTCTCTCTCTCTCTCTCTCTCTCTCTCTCCATCTTTCTCTCTGAACATTTTTTTCTACTTTAGTTGTAGTGCCTAAGAAAATATTATCAAAGAGCATTTGACTTGCAAATTTTTATCTGATTTTTTAAATTGGTATCACTAAATACTTTGGGAGCATAATTTAAAATAATTATAATTTATTTTCTAACAGAACACCAGCCTGATCCACTTTGTACACCATTTTGAGCATGCTCAGCTCAACATTGCAAAGGCAACAGAACCAGGTAGAGAGTTTTGAGGACTGGCATTGGAGACTCTTATCAGCCAAGTAAATGACCTTTGTCTCAAGCTGGGCCTCAAGCATCCTAGGTTCTAGCCCTATGGTTCTCAAAGAGTGGTCCCCAATCAGAAACATCAACAGCATCTGGGAACTTGTTAGAAATGTAAATTCTTGGGTCCCACCCCAGGCCTACTGAGTCAAAACTCTGGGGATGGGGCATAGTAATGTGTGTTTTAACAAGGCTTTTGAGTGATCCTGACGCAGCTAAAGTTTGAGGCCCGCTGCACTAACCCAGAGGTTTTTACACCTAGCTGCACATTAATTTTACCTGGGGAACTGTTAAACATCATGAATGCCCAAGTTCCATCCAAGAGCAATGATTTAGAATCTCTTAGAAGGGGGTCTGGATATTAGCATTTTTATGAGCTCCCTAGGAGCTCATACAATGCAATGGGGAACTTTTTCTGAAACCTAGTCCAACAGCTGGAGGGTCCCAGAGCATGTCTGTGGGCAGAACTTCTCTGTGCCTTCACTCACGTGATTCTCTGTGCCTTTCATCCCACCAGTGGAAACCATGTTCTTCTTTCCAGGCCCAGAGTAAGAGTCACCTTCTCTGGTAATTTCCCTGGGTAGGGAGCTATCACTTGATTTAAGGTCCCTTGGTGCTTTCAGAAAATAAATGTGTAAATGCTTTGTGAGCTATCAAATATTAGTTACTATAATCCTGTGTAATACAGGAGAACTGAAGAATGTAATTTTTGCTAACTGAATGTCTGTGTACCCTTCACCCCTTTCATATGTTGAAATCCTAACCTCCAATGTGATGATATTTGAAACAGGAAGTTTTGGGGGGTGATTAGGTATTGAGAGTTCTTATATAGAAGACTTATATAGTCTTATAAAGTCTTATATAGAAGACTAGTCTTCTCTATTGTTATAAAAGCTCTCTGCCTTGAGAGGATGTAATGAGGAAATGTTTGTAGTCAGGGAGAAGGTCCTAACTAGAAACTGACCATGCTGGTACCCTGATCTCGGATTTTTAGCTTACAGAACTTTGAGAAATAAATTTATGTTATCTTTAAGCTCCCTAGTTTATGATATTCTGCTATGGCAGCCTGAACTAAAAGAATAATATACTAATCTTTTGAATTTTAGACTAGCCATAGCTGGCATTTATGGAATGCTGACTCTGTTCCTGGCACTGTCTCGGGTGCTTTCAGTAGATTAACCTATTTAATTTTCCCCAAACTTTAAACATGAAGAGACTAAACTCAGGCCCAAAGAAGTTAGTCAGCTTGCCCAATGTCACACAGTTAATGATTTGAGTCTTGCACTCTTGGTTCTAGAAATCACACCTTAAATTTTGAATTTTAACATCTCAATATATACTTTTATATGTAACAGAAATAGCCATGTGAGGGTCTCAAATATTCATGTAATGGCACTCTTTTTCTCTGCAGGCAGTCCCTCGTTTCTCAACTACTTTGTGAGGTGGGTGCTCTTACTGCTGCTCTGATATTCCCGACAAAGAGACCCGGGCTCAGGGGGGCTCTGTCTGCTCTCAAGGCATCACAATTCCTGCTGGAACTAGGGCTTCAACCCAGGTGACTGGTTCCAAGTCCAGACATGTGTGACAGGGTGGCCTCACTGAGGACTCAGTGCAGCCCCTCCTGACCCACACTGTGCTGTGTGGGGAAGGAGGATATTGGGGGAGAACAGGGTCTCCATCTATGGCTGAGCAAGGTTGCAGGTAGCTTGGAGTCGGAAGGGCACATGTTGAGGGGTCTATGTTCAGAACCAGGCCTAATGGGCTGTCTGGACCATCAGTCAGACCCAGGAGGGGCTTCTGAGTGGCTTAGCTGGCTCAGGGCTCCTAGGTGTGGGCAAGGACGCAAATGGGGAGGAATGGAGGTCCAAGGCAAGGGCCATGACTTGTTAAGGGATTTAGGGTGGGGCCCGGCAGGCTGAGTCAGACCATGGGTGACTGAAGATGTAGACAGTTTCCTGCCGCCACATGGATATTTCTGTCATAGTATTGCCTGGTTGGAAGCCACTCCTACTGTTCTGTTTCTTGGATCCGTGTGTCACAATATGGTGTCGTGTCATGGAACCTCCCTCACAGGCTATGGTGAGGGTTAAATGAGTTGACACCCATGAAAATGTTCGCAGGAACACCTATCACATAGGAACAGGTCAAAATAAATCACTGTTCTTCGGGAAGTGGGGAGGGAAGGAGAAGAGAGGAAGGGAAAGAGGGAGAGGAAAGGAGGAAGGAAGGAAGAAAGGAGTCTGCTGGGGGCCAGGGAAGCAGGCAAAGAAGTTTGCACAAAGGTGCAACATTTGAGCAGTGCTTTGCAGGTGAAGAGGAGCTTGCTGCAGGGTGAGGAGGTGAGGGATGGAATGAAGACAGCTTCACCTGCATCTCCTCTGCATGATGCTCCCTGGAGATCCTGGGGGTGGAGTTACTGTCAGAGCCAAGATGTGGTCTGTGTGAGGGGCAGTTAAAACGGAGAAAGAGCTCCTTCCCTCTTAGAGCGCAGGGAGACTTGTGAAAAGGCAGAAGCACATTTCGCTTGTGGGGGTGCAAAGATTCACTCAGAGGAGACATGGATATTCCAAAAGTCACCTGGGGAGTTGCCTGGCCCTCCACACATCCCTTGGCTAGATGTCTTTTTCTCAGTCAGATCTGACGGTTCCTCACTTACGTCCTAAGGGGTGGGCTCTCATCATACAAAGAAAGAAAACCAGGGTTGCTTTTGCTTTGGCGTTGCATAGTCCTTGGGCTTCCTAGGTGCCTTGTCGTTGACCTCTCCACGCAATGGGAACTGAGGAAAAGCCCCTGGGCCCTGGCCCAGGTGGAGCTGAGGGAACCAGCGAGAGCTCACATGTGTGGGGGCTTCCGTGGAGCCCCTGAAACACACTGCTGGGCTCTCCCTTCTGGAAAGCTCATGCGGTCCCTGTGCTGGGCGCTGCTGAGATCCTGTAGCTGCAGCAACCGGGATTTGACCGCTGACGGAGTTGAGACACTGTTCTCTTGGGCAGCTCCAGAGCCATGGCAGCGGGGGTCCAAGGACCTGACCCCTGTGCCTCAGCAAGAGCCTCTAACAGGCTGTCTTGGACCTGGGCTCCCTGGTAGGACTTCGTTAGATTTCATGTCTGGGTAAGTTCTACCCAATTCTCTTATCTTCCACAGGTATTCAAACCCTCCCCTCTACCTCAGTCTCTCGTACTGCTAATCTCACCTCCGAGTCTGCTTCCCAGGGGACCTGCCCAAAGAAATGTGTGCCCAAAAGAGGGGCCCTCCCTTCCCTCTTCAAAGGTTTTGGGAAACCGGGGCATAAGGAATTCGTATCCCACATCTAGGAAGAACTTTGTGAAGAGTCAGAGAAGAAGTGGCTTTTCGATGCACCGTGACACTTGGGGACTTTGCCCACAGTCTCTGAGTGAACGACTAGCCTCTTCTCGGTGGCAATTGTCATTTGTGATGTCTGGAGCAGCAGAGAGACAGTTCAGGAATCAAGACGGCTTCTGAGTCTGTGTGCTCTGGTGGAGAGAGGGGAGGGCAGGAGCCCAGAGAGAGCTGGCCCTGAAGAAGCACTCGTGTCAGGAATGGGGTGACGGGAAGCTACCTGCAGGACGAATGACCGAAGATCAGATGGCATGAGGCCAACATAGCAGAGCCAGCAACGCTACAGGACGATCTCTCTCACCTGCCACCACTCTGGCACTATGTGGGGGAACCCCATAATCCTGCCACTGTGAGGTTAAGAGGGTTCCATTTCACTAAGATTGTTTCCATCTCTCAGGGGGTTGGGAGTTTGAAATAATATTGAAGTTCTGATTTAGAAATAAAGAATAAGAAATTAAATATCTTGCCACCTGAGAAGTTTGATCTTTTTACTCCATCCAAGTAATATCATCTGAAGGTTAAGAGGTAGAACCCGAAGAGCCAGGAGGGCTTCCAGACCGAGGGCACCATCTTCCCTCCCTTGCCCATCAGGATGCAGACACCCCGTGGCCTTCCCAGGCAGCTCCAGACCTTCCCCCGCCACCTCCCACCGGCCCTGTTCTCACTGGCCCACTGTGAGTGGCTGCTGTTGGGAGAATGGACTTTGCACCGTAGCAGATTGCGAGCAGACAAGCCAAAGCCCAGGACAGCAGGAGACTCAAGGACGCAGCAGCAGGACCTGAGTGGTGTGACTTTATCCAGGAATCAGAGGGAGTGGCAGGCAGCCAGGATCAGAGATGGTAGGGCAGAACGTGGGCAGGGCTGGAGAGTGGCATCAGCAGGTCTTGTCTGTTGGCCAAAGCAGAGTAGCAATAAGCCACATGGAGAAGAAGGATTTAAGTTCCTGGCCAGCCCCAGGACTGTGTCGGCTCTGTTCTTCCTAACACAGGTGGAAACATCTGGATTAGAAGAGATGGAGGGAGGGCACATGTTCATCTCCGAACTCCAAGACCAGAACAGCAGCTCTGGGGTCCTTGACTTGGGGGTGAAAGATGAATATATGCACAATGCTGTCCAAGCATCCTTTTCTTTACCACATGGATAATTGTCCTAAGACCTACTTTTATCACATCACACCCATTTTAGCAATCCCAGAACTACAGTTTGCTTCTGAGATCAAACTACAAGTTTCTTCAGCCAGGCCTTCAAGGGCTTCGAGGGACTGGATCCTGCCTTCTGTGCCACCATGAGTGTCCTCCATGTCCTGTCAAGATGATCTGTAGGTCAGTGTGCAAACAGGTCTCACCCACGCCTGATCTGTGCTCCTGGTCAAGGTGTTACGCAGTGGCTGCCTTCCTCTACCTCCCACACGCCAGTGGCCTCTGATAGTCATGATCAGTAGGAGCTCCGTGTATATGAAGTGCTATGTTCCCCTCCTTCCCATTCTCCTCATCTAGTGCCTTCCCTACCCCAAACCACAAGAGTAAGCTGCTTCCCTTCACAGTCCCAAAGAAATAAAACGAGAATCATCCTCCTTCCTTAACTCCTCCATAACTCATGGTGCCTCTTTCGATTTTCGCCAAAATGAGTAACAATGAGGTGTGCCCTGGTGGAATAGAGGTTAAGACAGCCATCTCTGAAGGAATCAGTCCACATACATCCCAAGGACCTGGGTTCACATCCCAGGTCCAGGGCAGGGACAATCAGTGTGAACAACTACATAAAAATAAACTAAATACTTCTTCCTCCTCTCTTTTCCTGCCTGCCTATTCCTCTTCATTCTGCTTTCACCCTTCCTTTAAAAAAAATTAGTAATGATGTAATAACCACCAAACATCAATCTTTGATCAGCACTGAAAAAAAGTCAAATTTTGAAATATAAAAAACAAAGTTTTTAATAGAAATTCTAAACACAGGAATGGAGAAAGTCACCTTCACCAGGAATTAGTGTTCATTTGGTCATTTTTCCTGGTCTCATTTGCAATCACTTGCTCCCAAGTGGGGAAAGGAGATTTTCATTTCATTTAAGCTGTACTGGCTGGCCATTTGCAACATCTGCAAAGACATCTGGATAATTTCATTTTCATAAGCATCGAGATGTTTGTGGCTCTTCAGACACATTCAAGATGAGGGAGAGAGGCGGATCATAAGTTCATAGGAAAACAATTTTTCTGAGTGGAAAAGAGAGATTTTCAATCATGTTTCTTTGGACCCCAGAGCCAGGACTGGGCAGACAGGACCAGGCTGAGTAGTGGGCAGGGAGTAGAGGTTGGGGGCTGGTAGGGAGCAAGGCTGACCCCTGATTCTAGAAAGGAGGCATTTATTCTGGTTCCTATCTTATCCAGTGTGTTGCATGTGAGAAGCTCATTGTGCCCTGGTGAAGTAGGGGTTTGGTTCACTGCCTTCCATCATGTAGTTCACATATATCCCAAGGACCTGGGTTCATGTCCTAAGGCCAAGGTGAACAATCGAGATGGACAACTAAATAAAATAAATAAGATGCTTTTCCTACACTTTCTTCCTGCCTGGCTGCCTCTGATCACCTTCATTCCTGCTTGAAGTTTTCCTTAAAAAAAAAAATCAGCTGTAGCTGACATGTTACAGGTGTGGGATTGAGTTATAAGGACAGGGGTCTGCAGGAGACCTCTGCTCGGGTTAGGGAGATGACAGCATGCTGTGGCTTCACTCAGACAGAGACCCTGTAGCTATGGGAAAGGGTGCTGATTATGGAGCTGAACAGATCTGGGTTCCAAATAGGTACTTCTTTGCCAGTGATTTGGTTTGGGGTAAGATACTTTATTGTCTGGAGTTCCAGTTCAGTTTCCTTGGTTCTAAAATGAGAATGGAATGTCTTCCACCATGCTTAGCATGGAACCTGATAACCAGTACTCACGAAAGACCCTGCCTTTGGCAGCAGGACTGGATCCTGATGTGGTTCCAAAAGAGAGCCATGCCCAGAAGTCACTCAGGGAAGGCCATGAGGCTACTCGCTGCAGGAAGGGCTGACCTGACATGGTGAGAGGATCTAGTGTCCATCCAGGCAGGGGGATGTTAGGTACTGACTCTGACAAAACTTTGTTATTTAGAAACCAGAACCTGCCTGCCATTCTGCCAAGAGAACTGCTGTGTTCCCAGACAGAGCTGTCTAGTTCCTCGCCTATTTGTGTGTTGTTTGTCAGCATGGGGCTGAGGAGCAGAATCCAGTGACAGCTTTCACTGCCTGAGTGCCAGGAAAGATGCCACTTCACCTGCGAGTGCTCTGTAGCCGATCTGAGGCAACGTGCTCACAGTCACCACAGATACATTGGAATCTTGACCAGGACTCCACAGGCTGAGACGTGTCCCAGTGGTGGTCAGTAAAAGCTAGTTATATTTCATCCAAGAGAGAAGGAAGACATACTCATGTAACACATAGATAGACCCAGTCACTAAGTGGTTGAATTTTAATGGGTATATTTGATCCAGAAAAGTTAAAGCTGAAAAATTCATTTTTTAACTTCAGAATCTTAATTCCTTTTTTAATTATAAAACTTAAATAGTTCCTTTGGGGAAAATGACCCCAAGACATAATAAAAATACATTGAAAATGTAGTAAATCTAGAGAAATTAATGTAATTAAAATAAAAATATCAGTGAAATTGATGGAATCAGTTTTGCTAAATTTGGATGCTGGCATATCAGCTTGTTGAGGGTGTGGGTGGATGATGAGAGTACTGACATTTGCCTTTTCTAACCCTGACAGAACACGCTCCCTCACCCAGCTCTCCACCATGCCTGCAACAGTCAGTGGACTCACCCTGGTGTTCTGATCATTTTCAGAGACCTCCTCCCTTGTTTCCAGAACATTTTGATATATAGATTATTTATCTTTTCCGTTATGAGTTTTGGACTCTTCGATCTCTGCCACAATTATCTTGGGCCTTTTGCTCTTCAAATTTGGAGTCTGGTACTTTCCAGTGAGACTTGACTCATTACCAGGCTTCTTATTCTCCCTGCAGTTACCAGAGAAGCTCCTGGCATCTGTGCTGCCACTGGAGCTAAATATTAACCTCGGCCCCTGAGCGGTCCCCACACTGGGTACGCAGCAAAAACCTGAAGAAAATGAAAGGTTCTACCAAGGTTGCAAATCTCCCTCCTGATCTCCTGAGGTGATAGGGCCTTGAGTCAACCAGGCAGTTAAGGGAGAAGGGTTAGAATTGGGGCCAGGATCAAAATAAAAAAGGGCAAAAGAGGGAAGACACAAAGAGGAGGAGGAAAAAGATACCTTCTTCTTTCTCAAGTATCCCTCCTGAGAAAGACTCAGAGGGGTTGGTGGTAGAGGATGCAGATGGATACAGATTGATGGAGGGGAAGGGAAGAAAGAGAAAATAAGAATACAAGGGAAAAATAAAGGGAGAAAATGTATTTTTATTGTTCTAAAATAAAACTTGGAACCTATATCATAGGATAAAGAAAAAAACCGCAAGTTTAAAAAAAGCAACAAAAAATTCCTTTAATTCTATTTATTATTCTTCTTGATCATCTTCCATTTTCATTCAAGTTTTTAGAAAGGAATCTGAAATATCTGTGCCTGCTTCCTTATTTCACGTTTATTCATGGACCAATAGCCATCTATCTTTTGTTCTCACACTGACAAGAAACCACTTTTCCAATTACTTCCATGATTTCAAACTCCGTGAATGATCTTTCGTCAACTTTCTTGACCTCTGAGGTGTCAACGGACAAGGTTGATCACTGCTTTTTTTCTATGACATCAACTTCTCTCCATTTTTCTCCTTTCATGCTGTTACTTTTTATATCTCCCTCATAAGAAATGATTTTGCTCTCTGGTTTGTTGAAAAGCCAAGCTCACAGTATTCCAAAGTAACGAATGAAATCAGAGAGGAGTAAAACGCACTCAAATCATAGGGTCCTGAACCTGAATAGTGCAGGGTATTTATAACTTAGTGTTGTTTTTGTAAGTGGTTACATAAGTAGAGGTCACACCCTAAACATAAGTGGTTACAAGAGTAACCCAGCAAAAAATGAAGTTTCTATAGTTCCTTTTTTCAACAGGACTCCATTTCTCACTTTCTTTTCTCCATTCTCTCCATTTATCTCTTTTATGTCTTTGATTTCTACTACCGTGTCTGAACTCTCCAAATGCCACCTTTTTCCTGAGCTCTTAGTCATTATAAATATCCCTCAGATATGCCCAACTTTTCAAAACCTACTCTTCCCTCTTGTTTAAGCATCCCCATTGTTAGAACATCTGTATCAAGTGGAGAGGCGAGAAAGTTAAGCAAGAGTGATCTTTCCAAATCACAAGACACATTGAATGGCAGGAAGTACATTTCAAGCAGATTTCAGAGAAAGAGCCCTGCAACAAACAGATCTAAGAGTTCTACTGACCTTGTTAATATCTATTCCTAGTCATTAAAGTGGTTACTTTAAAGAATAGATACAACCATCAGTGCCTAAGTAGGAGACCTTATTTATAGCAAAAATATTGCTGTAGTTCAATGGGGAAATGATAATTTTACAGCGAATACTGTTGTATTAGTTGATTATTGTAAAACTGTTATAAGGAAAACAACAGACCTTCAAAACTGCCTCATACCATTACATAAATTAATTCAAATTATATTAGACCAAACATGAACCTAAAACTACTAGAAGAAAATACAGAATACTCTCACATGATCTTAAGTTTCTTAAATAAAACATAAATAGCACTAACCATAAAAGGAAAAATAAATTAGACTTAATTAACAATGAAGCATTTCTATTCATCAAAAAGCACCACTAAGAAAGTAAAAAGGCAGTCTATAAAGGAGACGATATTTGCAATGAAAAGATTTGACCAAAGACTCATTCTCAGAATATATAAATCATTTTTAAAGTAATATTTAAATGATAGACAGCTCACTTGAATATGGTCACAAGACTTGAGATCCTGCCATCCAAGCTCTTGAATGGACACAATTAAAGACCACTGGCTAAAGAGCAGACAAGGATGTGGGGAAAATGGAGATTTTGAGCATTGCTGCTGGGACAGTGAATTGTTACTATACTTTCAAAATTATGGAAGTATTTACTGAGGTGAAATACACATTTATCCCATAACCCCAAAACTGCATTTATGGATGTACAGGCATGTATTACTTAACACTGGGAATACATTCTGACAAATGTGTCATTAGGTGATGACATTGATGTGCAAATGTAATAGAGTATAATGACACAAATTTAGATGATATAGGCAAGGACACACCTAAGTTGTGAGGACCATCATTATACGTGCAGTTTATTGTTGACTGAAATGTTGTTGACACATGACTGTATACATGAGAAAAGTAAGTCTGAATTTCACTGACAGATATGAGCTTGTCTCTAGTAGCACTATCTCTAATAGCACAAAAATAAAAATAATCCAAATGTCTATCAATATTTTAATAAACAGATGAGTTGTGCTGTATTCGCTTAATGGAATATAATGCAGATGTATAAGAGAAGAAACTATTGCTTTTTAAAACAGCATAGATGAATCTGAAAGACACAATGATGAAATTAAAAAGTGGGACACGGGATTATATATTATATGAGTCCATTTATATAGTGTTGAAAAACAGGCAAGATAAACCTATAGTCATATAGGTTAGAATAGTGGCTACCTATGAGAGACTCTGATGGGATGGCTATGATGAAGACTTCTATATTACTAGAAATATTCTATTCAGTGATCTGGGTGACAGCTCACAAGTTATATACATAACTTAAAATTCATTGAACTGACACTTAAAAATCTGTGTACTTTACTTAGCATGTGTTTTACTTCAACTAAAAATAAAACAAAATAAAGTAAAATAAGTATTGAGATCTATGCAAGGAATGTTGATGATAAAAAGCAATTCTTGCCTTATTTCTCTGGCCAAGGCTTCCAGAAATATGTTGAGTTAATAGTGGTTATAGTGCAACCTTGTATTGTTTCAGATTTTAGGGGAAAGGCTCTCAGTTTTTCACCACTGAGTATGATGTTGGCTATGGGTTTGTCATATATTGCTTTTATTATGGTGAGTTAATTGCCTTCTAGTCCTGTTTTGGCAAATGTTTTTATTTTATGCATGGGTATTGAATCTTGTTGAATGCTTTCTTTTTGCATCTACTGATATGATCGCATGATTTTTATTTTCCCTTGATGATGTGGTTATCACATTGATTTGTCATGTTGAGCCACCATTGTATCCCTGGAGTAAATTCTACTTGATTCTGGTGTGTAATTTTTTATAATGTGCTGTTGCATTTGGTTTTCATGGATTTTGTTGAAGATTTTTGTGTCTGTATTCATCAGTGGTATTTGTTCTGGAAGTCTGAGCCAGAGCAATAAGTCAAGAAAAGCACATTAAATGAATCCAGATTGGGAGAAATAATTATTATTTGCAGATAACATAATATTATACCTGAAAAACCCTAAAGACTTGACCAAAAACTGCTGGAAACAATAAATGAATAACTCAAAGTGGTAGGATATAAAATCAACACACAAAAATCAATCACATTCCTATATGCAAACAATGAAATAGAGGAAAAAGAAATTATGACAGAAATCACACTCATAAAAGCACCAAGAAAGATCAAGTACCTGGCAATAGAATTAACAAAGGAGAATAAACACCTGTACACTGAAAACTGCAACACTTCAACAAAAGCAATAGAAGAAAACACAAAGAGACAGAAGGATAGTCCATGTTCTGCAGGCAATAGGATGCTGGCAGAGCTGTGAGACTCAGGCTTTTTTTAAAAATACGTTTATTAGTAAAAATGCAAGAGAGAAAAAAGAGACAGAGTTCTCCTGGGCAGGGAGGGATGCCTGAGGGCTTTGATCCCAGTCCGAGGCGAGTATCTAAAGCAGGGTGGGAGGTGAGAATGGCATCTTATGTTAGTCTTAGGTTCCTGCCTCGGCTCTCCTATGTTTTCCATGGGCAGAGTATTCTAGAAGATGAGTGTGGGTTCAGTACTGGGTCAGTCTGCATGGTCTTGGAAGGGGAGCCTGGGCTACAGGTCAATAGCTGCTTTGGAGGCATCTAAATCTCCTAAGTGAAGCATTAGCAAATGGACAAATTCTAAGATGCACTTTGCCTCTGCGGGCCAAAGATAGGTTAAGTATAATTCTTTACAGACTTTTAGGTTTCAACATAGTCCTAAAAGCCCATACTTTGCAAAGCTATCAGAATTTCATATGGAAATAAAATTTTATTTTCAAAATAAACTACAAGCATTTATGCTGATATGTACAGAGAATTTCTGAAATAAATCCTCAACAACACTAGGATTAGTAAAAACATTGGATTATGTGTTAAAAAAATTATCCTATTATCTGAGTCTCATTCATTTCTGACTTCTAAAATTTTGGTATATATCATTACTTGAAGATTCTCTGAAGATAGTCTATAAGTGAGACAAACAAAAACATGTGAGAAGGTTTAAAGCAACATTTTTTGGGACACACATGGGCTTAAAGCTCAAACACTGGTAGAATTTCTTGAAAATAATTTTATTTCTACAAAAGGAAATAAAATTACTCTCAAACACTCCCTTGCAACCCATAAAAACAGCCCTTACTGTTCTGGTTTGGGGTCAAAACCACGAAGGGGAAATATTTAAAATCTATCCCTGTGTAGTCTACATCATGATGTCCTTAAAGTGTGGGGCGCAAACCCCCTAATGCTTCCTGTGTTCACACGAAGCCAGCCCTGGGGGGAAGACTGTGCAGCAGAATGAACCTTGCCCACCAACGGGAAGATTATCGGGGCAATAGAAAGTTACTCTGCTATTGGTGCCTTGACGTTGTTAGAAAGGAAGTGAGAAGCCATTAGCTTCAAATGGGTCTAATTTCATTTAATTGCATGTTAAATGTTTGGCCAAGAAAAAGTTTAAGAATTAACATCAACTGTCTCATAAACTCTAAGATTTAAAGTAACAGAAAGTAAGGCATGTTGTAAAATAGAATTGATGTGCATTAGCTATTTTGCCAACATGTCTTCCAAAAGGAGAAGAGACAGCGTCAGGGGCAACTCTGACCGGGACAAGCACATTGGGAAGAGACCAGCATGGTGGGTTCCATGCTTGGAATACGCTGCTTTTTACCTCCAGCCAGCAGAATTGGAGAAAATAGATCATGTAAGAGAGTAAGTGCGAAACCTTGCCCACCAAGAAGGCAGTTTTAATGGAGACCAAGGCTCCCACTGACTTGCCTTTGGCTCAGTCCAGTGCCAGAGTTAGCGTCAGTTCACTGAGGTGTTGGCCTGGTTCTGAACAGACAGCAGAACACGTGCTCCAGGCAACATGCAGAAGGCTAGATAAGGCTTTCATTACCCGGAGGAGGGCAAGGGAGCTACCTATGAATCTGAAACTATCAATCACTGCTCACCACCGTGCTGCCCACAGTAGCTGGCATCTGGCTTTGACAGGTCTGCTGAATTCTCTTTATTCAGGATAGTATATCTTCTCTTCCTTTCACCTTTCTTGCTTTGTAGTTAAACTTAAACCAAGATTGCCATTGTATTTAACAAGAGGGCCTCACCTCCAGTTACCATCTTGAAGTGTTTGATGATTACATTTCGGCTTGTTTCTTTGTCCTGGTAAGTTAGGGCCACTGAGCTATTTTTGAATCTCAATCTCTATTACAGTTATCATATAGCCCTCCTAGCTTTGTGTCATCCACAAATGTGATAAATATGGCCACTCTTGCTTTAAAAGTTATTTGATAAAGAATAGACACCAAACATGTCTGCATATCCTATGGCAGGATCATCTTTGGGATGATTTTTATCAGCTGCTATTATCCAGACTTCATTTCTCCATATGTACTAAGGAATCTTTTTCAGAGTTCCTGAGGAAAACAATGAGCAACACTGTTGAACTTTCCTTAATTTTGGTGTTCCTGGTGAGTCAATAGTGACCTCCTCTTCATCATTATCACTTAGGTTAATCATCAGGTTCCTGGAGTTTGTTCTGTTTCCCTTACAGAATGGAAACCATTTCATTCCCTGCCCTCTGGGTGCTGATATTTTTTTGCCTGTTGTCTGTTGAGCACTAACTACATTCTAAACCATTTCCACACCTTATCACTACTCCTTCCGTCAACTCTGGAAGAAAAATATGAAGTCCCTTTTCACCTCTGCCCTAGCATCTAACTTTCCGTACTAGGAAACAGTCTCATAGTGGTAAAACGATCTTCCCAAAACCACAATTTCAACCTAGGACAACCTAGGTTCCAAATTTGCAACAGTTTCTTCCATTTCTGTCTGTTTGCCCACGCTTAAAGATGGCTTTATGACCACATCCTCAGGTTCTTTCAAGGCCTTTGCACATCATTCATCTGTTCCTGGACATCTGAGCTCATATTACGAAGGCAGCTTCTTCTCAGCAACTACTTTTTGTTTGTGACTTTAAGCCCTGCTTGACCACTAAGCACATGCTCTGGTACTCAGGGAAGACCAGGGCTGCTAAATTTTCTGAGTCAGGCACTGAATTTATTCTCCTCCAAGTGGATGAAACCCAATTTCAAATTTCTTAACTGTTTCCAGAGCCCCAGCATATTTTACTGCTGGGAGGACAGATGCCTTCTCAAGTATCTGATGAAGACACTTAAGTTTTATTGTTATTTGACTTTCATTAGGGAACCATCTTCCGTAGGCAAAACACAAGCCATTTCTGTAGACAAACAACATAAAAGGACTAATGGTGGGTCATAGGCCAGATGGTATGGAAACAAAATGAGCTGAGCCCTCAAGTCATACCAGCTCTGTCGTGCATTACCTTTGAGAATTGAGAGGGATGTG
Source organism: Solenodon paradoxus (assembly GCA_004363575.1). Taxonomy (NCBI): domain Eukaryota; kingdom Metazoa; phylum Chordata; class Mammalia; order Eulipotyphla; family Solenodontidae; genus Solenodon; species Solenodon paradoxus. Next base: position 58,065 of record RJWH01001477.1, read on the forward strand.
AGGAAGAAAGACGCAGACATGGTTCCAGGCACCAGTGGGGGTTCCCCTGCACAGACACAGAGACCAGCACAGTGTGAAAACGGCTACCAGATCACCCAGTGCCCCTCCCCAGCTGGATGCTAAAGAAATGTTATCGAGGTCATGATCAGGAGTAAAGGAATGGTATTTACTGGAGACCGATGATATGTCAGCAACCTGGGTTCTCACTGTAACTCTGAGGAAGAGCTATGCTAGTGTAGCTCATAGGACAGGACACCGAGGCTGAGAGCAATGAACATCACCAAGGACACAAAGGTCATCAGTAGTTTTGCCAGAATTTGAACCCATGTCTGTGTGAGTCTCAAGTTCACATTCGATTACCTGCATCTCTAGTATCCTTAATCCAAACACTCATTTTACCTTTAATGAAGGAGCAGAATTTGGAAAGGACATGGAGGTGGGGAAAAGCAAGAACTCATGAGTATAAGGAAGGGAAATAGAATCTAAAGTTGCCCTTCTTTTGCTACAGGAGTCTCTTGACTTTCTGTTTCCGAGCTAACTCTTGAAGGACTGATGGAGGACAAAGGAGAATCTGAAAAAACAGGAGGGAGAAGGAACCTGCAAACATTGGTTCAGCATCCAAGTAATTTCATCATTCCTTTATGCTTCCCGTAGATACAGGCCAGGAGAAGTGAGTGACTTTTCTCAGGGTGTTTTCAAATTAGGTTTATGGACAGAGGGCTTAACAATCAGGGGTCCTTCTGGATTAAATTTTGCTGGTTCCTTTAATCACATCTTGGAAATCACATCTCTTTTTATCCTAAATGAGGCCATAGACTTTTGAAAATAACTATTTATCAGCTTAATGTAACACTGGGGAAATTTGACTTGAAAGTGGGACTTTTCTCTGAGATTTCTCCAGATGTGTCCATGAATAGATGGTAACATTTTCTACTCCAGTCCAAGTATTTTCAATTCATTCCTGCCTATTTGCTGCTGTCTACTAATTCTTTTCTGCCTGAAATTTCTCTCAAACTTACCCCACTCACTGGTCCCCTCTGTTGTTTCCTCTCAAGCATTAATTTATATAAAAGGAACCCCCCAGGTTCAGAAATTCATTTCAAATGCTGGGTCTATGTTACTTCCTTTATTGGGAAGAAGTAAAGGAAAAAACCCTCTCTGGTAACTTCCAGAGAGAAAGCTTTTCTATTGTAAGACTCTTTAAATTCCATCTGGTAAGGGTGTCTTGAATTTTTCCTACAAGGGAGTTTTATCTTGATGCCAATAGAGGGTTTCCCTTGTTTTGGGGGTACAAGCCTCACATGATAAGATGTGGGAATCACCTGCTATCTCTGTGCATAAAGCATGCTGTCAAATTAAGGAAATCAGCAAAGCAGATGTGAGTGAACCCGCAACCTCAGCATGGCTTCATTTTAATGCTAACTGTCCTATTTGGAGCAAGAGTAATTAGAAAAACGCTAGCAAGTTAGGGGAAAAAAATTGCTGAGCTTTATAATTACTTGGGGTAGAGAGAGAATCCAGGATCCATTTGCTGAAGGTCTCGTAAGTTCTTCATTAGGAGAGTCAGGCTGCAGCAGCTGGGGCTGTGGGAGAGGGAAGCAGCTGTGAGGAAGGGCGCCAAGCCTGGGGTCTGCAGTCACCTTCGTTTTGTCCCAGGAGGCCCCAGGCTCTGTGTACTGCTCCTGTGTCCTGCTCACACTCACTTCCATGCCGTGCTCTGCTAAAGACCCAGGGGTAATTTCTAGGTTCTCTGCTAGTGGCTCTCCTCCTGTCCCCTCTCCTCTCCTCATTGCCTCTATCTCCACAGGCCCACTAATGTTCTCTGCCCCATTTCTTTCATCTTCCTTTTCCTTGGCTGGGGCTGGGTTTATGTATATGTTTTCTGGACTGGGACATTTGCTTCTCTCATTTAGTTCTGAGGGGCACACAACCCTTTCCCATTACACATATGCCCATTATAGGTTGATTGCATCCCTCGAAGAGGGACGTTTTAGTCCTGATCCCTAGTACCTCCGAATGTGACCTTCTGTGGAAGTACGTTTATGGCAGGTGAAAAGATAAGGTCATATTCAATTAGGGTGGGGTTCTGACCCAGTAAGTCTGGTGTCCTGATAAGAGTTATAGACACACAAGGGAAACTTTATACAACCGATGGAGGCAGAGGCTAAAGTGCTGCCTCTACAAGCCAAGGAACGAGGATTGCCCACACCCATGGAAAGAAAATGGATGAATGGAAGGAAGGAAGGAAGGAAAGAAGGGAGGGAGGAAGGATTGATTCTCACACAGGCCTCAGAGGGGACACATCCCTGCTGACACTGTGACCTTCAGCCTCTAGCTTCCAAGACTGCAGGACACTGAATTTCTGTTGTTTTGAACCGAGCCATTTGTGGTGCTGTCACAGCAGCCCCAGGACTCTAACACGCATCCTTCCACAAACACCTCGTGGAGGTTGTATGGGGAGGGCTCAAGGCTAGATGCTTTGAGGGAACAAGGACAAGCCAGGAAAGGCTTCTTCCCTCTTAGGAACACTCAGTTTTGTGGGGAAGACCGATAATCATAATTCATATTCATGGAAGATGTGAGCATGCATTTTAACGTTAGGAAAAGTTGACTAAGTGTGGGGGTGGTGGCAGGGGGTGTTGTTCTTGAGATCAAACACAGACAACCGTTTTTTAGACACCAGCAGGGTCTCCGAGGATTCGACTCAATTCTTACACTACCTACCCAGAAATAGCACCGTGTTCCACAGCTTGAGGGCTCACCCTCCCCAAACCCCCTTGTCCCTCAGACAGCAGTCACACGCTCAGGCAATGTGTTACCTGCGCCATGTGTACCCAACTTGCTGCACACTGGAGGGCCCCACGACTCCCTCCTTAGACTCCAGGTGACAGTCAGAGCCCTGTGCTTCTGTTTAGCTGTCTGTAACTCAGAGGTTCCCAGGATACCCTCCTCATGTTTCGTTAATTTGCTGCAATAGTACATAGAACCCAGGAAATCCATTTACTAGATGACCAATTTATTGCAAAGAATATAACAGGAAAAGCCAGATGGAAGAGATGTACAGGGAAAGATATGGAGAAAAGTGATATGTAGTGTCCCTGCCATTCTTTCCAGATCTTCTTGTGGTCACCAACCCCTAAACTCTTCAAAGCCCCTTCCTCTTGTTTTTATGGAGTCTTCACTACAGAGGCATGGTTGATCATCTGCTATTGGCAATTGAACTTAATTACCAACCCCGTCCATCTCCAGGAGATCAGGCGGTAAGACTGGAAGTCCCAACGCTCTGTTGATTCTTGAATGATTGATTTGTAAATCATTAATCATGGTTGATTCTTTTGGCAACCAACCTCCATCCACAAGTGCTCTCCAAAATCTCACCTCATTAATGTAGCAAAGGATACCTTATTACTCTCAATACTCAAGAAATTCTAAGGCTTTTGGGAGCTGTAAGCCAAGAACTGTAGAAAAAGATCAAATATGTATGAGGTATTTGAGGATACATGGGCATTTTAGAAAAACATGTACAGAAAGATACCATTAATAATCAGAATAGCTGATGCACAAGACTGGAATCTGGGAGGAACAGATCATGTATATAAAATGGCAACTTAAGTGGCTGAGTTAGGTGGGTGGGTAAGTGGTAAAGACTCTGGAAACAGATTTATGCAGGAAAAATGAACAAGGCAGGAAGAGTTTTGAGAATATGCTTGTGTAATAAGGAATCTGGGGAGGTCTTTCATGGCTATAAAGACCATTAGGATCATCTTCCAAAAGAGAAAGAGAAACCTAGAGCATGGAATGCTGTCCAGATGTCTGCAGGTGAATCAAAAACTCTGTGAGCTCAGGTTCCGAATCACTATATGTAATCTTTCATCACTTGGCCCACACCCAGGAAGAAATGATAGCCTAGAAGTTTCTCTTTATCCAAGTTCTCTCTTAAGCCATGATTTCACACTGGTGGTCAGCTTGGGGCAGGGTTTTCAGTATTCTTCCTTCTGCTCTTTACCAAAGTGCCACCCAGTTCCTACAGAGAGGCCTAGATTCTTGTCCTTTTGATAAGTTTCTCCCATCCTGTACCCACTTTCTTACTGACAACCAAGTTGTAGTCTTGACTGTCTTACACCTTCCTTTGGGATTCTTTGCAATTCCTTGTCTAGTAATGTCAACTCTCTTTGCTCTATAGCTGCCATGCCCAGTTCTCTTGTCCAAGTGGCCACTACACTCAACCTTAGCCTTGGGTTCTATGTTCCTCTCTAAAGCCCAGTCTAAATATTGTCCATTCATTCAGTCATTCATTTAGTTTTGACTAATGAATGTGTTATACTTACTATGCCAAGAACTGGGGATACAATGGCAAACATAATAGCTATCTCAGCTTATGTATGGTTTATAGTCCAGTGTAAAGACTGAAGAGTCCATTGCCACATGCGTAATTAAGAAATGTGGTAAATGCTGAGAAGGGTTGGAGCAAGTTGCAACTGTGAGAGAAAATGATGAGAAAAGGTGACTTAGGCTGGAGTCTTAGGGGAGGAGGTTAAGTGTGAGAAGGAGAGTGTCTTATGAAGAGCTGGAGGAAGAATATTACAGAAAGAGGGAGTGACAGCTTGTGCAAAGACCTCAGGATAAGAAAGGCATTGTTAATCTTTTCTAACAGGCCAGTGCGAATAAAGTTTAGTGAGGAGGGTGGAGGAAAAAGTGGATGGATCTAGGTAATGAACAACTTGGGCCTTAAAGTAATTAAAGATGTGTCCTCAGAACAATGGGAAACCACTTAAAGGTACTACATAACTGTTAGGAAATTGTCTGATGGGATCAAAGGGGAAGCCAGGAATCAATCAGGAAGTTATGGCAGTTGCCAAGGCCAGAAGCAGAAGGGGTCTATAAAGATGGAGAAAAGTGGTTGACATGGAGGTAGGCTTTAGAGATAGAACTTCTGTAGGCATTAATGGAGAAATATGATAATGCTAAAAGAGTAATGAAGGATTGAAGCTTGAACAATAATTTAGATGAACACTGTTGCAGAAGGAATGGCTTTCTGACTGGAAGTTTAGAATTCAGTTTGGAGCATGGGGATTTTGAGATTTCAGGGTGCAGATGTCAAACATTCAGCTGACTTTGTGAGGCTGGAGCTCTCCAAAGAGAAATGGGTTCATTATAGTTTGCTTGTACGGTTAAGAGAATGGAAGAAGTTCATAAAGACAGAAGAATGGGACAAAGAGATATGGGGGCATATAACCAATTTCCAATGTACTCAACACTTAGATGGACTGGTAGATATAAGCTGTTGGCAAAGTAGATTGAGAAGCAGCAACCAAAGAGGTAGAACTGTAGCCAGAGGAGAGATGATATGGAATAGAGAAAAGTGATTGTTTCCAAAGAGGGCACATAGTGTCAAATGTTGCTGAAAAGCCAAGTAATGGGATGTTCAGGGGATCTGGTAGTATGGACCTGTGTTGACCTTCACTAGAACTACTTCTTCTGATTCTGCTTCATCCTACCTTATTTAGGCTTACTGTATAGCCTATACATGAATTAGCCCATTTAATTTTCATAATAACCCTTTTCAGTTGATATGGCTGTTAATATTATTATCACACTCACACAGAGAAAGAAAGAAACTCCCAGAGCCTAAACATCTTGCGGTAATTCTTATAAGCCCATTTCATGAGTCTTTTCGTAATCTTCCTTAAGTAAACAAGGAATTTTGGAACTTAAGAGAGCTTAAAAATGTATCTAGTTGATTCTCATTTTCCAATGAAGCAGCTGCCCCTGGAGATGGAAGGAATTTATACTGCTGACTACTCTTATCCTTGAGTTAGGAGCCATGTTCCTATGTCTCCAAGTACCTTATGTAGTTTTTCCAACAAAGAAACCAGGACTGTGAAGAATGAAGCCTGGTGCAAGTTTACTACTAATGTGTAGTGAAATCAGGATTTGAAGTTAGGACTCAACTCAAACGCTTCTCCCAAGCTTGTAGGCCAAATGAACTCCCAAGGTCGTGGCAGAACACGTTCCCTGTTCCTGTCTCTCCAAGACAGATAAGACCATCAAAGAACGGCTCCACCTGAGTTTTACCACAGACAGTTCAGGGTCCCACTTACATCACGTCTTTAACATGTGCAACCCCTCTCCATCTTGGGGACAAACACACAGAGACAAACTTTTAAATGCCTAATTTGGATCTGAATTTCCTGTTCCACCTTAGCTACCTGAGCTCTCAGATGTCCTGTTCCACTGTTTGGGATCTCATCTACAGATCGTAGTAACTCCTCCCAGCCTGACTGCCTCCCTCCTTCCTCATTTCTGGTTTGGACTGCTCCTCATTATAGCTCATGTTTGCTTAAGATCATCCTTAGGTTCTTTTTATCTCTACTCTGAGCTCCTTAAAAAAATCTTTCTAGAACTTTGATTGCTTGGAGTTTGATGCTTTTTTTCAAAGGCAGCTTTGCTAAGTCTTTTCTAAGCTTTTTTTAGTCTCGTTCAATTAGAACTAAGGATTCAGCCAGCCATCTCATTTTGGATTTGAGGTCATTCAATGTGTACATTTAGACTCTTAACTCATATATTTCTTTACTCATGGCTTATTAAGTATACTTGTCTTGGAAATAAAGCCTTCACTTTTTTTCAGGAGAAAAATACATCATTAACATCATTATGGCTGAGCATTTTTGAGACTAACAATGACAAGTTTTATTCCTATGACATCTTGACTGGTTCTGATGTTGCCTTGGCATTCAGAGGAAGTGGCAGTGGTCTTGGGTATGGGCAAACTTTGGTCACTTTCTCCCTTGCTTTTTCTCTTTTCATTTTTGAGGATCTTACTACCCTCCTGTTTTCTCAAGGTTCTACCTTTCCCCTATAGCCCCTTCCCCTTCTCACTCACCTTTTCTAGTGTCATCAAAATGAGGTGACGCTGTGGTGAAGAGGGGTTCAATTTTAATGTGACTGTTCCCTGGAGGAGAGGGGAGGGAAGAGGATAAGGATGGGGACCCTGGCTTGGGACTAGCTTCTTCCTGTACCTTCTATCCTCTTAACTAAGACAAAATCAGTGATGTCACTGGGAGGATTTATTTCTTTCTGAAACCTCTCCCTGACCTTCTTGGGTCTATAAAAGAAATTCATATTCTGCATATTAACCCGAATTTTATTCTACTTCTTACCAACTAATACCCTGGTCTTATTATGCTAATAGTGTCCATTCCTTCCCTGTCTGGATTATGTCACAAAGAATTCTGCATTAACTTGACAAGAGAAAGCTTAGGGCACAATTTCATTTCTCCTAAATTCTTAGATGGGGGTGGGAGAGTGCATAAAAAAGTTTTATTATATCATGCTAAGAAATCAAATGAAGTCAGCATAAATAAAATGGAATCAATTCAAATACCACATTGTGTGTATGCCAGCCCTGTGCTAGATAATAAGGACATAGAGAAAAGAGATCTAGTCCCCATGTTCAGGAAGCTCGCAATTACTGAAAAACAAAACAAAACCCCCACAATGGTGGAAGTCCCAGCAATATAAGCGTTGAGACTCAGATATGCCTGTTCAAGGAGTTAAGAGAACTTTCTACCATCAAGCTCTTCTGGTTTGCAGGAGACCCAGAAGCACAGAACTTGAGTCTTGCCCATATTGTGGGTCAGACACCTGAACACATGCTTGTTTGGGCTCTAGGGGATACCAAGTATAGATAACAAGGCCCCTGGGCAAGGAGAGTGACCAGTACAGGAGTTGACTCGGCAGCAGAGCCTGAGCATGGCAGGTGGTAAGTGATTCAGGTATAATTGAGGCTGTGTTTGAACCCATCCCAACCCATCCCATGGGTGGTGCAGAGGGAGAGAAGGATTGGGCAGCAAAACAGAAAAATGTCTTGTGCTCTCATCACAGAATTAAATAATGGTGTCATTAATGTGAATCAGGTGTAAACTAAAAATTAGGCAACATACACACAAATATGCATAACAAATTGTTGACCAATATTTTTTGCAAGGCAAAGAAAGTGACATAAATCAGTGCAAAAAGAAGAGGTGACCGAATTCCTGATGTAGGTGTCAGGTACATTCTGTCCCCGGAGAAGTCTATGGAGATTTCCAGTTTTCATGGGAAGCAAATGTGATGAAAGTCCACTGGAGAAGTGAATTTTATGGCTTGTGCACATATTTAGCTAGAACATTATGTATATTTCCTTCTCCTAAATATCCTAAATCTAGTACAACAGTTAACCAACTTGAGTTCACAAAAAAGAGAAAACAGGCATCGGAAATCTGCATTTAACTTATATTCAGCATAAGAGAAAAAAAAAGAATGATGGAAAAGAGAATGAAAGTAAAACTATTAAATGGACGTGCATTTAAAAACAGGCGAATACTTTTAGACATTTTAGTTTGCTTATTTTTCTATTGTGCAAACCTATTAAATTAATAGGGAAAGTCTCTTTAGAGAGGAAGGTGGAAAAAAAACCAAACATGTAGAGGACCAAGCAGGTATGTTTTTTCCATGTACCAACTGTCCCTATAGCCATTGTCTGGGTCTCAAGTAGAATGAGAGTTTGCTGTAATTGAGAAATGTGGTATAGGAATCATGAAGCTAGCTGCAAGGTTTTGTAAATATAGCTGTCCATGCCTTGGTACTCAAGGAAGTAGCATCTAAGCTACTTCGTGTGTAGGGGATCTATCATGCAGACATGCTTGGGCAGAACATTAGTGATCTTAGAAGGATGGACAACAGAGAAGGGGCAGTCGCATATGAGACAATTACTTGCAATCCACCTTTCAAAGAGATATAAGGAAGAGGAGAGACCGAAGGCAACTGGTAAATGGGGTCATTGAGTTGGCAGATCATGGGTCATAGTGTTTAAAGTGACTTGGACTAGTGGACATTCATATTATATTAATATGTAAGAAGAATAATAGCATAATAATAATGATTAAATAATGATTAATTGCTTAACACATGAGAGACCCAAGTCAGCTTATGAGTGATCATCTGACAAGTAGACCAAAAATAAGAGTTGAGAGTCGGAAGAAAGCCCAATGGGCTGACCTGATGAGAATTGACAAAGGATGAATGAGGTGGGACTTGCAAATTTGGAGATTTTGATGAGGTGAGAGGATGAGGAAAGGCAATGTCTTAATAAAAAGAGAGGGCATTTGAATGCACTTTTAACTCTAATATGTAAATAGCTCAGAAGTCATCACTCCCATCTTTTTGGGCCAATAAAATGTTAGACAAACTAAAAATCAACTACTTTTCTTCAATTCTTCAAATGGCTGGAGTGAAAAACCAAAATAAAATAGGGATGCTTCTTTCTTCCCTCTCTCCTTTCCTCTATCCCTTCCTTCTGTCCTCTATTCCCTCCTTCCTCTTTCCTTTTCTTCTTTCTTTTATCCCTTCCTTTCTCTGTCTCTAAAAAAAGAACTGTGACTACAGAGCAAACTACCAGCACAAATCTAGAGAGACACGAGCACCCAAAGTGACAGAGCAACCAAGGGTTTCTCACCAGAGGAAACCGCTGTAGCCATACCCTAGTAATGATACCAGTAAATGATAATTTGGATGAATTGCTGGAGGTTGACTGTATATTAGCATGACAGGAACAGATCCTTTGAGGCCACACTTGCATCCTCTCCAGTAATTCCACCATGTTTTTACAATGAGGAGCCCTGAAAGAACTTTTTTGACTTTAGCATGACCATAGCAAAGCTTTACTCACCATTATCAAGGACTTTACTGGAGCACAATGAAACTTTAACCCAGTTGGGAGATAAAGGAATTTCCTTCCAGCATTCTTAACTCACCCAAAGGTGGCAAGAAAAGGGCAGAAACTCAACAGGAGACACAATCTTAAGGAAACAGATTTTCCATGCTGCACCTGGGAAGTTTTTTTTTAGGGAAGGGCAAAGCTATACCACTGGAGAATCAGAAATACTTATGAAGTCCTCTGTCCCAACACCCAGGTCCTATAAAAGACAAAGACTTAGTGCAAAGATTATAGAATACATCCCACCCAACATCCTACTACCACACTAATAGGGCCCTGGTATGATAATATATGTGAAAGAAAAAAATTCAATTGTATATCAATTTAGAATATATATAAATGAATAAAAACATATATTGAATATATATCAATATGTACATTCAATTTTATATCCATTTAGACATGTATATACAAATGAGTTAATATACACACGTATATTTACTTGTTCTATCAGATGAGAGGGTCAAGAAATGATGCTCCAGATGCAAAGAGCATACCCATAGTGCGATCTTGGTTTCTAATACAATTGTTTGGAAAAAGGAACATGCTCCTGGAAAAATGGTTTATCTAGCATTGAACTATACAAGCTGAGCCTGGAGAATCACGTGCTAGCAAAAAGTAGGAAATAAAAACACACAAAGATGGGAAATATCAAAGGGACACAGGCACTAGCTGCAAGAGCATCTGAAGGCCAAAGTGTTGAGTAGGAATTAAACATAAGTGGGGTGCAGGGGAAGTGAGAACAAAGGCAGTACACCTCATAAAATAGTGCCAATCTCTAAAGGTCTCCAATCAGTTTAAAAAGGAGTTACTAACAGACCAATCAAAAACCTTATCCCACCCCAGGACACCTTTGGCAGGGATAAAGGTGGAGAACAAACCGAACTCTTTAAAACGCAAATGGCTAAAACTCCCTTTGTCATTTTCCTCTAGGAATAAACCATTGTTACCCTATCTCATAAGGGTGTATTATCGCTCTCATTTCAGTAAGTCACACTTGCTTTTTATTGGTTATGCTGCTTTCTTTGTTTCCAGAGTGGTGGTGGGCCTGAAAAAATTTTCTCCTGAGATCTAAGAACCCATAGGTGAAGGTAAGACCCCAAGAGCCTTGTGGTAACAAAAACAGGAACAAATTGAACAAGAAAATAAATAAGGTAATATTGGATTGTAACTCTAAATATAAAATAAATATCCACACATACAAATAATAATTGATAAATAAATGGTGGGGAAGAGATACATCTTTTATTCAGAAGAATTCCAAATAATTCATCTGAATATTCCACCCTCAAGGAGCTGTGCAAAGTGACTTACTTCCAAAGAGCACAGTTTGGGAAAGGGGAAAAAAAGAGCCATGTTACAGGAGAGGATCTGAAAAAAGACCTTATCCAGAGGCTCAAGATTAGAATCATCAGTGATAAATCACATTTATAGCTTATACATGATCTGATGTGGCAAGAATGTCACTTTACCTCTATAAAGATCTCCTTCCCCTAAGATCAGAACCTCATTCTAACCACTAGAAAAATATCCAACAAACTTAAATTGAAGGATCTTCTACAAAAGCTTTGAGGTTTCAATGTTAAGGTCATCAGAAACAAAGAGACTGATAAACCATCACCATCTAGAGGCGCCTGAGGGGACGTGATGACTAAGTGTGATGCTGTGTCCCAGATGAGACCCTGGACTCAGGAAAGTGAATGGGCACAAGCTAAGGCTCTGAATCAAGTATGGACTTTGGTTAATAGTAATGGGTCAGTGTTTGTTTGCTAGTTGTTACAAGGGAACTGTATTCACATAAGATATGACTAATGAAAACTGAGACTAAATATATGGGAAATCTCTGTACTGTCTGTGAAAACCTTTTCAGGAAATCTAAAGCTATTCTAAAATAAAAAGTTAATAAAAAAACGGGAAGTTTTTTTGTTTTGTTTTAAAAAGGCATAGCAAGGGAAAGGAAGGATGGAGCCTAAGGGAAGGTGCCCAGGCTTAGAGGAGAAGCTGGGTAGAGGCTGAATCACAGATACGGGAGTGCCCTAGAGAGGCAGAGACCTGGAAGAGTCCTGGAGGAGCAGCTTGGTGGAGTTCAGGGGATTTTTATGCTCCATCAGCAAGTATCTAGTTAATTCCAGGCACTTTATATACACCATTTCATGGATCCCCCAACAACTCTGTCAAACAATTATTCTTTGTGCAGGTGAAGAAATTGATTCCGAGTGTACCTTGGAGGTTACAGCAGAGATAGTGTGGCTTGAGTGTGAATCCACCTCAGGGATCCACACTCTTCTACAACCTAACTCTTCCATTTACTGATCACAAAACTCACCAGCAAGGTCCCATGACAAGTGTTTTAAATGCATCAGCACATATAATTCTCAGATTGGGTAGTAGCTTCTATCATTATTCGAATTTTATAGTCAAGGGCACAATATTAGAAAGTTTAAGTGGAAGTTTCTTTTTTTTTGAGTCTTACAGATACAAGATGGTAGTGCAGATATTCAAACACAGGTTCTTGAGTTTCTAGAGTCTAAGTGTTATAAGACTAGTCTGCATCACCTTCCATGGTAATGACTAGAGTGGCTTTCACCTTGTGATGTAGGACCTAGGAGGTCTTTCTTTGCTCTCCTCTTGAGTCTGGGATTAGTTGGAGTGACCAGATCTCTAAAGCTCTGCTCACTATCTTTGTCTCTCATTGACCAGAGATGGACAATTCACCCTGGAAGGCCACCATTAAAGTTGAGTGCTCCCTGCTCTAGCTCAGCGAAGGAGCAGTGGTTTCCTCCACTGCCCACTGAAGATGACTTTAATGGATCCTGTCATCACATTTTTCAGCAGTATTTCAACTCAAATGACATATTGCACTGTGACTTCAGGTGCTCAGTGTGCAGAAGTTTCTGAAATGCAAGGTGAAAGTGACGAGTGAGGCCTGACAAGTGAGCTGCTAGCTGTGCACACTGCCGGACATGTAACTCTGCCCTCCCTGTGTGGACTGCGAGTTCCTGCAGTCTGCACTGCTTGGCAATGCAGGATGCAGGGAGCAGATTCAGCAGTGGAAGGGAATTATCAGGAGAACTGAAGATTCAAAGTGCCTAAGAGTGAAGTCCAGGGTCTTCTGTGCCCGTGTACTTTAGCAGGCTCCAGAGGGCAGCGAAGGCTCACATTCTAGAGAGAGAGTCTAGAGGAATGTGCCGCTGGAACAATCACCGTCTTCAGCATGTCCGGAGCAGTTAACTTTGGTAACACTTTCTACCACCCTTGTTCAATGAGTTACCTCCAAGACTGTCCCAAGCAAAGGATCAGTGCTGTGCCATGGCCCTGCAGTGTGGCAATGGCACTGTTAATTCTAGATTGCCACGGAGGCATTATATCCTGGAACCATCATCACCTTTCTTTGGGAAATATTATTGCATGAGAATTTGGGGGATTCAAATTGAGCTGTGGCAGTAGCCACAGTTCATACGGGGATTGCTTGTATTCCTACAATTTTGTGGAGTGGAACCAGTGAGGCAGTGTTCTTATATGTCCTTTTACTCTCCTGGTGTTTGAGGAAATGTAACTCATAAGAGACTAGGTAAGAAGGAAGGATCCTCAAGCAGCTCTCAGGAGCTGGGGAAGGAGCTTGGAGATGGCTCTGCCTTGAGTGTGAACTCTGTGTCTCGCATGGGCTTAAAGAAAGCAAGTAGTGGAAGGATGAATTTTGCTTCTATTTTTGGAATTTTACCTATAACAATAGGGAATAAGAAATTGATTTCTTTACCATTTGGATTTTTCTGCATCAACAAAGGATGAACTTGGAAGAAATCAAAGGAAAACAATGTCGCATTTAATGGGCCGGTTTAGAGCATTTTGTTTTGCAGTCACTGTGTTCTTTGGACTATGTCTTTATCATCTGCTGCATATTGTTCAACACTGGCAAGCTTGGTTGGATGACATAGCTGAACATTATTTAAGATGGAAAATGGGATAACAGGGGCTTTTTGGCCTCCTGCCTGATGGTGTAGTGGAGGTTGCTTGGCATGACTGGTAAACTGGAGGGCCTCTTCTGCCAGATAGCCGTGTGTGAGATACTGACAAGCCTCCTGTGTGAACTCACTCCAATGGGAGAAGGTGCCAGGCACAGTGCATGTGTCCAGAACACAAGGCTCAGTTGTTGGCAAAGAGGCATGATATTTCCTCCTGGTCCTGTTCCTACTGGGATCATCTATTCATCCAAAACCCCTTTATTGAGGCGTTAATATGTACCAGTCACTGTTAAATGTGAGTTGTAGGAGTGAACAGGGCAGAGACAATGAGTGTTGGTATCCTACTGACATCAGGGTGTATGAGACTGAATTTTGGAAGAGCTAACACTAAACAGACTGGCAAACATTGGAACATAAGAGTTCACTTTCCTCCATAACCAGGTATCAAATGGAGAATGTTCTGCCCTTCATTTGCAGCTGATACTTTGGCAGTGTGACACAATGAGGGCTCAGTGATATCTTGTTGAGTAGGTTATGAGGGTAGATTATATCCAACAACAGTTAAATATTTGCTCCCGGAAGAGTGAAAACAGAGGCCACAGTGCCTACTGGGGCACTGGCAGAGATCATGATACAAATGAAAACATGGGCCCAGAAGAGCAGGAATGGGAAAGCTTTGGGATCTGTGATGCCCTGAGTAGTAGTGAGGAGAATCCTATAATCACCACCATATTCTTGCCATGATTGAATACTTGCCAGAAGCCTGGGATTGAACTATGGGCTTCAAATATATAATCACAAATTATTAGGATTACAAAGGAGTTCCACTTTGAGCCAAGATGGACTAATGGTATAGATTTACTCTGGTATCTGAAAAACAGACAGAAAATGGACAAAATATGTAAAACAATGATCTTTAAGACTTGGATATTGAGCAACAAAAGACAAGATGACTAAAAGATGAGAAATGAATAAGGTGAGCCTCTAGCTTACAGGCCATAGTGCAGGAAAGAGGGATGTGGACAGAGCCATGCAGATTTCCTGAGTTAAGGAGGTTGAGAATCTAGAGACACCGGGCAACCAAAATTTGTAGGACATGGTACCAAGACGGAGTGAACTGTACTGAGAAAAAAGTTCATCGATCTACAAAGAGTCCCACTCAGCTATTGAGAAGTGCATGAATGTAAAGAAAACAACCAAGGTCAGGAAAATAACCATTCAAAGGGTTAGAATTAACAGTGCCTCACTGCTCATACATGTCTGGGCATATGTCTGTTTCCAACAGACTGGAAAATATCACGATACACCGGGCATTGGATAGAAATTTCAGAAGGATCTTTCCACAGTAGTAAGAATAATTAGTTCTAGACAGCTGTAGTTCCACTGTACATATCTTTAAAATGAGATGGAAGAATCAAATAGTTTCTAAGTAACTTAATGACATCCTAAAATAAATCTCCAGAATATTTATCAGGAATACAAATATATTCAGCACCCAACAAGATAAAATGACAAATAAAAAATTAAAATACAGAGAAGCAAGAAAATACAATTCATGAGGAGAAAAATTTGTCAACTGAAACCAGTCCAGAACTAACACAGACAAGAACAAAAAGTTAAGTAGAGAAATAGAAAATATTAAAAAGATTGAAATTAAACTAAAGATAAAGCCTATAATGTGTGAGATGAAAAGTACGTTGGATGGAATTAAGGACAAATTGGAAATTGCAGAAGAAAAAAATCGGCGAATTTGAAGACTAGACATGATCCAAAGTGAAATAAAACTGTTGAAGCATGACACTTGATGCACATTACAACATGATGAATCTCAAAATAATTATACTGAGTAAAAGAAATCAATCTCTCTTTCTCTCTCTCTTTCTCTCTCTCTCTTTCTCTCTCTCTCTCTCTCTCTCTCTCACACACACACACACACACACACACACACACACACACACATGAATACATGCTGCGTGATTCCATTCATATACAATTCTGGAAAAGTCAAAATAATCCATAGTAACAGAAAGCAGTTCGGAGTTGTCAGGGATGTGATGGGTAGGAAATAGTAGCTGGAAGGCTTACCAAGGGGAAGATGAAACTTGAAAGTAATGTGTGTTTTATTATCTTGATTTTGGTGTTATCTTCATAGGTATAGAAACATGTAAAATCTTATCAAACTGCATATTTTGTTTAAAGTTAATTTTAGTTTTTTAAAAATAGTTTTACTTTTGCTTACGTTGGTATGTGTATTTTAGGACACCGAAATCACACCTCAGTCTGTGTTTCATAGCCACCACCAGAGATCTAGTGCCCTCTACCTCCACCTCGTTCCCTCCTTCCTTCTCTCCCTGTTTCTACTCTCCCACTCTCATAGCCACTGGCTTGTGTCCTATCACGTTGTTTTGTTTCTTTATAGTTCTCATATGAGTAAAACAATACTGTTTTTCTCTTTCTTTTTCTGGCTTATTTTGCTTAGCATGATCCCCTCTAGTTCCATCCACGTTATTGCAAAGGACACAATTTCGTCTTTTTTTTTTTTTTAACAGCTGCATGAGCATATACACCACAGTTTCTTTATCCAGTCATCTGTTGATGGCTATTTAGGGTGTGTCCATGCCTTGACTATTGTGATTTTTTCTGTTATGAATGTAATGTGTACATATTTTTTCTGATTAGTGTTTTTGTGTTCTCTGGGTATATGCTTAGATGTGAGATTGCTAGGCCAAATGGTATATCCATATTTATTTATTTATCTTTTTAGGGCTCTCCATTCAGTTTTCCAGAGAGGTTGCATTCATTTACATTCCCATCGGCAGTGTAGGAGGGTCCCTTTTTCACCATATCCTCTCCCACATTTGTTGTTCCTAGTCTTTTTGATATAGGCCATTCTCACTGATGTGAGGTGATACCTCACTGTGGTTTTTATTTGAATTTCCCCAGTGATAAGCGATATAGATAATTTTTCAAGTTTAGGTAGGTCATCTGTATGTCTTCTTTACATCAGTGTCTATTCAATTCTTCTGCCCACTTTTTGAGTGGGTTGTTTGCTTTTTTGTTGTTGCGGTGTATGAGCACTTTATATATTTTTGAGATTAAACTATTGTTGTTTGTATGTTGTATGAATATCTTACCCCATTCAGTGTGTTGCTTTTTTGCTTTAGTGGTGGTTTCTTTCACTGTACAGAACTTTTTAGACTAACATCTTCCCAATTATTTAGTTTTACTTTAGTTTCGTTTGTTGCAGGTGCCACTTCTCCGAAGACCTCTGAGGTTGATGCCATGGGAGGCATTTTTCTTGTTTCCTTCTGTGTATTTTATGGCTTCAGACCTTATACTCAGATTTTTCAACCATTTTGAATTGATTTTCATGTATAGTGCTTATTTATAATCCAGTTTTATTTTATTGTATGCTCATTATGTCTCAACAAAGTCTAAAATATCATTAGAAGGTTTTACCATATTATTTCAAATGTGAATAATCTGATATCCAGGGAATTTAAGTGATTCATGAAGATTGAACAGTACATAAAAGAGTGACCTAGGTTTCTTAATTCTATAACTCTTTTAGTGACATCAGATAAACATCAACACAAATATTTCTTGACCATGCTCTCTGAAAAGATTGCATTTCTTAAAGCTTCTCTGTCCCAAACAGTGAGTTTCTGTAGATAACCCACTCTAATATATACTGTACTTATCACCACCTTCCTATTATAAATATATTAATTTAGTTGAAAAATGTCAGTTTTCCCATCCCTTCATGGCCAATAGAAAGTCAGTTCATGAGAGCAGTTTATTTTAGACACTATTAGTGTTGAAATCTTATATATTCCCTCTGGGCCTATTTGTCTCTTGTTCTGTCATTTTGTTGACCAAATATGTTTGTAGGCCACTGGATTTTACAGAGACTTAACATGTTGGTGCCCTAACCCCACCCCATCTGGCACCTTTGGTCTCATGGCCCAGGTTTTTAAAGTTGGTGCAACTACAAGACCACACTCCAGGAGCAAAGACACTTAGAAGTGCAAGTTTCCCTCAGGGATCAGTGGGTAAACTTGCCTCCTTTTCCCGACTGATTGGTGGGTCTTCATTACTTCCCTGGGATGATGCTGCAAGGTCAAACAATCAGACTTACTCAGTATTGGCAACCATCACACTTTGTGTTTGTTTCCCTCCTTCCCAGTTTTACTTCCTGTGACCTTCTCACCTACCTCCTTAGAGCAAATTCCCTGATTAAGTAAAACATATAACCTCTTACCCTTAGGCTCTATTTTCTTTTTTAAGGGTTGGTATGAACAGTGGTCCTCGAAAGCACACCCCGGACTGACTGTGTTTTAAATCTGTTATTCACCAACTTATAAGAAATAAGAACTTCTATGCTAGAAATAAGTAGGGTTGGAACAACTTCTGGAGGACAGTGGCATTATGATGACTAAAGTTTTACCTGGATTGACTTGAGATGAAGTGTAGATGGAGTGGGGTATTGTGGGGTGTTGTGATATGTAGTGACTCTTGAAGACTATGGATACAGTCATGATTATGGAGTTTTAGAGAGTGGGTTGGCTTTTAAAATCTTCATTATAGCCTGAAAAAATGACAAGTTCAGAACAATCAGCTGACAAATTATCTTATGAAAATGAGTCTTTAAGGCAGCATTTAAGGAGATCCTCCTGCTTATAGCCACAGTGTAGACTGTACTGAAGATCAGACACTACGTCTAACTGAAAGGGTGTAAGAGCTGCAGAGGAGACAATGTATAGTCAGACAGAACTCCAGGTCACAGTCATGTCTTGAAGAGGAAAACAGAGTTACCCTGAGATTTGGTTCTGCTTGATTTTCACCGGATTTTCCCTTACTTCCCCACCCGCATTCATGGAGACTGATAACAAAAGCCAGAACCCAACACAGCCTGAATGGAAAAGTAGAGCCCTAATGTGGGAGAAAATAGCATATAAGATAAAGGAATTGTGGGGTCAGGATTTATCCATGTGTGTCATGTGGGTGTTGAACCAAAGAGAAGTATAAGACCAGGCAGGAGAGAATTTGCTTTTGGGATACTTGTCCACAAATTGGGGTTCAATGGCAGGGACATTTACACATAAAGTTGGTCCTAACAGTTCTCTGATATGGCTGTTTGAATCTTGTTTGACAATGAATTACAGTTCACAGCCCTTTTTCATAAAAGTGTGGTCCTCAGAATAAGAGAGTCAGCACCACCTAGGGAAATTCAAATTATCTACTGAATCAGAAACTCTGGAATGGGCCCCAGCAACCTGTGCTTGAATAAGTTAAGCAGGTGATACTGATGCTTGCTAAAGTTTGAGAACCACTGGCCTGGCATAATGAGGCAGAGAAACCAGAATTCCTTTGACACGGTATTTAAGGGAGAAGTCAGGGGACTCACCAAGATGGAAATGTTGGAATGGATTAGTTATGTAAGACAGAAGAACCACTTTGAGTCTGTCTGCATGGCGGGACCTGAGGGTACCCCTTCATTAAGGTGATAAGAAGGAAGGGTGAGGGGGCCACTGGTATTTAAGAACTTGATATGATCACCCTGTATGGAACAGAGTTAATTATGGATTATGTTGCCATAAACCTAGGTACCCTAGAATCACCAGAATGATAGCGTTCTAGAATGATAGAGTTCAGGTATTTACATTGAGAGTCACTGGTAATGTCATTGCTATTCAGGCACTCAGGTTAATGCAACAAGTGAGGAGTGTTGACCTATAGGAATTTGTTGAAATGGTTAAAGAGATCACGGCAATGGGGAGTGGAGGGGAGCCCCTGTGGTGATAGATGGGGAGTGGAGGGGGAACACCTGTGGTGATAGATGGATAACTGATTAGAGTAATATTTGGCCTGTACAATAATAGAAAAGGCTGCTCTCAGCTACCACCATGGGAAACCACAGTCCCTTATTCAGTGTCAATTCAGTCTCAGAGTTCACTCTTTGAATGGAAGATCACCTTCCCTCAGGAAGAACCCTGTGGTACAACTGCATGTATGTGTGGTAATTGTTCCACAGACCCTTCTGCACAGCCCTGGGTCGTTTGTTAGGTTAACCATATGCTGGGAAAAAATGACTACTCAGATTTTGAGGGGTGCCAGGGGACCAATACACCGTCATAATATGAACCTAGAAAAACGTTTGCTACACTTTCCCTGTCTCTAAATAAGTTTTGGCTTTTGTAAAGTTAGATCTCCCCATTTCCTGGCCCATATTCCCCCAAACTGTTTAAAAAAATGGGACAGGGAGGGTGCACAATCTCTATTATCTTGTTTCTTCCTTATACTTAGAAGAGGGTCTATTTAACTTGGGGAGGCAAAATTCATCAATATTAGAAATGGAAGTGTCCCTTTAACAAGATTGGTTGACTGGTGCAACGTATCTCATTGTCAATATTTAACTTAAGTGTGACCTTTGCTTCTGCATTTTGCAAATGTAGGAATTCATAACTAACCACTCTCTGTTCTTCTTTCCCTCTGGATACGTCCCAGAGATTCAGCGGGCTGCCTGAATGATCCTAGTTTGGTCTCAATTCCACAGCCCTGGGTATTAGGAGAGGGAGTTCATGCTTTTTCAGCCCATGGTTCTTCCATGCAGCAATAAGGACTGGTTGGCAGAGAGCCAAAGTCATGTAACTATGACTTGGACTCATTAGACATAACCTGCATTGTACTGGTTGTAGTCACTACCTATGCTGAACTCACCAGGATTAGCAAGTGAGGGGGCAGCTCAGTGGAACCCCAGTAGTGCTCACTTGTAAAACCCAAAAACCTAAACTAAATTAATGTGTGCACAGGATTTTGAAGAGAAACAGGATTTATAAGTCTCACAAAAGGACGCTGTAGACAATCTTTGTGGGTGTCTTGGACCAGTGAGGTCTACTGGTTAAATGCAACCATATAAACATTGATTGAATATCTCTGTGACATTGGTGGCAGTTAAGGCAAAAGGTATTCAATTCTACCCTTCAGTGATTCTGTATTTTATTTAAGGAGGAATTGAGGGATATGTGAAAAGAAAAATATCTGATGAGGACAAATGAAGATCTCACAGAAGACATCACAGATATTCTTAAGTGATATTTTGAGTTAATGGAAAAGCAAATTGCTAGCAAGAAAACTGGGAGATGACAGACATAGGAAACATTTTTTACACCTGCTGAAAAGCACAAGTAGGTGGTTCTGATGGAGTTAAAACACTCAGTGGGAGAGTGAAAAGAAATGGAATTGGTGAAAGAGCCAGGGCCAGACCACAGATTGTCTTATATGCTTAGACTTTACTCTGTAGACCAGTGGTGGTCCAAGTGTGGTTCCTGACTGACTGCATCTGCATTATCAGAAAACTGGTTAGAAAGCAGTCTCAGGTTGCACTTCAGCATCCAAATGGGGAACTCTGGTGGCTGGAGATTGTAATTTTAACAGGCTAATTTAGAAGCGATTCTAATGTACATGTAAGTTAGGTTGAGGAACCACAGCAGGTTTCTGAGTATTGAGAAGTTAGGGTGTTAAAGAGATGGGAGTAGCACTGGAAGGGGCAAGACTTGTGCCAGAGTCACCTATTGGGAGACTAGTCCAATCGTCTAGATGAAAAATGATAAAGGGTTAAGCAGAATTGAAGTGGAGGAACTGGAGAGAAGAGGAGCTAGGTGAGAGATGAAAACTGTAGACTTGGAGACCAGCTGCATATGAAAGGTGAGGAAATATACATATCAGAGCCAGGGACGTTCGCTGCTGTGACTATAGTTGCAAGAAGATGGCTCAGGATGGCCATGGCAGCTGAGAGGGTCACCTTCTCCAGGGCATCAGCTATCCACAGGGATGCTTATTCAGGCAACTGCCCCTGATCTGCATGGTGAAGAGGCAAAAGCTCTTTCTGAGTCATTAGAACATGAAGACAATCGGTTATTCTACATAGAAGAAAGCACCTTGAAACCAATTAAGTTAATGAAGAGAATGTGAAAAGTGTTCACGTAAATGTGTGCATGTGTGTATGCATGTGTGTACACACATTCTAGGGAATGTCATGGTGTGGCATTTCTCTTTTGACTTCTGATTTTTCTATAACTCCCAGATGCCTGTATTTGCATTTAGTAAGAGGTGGGATGAGGTGAGTTACATAGTTATCAGCACTTCATTACATTTATGTCTCAGCCTCTGTGTATTTGGACTTCAGCAAGCAATACACATAGGAAGTCTAAGAACTTACCATTTTTTTTTTTTTTTTGGCAGGAGGTGGGGAGAGGGATAATTCTAGACTTAAATATCTCTTCTAAGAATGTTCTAAAATCTAGGCTATAAGCTTCAGAGTGTGATAGTACTAGAATGGGACAGTCAGGAGTCACGTTAACAGATTGTTTTCTTTCCACCAAATACCCTATTGTGGATTGAATTGTGTCACCTTAAAAGATATGTTTATGTGTTAAGCCCTGTACTTGTGTCTGTGACCTTATTTGGAAATTGGATCTTTGCCAATGTCCTCTGAGTTAAGGTGAGAATGTGCTTAATCAGTGTCTGCCCTAATTCACGGTCATTGTCATTATAAAAAAAAAGGGAAACAGAGACACAGACACAGACATGGGAGAAGGGCATGTGAATATAAAGGCAGAGATTGGAGTGATGTACCTTTAATCCACAGAACAGCAAGAACACAGCCACCAGGAGCTAAGACAAGGACAGGAAGGGTCCTCCCTTACTGGCTTTAGATAAAGCCTTACCAACACCTTGTTTTCAGACTTCTGGACTCCAGAACTGGAGACAATAAATCTCTACTGTTTTAAGCCTACATCTGAGTTTGTGATAATTTATTAAGGCAGCCAAGAAGCTAGCACACACTGCACCTCTAGCAGGTTTAAGATCCCAATTCTAGCACAAATATGTAAATGTAAAAAAACCAAAACACACGCAAAATATAAGCATGTAAGAGCAACAAAACCCAGCAAGCAACCAGAGACTATTTGAAATTTATACAAGACTGACTTTGCAATCATGGAGTTAGGGAAATGGAAGAGGAGCCTCCTGTGTGTGAGATATGAAGAGAATGGATAATGCACTTTTTATCGAACTGTCTGAAAGTGCAATAGACTGCCTACTCAGATGTAAGGGAAAATTCTCCATAACTTTCAGGGAAAATAAGGACAGCCAGATAACATCCCTGTTCTGTGACAGACTATCACCAAATGAGAGATGGAGAATAATAGGAAAGACAGAGATGATATATAACGGGCCCCAGACTTGGAGCATTGCTGGATTAACTCCAGCAGCATTTGTATATGTTGTCATGTCAATAAAATTACTGAAATTGAAACTTGAAATTGAACAGAGTGTGAAAGAAAGAAGATATTACTCTAGGGACACAGGCAGTAAATATTCACATTAAGGGGAGGTGATATCATGGAAAGTTTCAGTGGTTTTTGATGCCACCAAAGTCTAAACAAAGGGGGTTTAATTTCACTATTTCCCTCTGTGGCATTTTCCGCAGAATTGAGCACTTGGTTATAATGAAATTGGGCTCCTGAGAAGCAAAATCAAAGTTCAGAGATGCGTCAATGGGTTGGAGTGCATATTCATTCATTTCCAAGCCTTGTGGGGCAGCTTTCTCTCAATTAAGAACTAACTTGGAGCTTGCTTTATTCACCAGCAAGAATTTGATGTGAAAAATAGGCCTATCATTCTTGGACAAGGGAGAAAGCTGAGCCTGAACATGACTGATTTCAGCTGGCACTGTAGCTGGACATCTACCTCTTCCTTCCCACTCCATCCTCAACTATGAACCCTCACGACATGTCTCCTGTAAATTCGTTCTTCTACCTTCTTAAGCAAAAGTCAAAGTGCATGATTCTTTGGACTGAGTCTGAGAACATTTCATTCACCTCCTTAAGCCAAGAAAGCCCTTTGCCAGCTGTTTTCAGTCCCAGAAGTCTGAATGCCCAATGGGAAGTCTGACTACCCCATACCCATATGGGAATGCATTGGGAATTCTGCTGCTGATCTGTCCAGAGAGTAAACATTTGCCTCCAAATATACAGACAGGTTTTTTCTGACAACCAGCCAATTGCCAATATTTTCCTTTGGGGATTATTTTCTACTGAAAGAGTTTGCAGTCTACTTTAAGTTCTCATGTTGTTATAAAAACAAGTAAAAATGAAGGAAGACACAGTATCTAATCCATCACTGGATTCATCTATGAAAGATCCAGGGTTGTCAAACTGGTGAGGGAGATCCGTTTTTTCTTTCCTGGGGATAATATGACAGAATTCTTACAAAGGAGTAAAAAGTAGTTACTATTATGATCCTTATTTTATAAATGGATATGGAGCCTTGGTGATGTGACAAACTTTGAGCAAGTTTGCAGTGTTAGGGTTGGTACCCAGGGGTACATCTTCCTGAAACCATGTTCTTGCCTGTGATGCCACTCTTCCACTCACAAGCTGCAATGTTCAGGTGTGCATGAAATGTTCTGGTGATATTAGAGGTCATTCAAGCAACCCTCAATCAACACAATCCTCTCTACAGAACTACTAAAAAGTGGGTTAAAGTTCTAACCACCTTTAGAATCAGAGAACGCACCATCTTTCCATATTGCCTGTAGTATATTTGGGATCAGATTTAAGCATTACAAAGCATTCTTTGGGGGTTTATGACTTGATACTTTCCCATGTGTAACCTCTACCCATTTACCTTAGTTCTTTCCTCTTGAATCCAGGGAATAACCTCCAATGCTCTGGCAGACTGCAGAGTTTGGCATGTAAGGCAGACTTTCTCTCTCTTTAAGTCTTTGTCTTCCATCCATTCTTTCAAGAAGGCCTCACCAATGATGGTTTCTGGAAACCTTGCTTTCCTTGGGATATGCTATAGTATGTTAAGTCTCTGTGTAATTAGAGGACACAGAATTTGGACAATATTTCAGGTCTGGTTTGGTCAGAAAATAGCATGATAAGATTCTTCCATCCTATCCTTTTACCACCTTCGGGTTCTGGGAAGCAGCATGGTATTGATTATTTTCCACACAAAGTTAGCTTGGACTCTGCTATGAGTTACAAGTTGAGATGACCCAGGTGTATCTTTACACTATCAGTGAATAGAGCAATTTTATGAGCCTGGGTCATGGTGAAAATGCTCAGCCCTTTGTACATTCTATTGACCAACCTTTGTTAAGACATATACATAGTCCTTGGTCCAACTGAAGCTCATTAAAATCCAACATCCCAATTAGTGTTATAAATGCTGCTGTCAAAGTATCTCCCCATGGCTATTTGCCAGAGGTCTTCTTAGAATTCTATAGATGAGACAATCTTATCTGTTCCAATACATTGGTTAGGGCAAATATTGTAAGTATAGTATATGCATTTTGATACAGCCTTCAGTTTTCTATAAATCATTCAGTTTAGGAGCAAGAACTATTGAAAGGTCCAGAAATTTACAAGGAATACGTTAAATCTCTGTAACAGTCCACCCGAGCTGTTATAAGAAAATACCACACACTTGGTGGCTTAAACAGCAGAAGTTTATTTCTCACAGTTCTGGAGACTGTGTGGTTTAAGATCAAGATGCCAGGGATTAGGTCCTGATGAGGGACGTCCTCTTGGTTTGTAAATAGATATTCTTGCTATATCTTTATAACATGGAGAGAAATGATCTGTCTCCTGTCTATTTACCCTCATGACCTAATCACCCCACCACAAAGACTCTACCTCAAATTGGAGGTAGCGTTTCAAAATGTAAATTTGTGGCGGGGGGGCACACATATTCAGTCCATAAAACTATCCAGTATAATATCTCCTTAGTCTCCTTTTAAAAGGCAACCAACCCTTTTCTCTGAGTCAGGAAGGCAATATCTTTCCTCTTTCTATGCTGGGTCTTGCCAGATACTGTCTACCTAGTTTTCTCTAAAATATATCTGAATTTTGGAAGCACATTTCAGTTTCCTTTCTTGGTTATGGTCTTAACCTGCCTTCAAATTATAAGGCAGAAGTTATAATTAAACATCTTCTATTCGCCAGGCACTATCTCATATTCCTGATCTTGTTTAATCCTGCAACAATCCTAAAAAAATAGATAAAATTATTCCTGCTTCATAGAAAACAAAAACAAAAACAAAAACAAAACTAAGAAATTGAGGATCAGGGAAGTGAAATGATTTTGCCAAGTAAAAAACTGGCAGATTCAGTCTTCAAACTTTTGCAAGCTTCTTCTAGGCTAGCTTGCTCTGCTACTTCTAGATTGCTTTATTCCTTCACATTGCGGTCCTCTAAGGCAATCTGAAAGCAAGTCTATGATTTTCTTCTCAAGGCAGCGTTTTCCCAAGAGAACAATTCTATTGCACCATAAAGTTACACAAAATTAAGGAGATGTTATACTGAATACTTTCACGGACTGAATGTATGTGCCCCCCCCCACCCCATTTATATGTTGAAACCCTACTTCCACTATGAGGTTGGGTCTTTGGGGGCATAATTTGATCACCAGGGTAAAGAGACAGGAGAGAGGTCATCTCTCTCCACATTATAAAGATATAGGAGAAAGTCAAGCAAAAGATTTTCTTGAGCTATAGGAAAAAATTTGTCTATTAGTTCATAATACTACAAATCTTTTGGATTAAAGATTTAAAAGGCAGAGATAGAACGGATGACAGAATAGGCACTGAATTTGTCACAATGGCAAATGAGCAACATCCAAAGGGTTTTGTGGTGGAAACATTTTTCAAATACTCTGGAATAAGGAAATAGATCTAAATTTTTGTGCCAGAATTCCCGTAGAACTTAGAACCTGGATCTGAGATTCCCAGGTTGCCAGGGCTAGTAATGTCAGTCTGTGATGAAGCTGTGCATAGGTTTATAGAGACTCATGGTACACACTATGACCAAAGGCATTGGGAAAAAAAAAAATCAAACACTTGACTAACTGAACAAACAAATCTCCATAGCTGCTTTCTGGGTTTTTGATTAATAACCTCTATGCCATTAGTGATCTGCTCTTTTTGCTACTTAGTGGTTAAGTCTTTGTATGGTACAGAGTTCAACTCCTCCTGTGGTATTGGTTTCAGATTCTTTTGGTTAGCTTTGAATAATTGTAAGCTCATGTTCAATCTTGCTTCCTCACTGACCTTGCTCTCTTCACTCTCTCATTATTTTGATGTAAACTACAGTCATCATGTCAGGTTATCTGCAAATATTTCAGAATATATCTGTAGAAGTCAGGGATTATTTGGTAGAATCTCTAACCATAACCACAATAGTATTCATTATCACACACACAAAAATTTCCTTAATACAATTTCTTTAATTGGCTCATTCTTTTTATTTCGTACAGTTTTGTTCAATCCAGATATAAATGAAAAATGTTCATATTTATCAAGTCTTTAAGCTAAATGTTCCTCTTCCATCTCATTTTCTTTCTTTTTCTTTATAATTTAGTTGTTGAAGGAACTGAATCATTTGGGCTAAAGGGGTTTCCACTGCCTGAATCTTACTAATTGGATCCCATGGTGTCATTTAATGAGTTCCTCTGTTCTTCTCAATCGCTAATTATATCTAGGGACTTGATTATATTCATGCTTGATTTTTTTTTTTCCAGACTGCTTAGCCGATGGAGCTATGTATTCTCTCTCTCTCTTTTTTTTTTTTCAAAAAGGAAAGGTGCCGGCAGGAATGAAGTCAAGCAGAGGCAGGAAGAATGAAGAGAGAAGTATTTTTATTTTGTTGTTCATCTTGGTTGTTCCCAAGAAGCCCTGGAAGACCAACCTGGGACCTTGGAATGTGTGTGGATTGCACCCAACTGCTACTCCACCAGGGCACACCCGAGCTATGCATTTTCATCAGAAGATCATATCTGCATGTCTGTCTTTGTGATGTTAGAAGCATTAACAATCATTGTCTAGACCAATCAAATTCATTTGTCAGCATTAAATACTAATTTCCTTAATTCCACTGTCTCTTCTTCTCTTGATATTTTGAACACTTCCATAAATAAAAACTTTTGTTTATCAATTTTGAGGTAGAGCTCTGTGTAAGAAAGGGATTAAAATTGCTCAATACTTATCTTATATTTACCAGTTTTAAGAATAGTGAATTGGTGTTTTAACTTTCCATCAATTGCTACTATAATATCTGTTTAAAAATTTTTTATTGAAGGAATATTGCATGTAACATTATATACATTTAAGGTGATTTTTAGCAGCATAATGAGCATATGGATTCAAATGTGTATGATATCAGATCAATCCATTGAAATGTATACTTATCAGTGGTCAAATTGTCCTATCTTTGGATAATGGGAGAATTTTCAATTTAGATTTTGAAGCATTTTGACAAAAACCAAGTAGTTCTTAATTACCTCTTTGCTGTTTAGTATAACATATTTAAAGCTTACATTATTTATTTCTTGTCCCAGAACTGAACTTAGTCTGTTTCTTCAGGGAAAGTCTTTGGGGGAAAATATTTAGAAACCATAGTCTGGACACTAGAGGTGCTTATTGTTACTGAGTTGGTCATTTTCTAAAATTTTTAGCAGTTGGAGTCAGGAAATATTTATGTTTTCAAAAGATAAAATATATCATGATTTTATTCTAGTATTTCCAGTTCTGATTCAGGATTATGGAGTTTTCACTTGACCTCATTGATTTTATGCCTATCATCCTTCCTTTTATATGAAATATCTTCGATCTCAAAAATTTGACAGCTATAGAGAGTAACTTTGTCCCACAACACACACAATATAAGAATAATAAAATGAATTATGCAAATAGAAATATGATAATTGGATAATATAATTTACAATAGCTTTTCAGTTGTTTTGTCTTTAAAGTTTATTCTATTAGGATGTAAAATGAAACAGTATGCTTTAAAATATCCTGGAATAATTCCTCTCTGTGTGGTTATGCCACCAACTTAGGTTCATTTGTTTTAGAATTTTAGAGCATTCTTTACATTTCAATTTTGGTTTATATTAGTCTGTGTTCTTCATGTTACAATTTACCTAAAGGCTGGTGTTTTTCTTTTGATTTAATATTTACTTTCCCCGGATGCCCTTGTGAAGTGGTGGTTAGGTGTGCTGTCTACAGCTCAGAACTCAGTTTACATATATCCCAAGGACACAGGTTCATGTTCTGGAGCTGGGGGAACAACCAAGCTGATCAACTAAATAAAAATAAATTAATTAAGTTCTTCTTCCTCCTCTTTCTTCCTGCTTGGAGGCCTACTTGCCTTCATTAATGCCTGCACTTTTTAAAATTTTCTTTATTTTTTTATTTTTCCAGTTCTGGAGTTCTGCTATGTCTTATTTTTATTGACCATTATTAATTTCCCACACACATTTGTCTTAAGTTGAAGACCTCCTTAATTCCTTAAATTTATCCCACATTACCACTAATAAACTTTATATGCAGAGAAGACTTTTAAGGTTTTATAGGCAACTACTTAAAATTGAGTATCAGGCATCATGCGCTAAAATTAGCTGCAATCCCCTATCCATCAGGGCCTGCTGTCATCATTTTTTTCTCTTGAATCCTCTCTTCCATATTTTAGCTCAAACCACAAACACCCAGTGACTAATTTAATTTCCTCCTTCAGGAGAAATAGCGTCATTGGGATTAGCATCTGGAGAAAGAAAGTAGTACCTGATACATCATAACAGGTTGAGGAGTTCAGATGAGGCAGACATACAATTATTAGCAGACACTGCAATAAGTATAGGCAATTCAAGTCTGCTGGAAAAATACTTTTCCCACCCCTATAATATTACTAAGCCACCATGAAAAGATGGAACAATGTTTTCAATATGTCTTTGTCACCTCAACCACCACTATTACCAATAAAAGGAAATAGCACATTATATTAATTTAAAATTTATCTTCCACATATAGCTCAAAGAGTTCAGCATTTCAAATGTCACTCTTCCAAACCTGACAACTGCAATGTCAACTGAGAAGTGGAAGGGTAATCTTGTTGGTCCAGTGGACTTTTCCCAATTTTTCTCACTGCTAAGAGTCAGGCAATAGGGAGGTTTGAGTAATAGAGTTATCTCCCCCAGTACAATACACAGTAGTACAGCGAAGCTTCAGAGGCAGATGGAGAGCCAGGCTGGTGAGATATGGCAGGAAAGCACAGCTCCATAACTGGCATAGGAGGAAGAGGGATACTTGTTACCTTGGATGACAATGGGTATTTATTAGCTTTCTCCACCATCTTCATCTTTTCCATTCCTGGCCCTGCATTCTAGGTACCTAGGAATCCACAGCTGGTTTGTTTGCGCGACTGATGGGTGTGGAGTGGGTAAGGTATAGTAAATGTCTAGGACAGAGAATTAACAGCAGGGATGCTCTGGCTGTAGCCCAGAGTAAGGCGGGTATTTGGGGGGAAATGGAATTTCCATGGAGTGTCCTGGGAGTGTGTTTATGCATGCGTGCGTGTGTGCGTGTGTGTGCACGCGCATGCATGAATATAAATAGGATTGACAGGATTGTGGCCTTCAGGGAACACAGAGTTGGGAAAATATAGAGAATCCTCAAAAGGCATGGCCCCAGCTCCCTTATACTAGGATTCCAGTGCCTCAGTCTGTGCTGGATGAAATTCATCCTTGTTTTCCTATCACTTTCCTAAGCAGAGCAGCTCAGCTTCCCTTTCTGACCCAAACCAAGCTTTTGACCCTATGTACAAACACCCACTGAAGTGTCCTAAAAGCAAAGGGACATCTGCTAAAGGTGTCCATAGTTTCATAGTTTGAAACATGGACAGGAACTTAGAAATCACATATTTTTTAGCTATTTGATCACAGTCAACTCTGTCTCTACTTACTCCTCCTTTTGGAGCCAGACATTAATGTTTATAGGATTATTTTCATTTTCTTCAAGCTAAAGCTTCAGAAATAGTAAAATGTATATATGCATAGTTTAGAACATCGGACAATATCCTATATGACAAAACTTGAACTTTTTCTTTTTTCATTTCCTCCCTCACTTCCTTTTCTAAAAAAGAGAGCTTTCTGTGTCTACATGAATAATGGGTCACATAATAGACTTCTTGATCCTGCTGTCATCTTTTCTCCTGCTTTCAAGCTTTTGCTATTGCCTGCAAATCAGCAAAAACAAAGAGACACCAGATTCTTTAAAGACTGGAGTTTCTCTATCAGCATGCAATCAGGATGAAGCCACCATGACCAATAAAACACCTCCAAAATTAAATAATATGAAAAGTCATAATTATAGTCTGGATAAACTACATTTTAGAAAATTAAATAAAAACTTATTTATTCCACCCTACAAAGAAGGTCAGTATTTCCTTATGTGTCACATGGCTGAGTGCTGTGGAAGAAA
The DNA here is from genome assembly GCA_004363575.1 of Solenodon paradoxus. NCBI lineage: Eukaryota > Metazoa > Chordata > Mammalia > Eulipotyphla > Solenodontidae > Solenodon > Solenodon paradoxus. Next base: position 89,107 of record RJWH01001477.1, read on the forward strand.
GCCTAGTCTGGTCCAGGAGGCTGGATGGATAGAAGTTCTGATCTAGACCCACTCTGTCAGTCATTGTCCAATCTTGCTACTCTTCCCTCCAGCAGAAGAAGGAAGAGAGGCACTAAATAAGAAGATGAAATTGGTATCTATCAATTTCAGTCTAGAGGCCACAGGAACTGATGTTTCTGGGTGTCCCCAGTCAGCTGGGAGATGAAACGGGGGTCACAACTGGCAACCTTCATGCCAGTGAAGCAAATACTCAGCTATGCTTTGCAACTGTTTGCATCCAGGGGACAGATGAACCATAAGACGTTGCACACATGCCAGCCAATGAGCCCTCCATGACCTGTGTCTTCTCTCAGCAAGCCATCTGGGCTCCGTGGGCACGGAGTACTATGCTACAAGTTATAAACTCCTGCTGAGTGTATTGTTTGAGTTTTTTTCTGGTGGAATAATTGCCTGACTTCAAGGGACAGTATATTGGTCCTTTTATTTTTGCTCTTACTCACCTACCTCAAGAGAGAAAAGAGGTATTTTGAGATTTAGATTCCCATCCTAATAGTATATTTTCTCAAACCATCCTCCCTTATCCCCCAACCCAATTCCAGAAGGATCACCTGGTTCTAACATGGAAGAGATGGCATTCTTGGATTATAGGAGGGTGAGAACAGGGAAAAGGCATCAACCTGTACATAGACACTTGTAATGTTTACATGTTTAGTATACTTTCTATTAATGGAAAAACAAATGAAAATTCCTTCATCCTCAACCTAAAAAATCTTGACACAATTATAGATAAAACTAATGTTTTCTCAAGGTTTAATGTTCAATTGAAGTTTTAGAGACAATGTAGGAGCTGTATCCTTGACATAACTGAGCTGAATGTATTTGGTTGGGAAATATCCAGGGAATTGACTTCCAAAAGTCCATCCTCTTTAGCGATCCCACAGCCTAACTGGCAAAGACCAGTCTCATAATTCACACCTGTTTTCATGAGGTGTTTTTCCCTTATACATTCAATAACCATAATCATCATTTCAATTTATTGCCTTGAAAGTTGAAAATTTGGAGACTAGGCTCAGAAAGTAATTGTGACTCGTTTCTCTCCTCACTGAGTGGGGACACCTAGAGCATCGGTTCCCAGGGCCTCTAGACTGACAATTATGGGCATCAACTTCATCTTCTTTTCTGTACCTTTCCCTTCTGCTGGGAGAGTTGGCATTGCAGAGAACCACAGGCCTGGACTTACCACGTCTGGATCTCTGAGACCCTATCAGAGCCGAGGGCCCGGGCTCCTGGGATTCCTGGCAGCACCTAAATATTTGAACTCTCCAGGTTTAGTGAAATCCTAGGGACTGTATTCTGGGAGTATCAATGAGAGCATATATTGAATATCAAAGTTAAATGCAATTATATAATTATATAACATCAAGTATTTCTAATGACCATGACCAGGTACATGTCTACCAGATGGCGAAACCGGTGGCCTCAGCACCGAACGAGAGCAGTTCTGCCACTGCAGTCATTCGCTTGCATTTCTGAGACCTTAGTGTCAGTTGCCATTTCTGGACTTTGTGTTGCAATTCAGGAGCCATGTATCTCCAGGTAGGTCTTACTCTTTCTCTGGCTACATTTCCCACCTGTGAAACAGACTTTTAGTAGAAAACTCCTCAGATCTTTTTCAGCTTTAGCAGTTATGTAGAATTATGATTCTGACTTTTGATTTATCTTTCTTCTTTGCCATATATCTCTGACAAATGCCAAGAATGAGGAAAATGCACCCTAGCTGACCACTGCCACTTAATCAGTATGTAAAGTACTCCCTACTCTTTTATTCTAAGCCAAATGCATCAGAGATTTATAAAAGCCCATTGAGGCAAACTGCATCCCTGAGTGACTCACTCCATTTATTTATTTGCCTTAAAAATTAGTACTGCACTACATTTATAGAAATAATATTTGTAGGTTTAGCATGGATTCTGGCCATTAATAAAAAAAAAATTAAAATTCTCTATTTTCAACCTGAAAAATCTTGGCACACTTATGGATAAGACTTATTAATCAATGTTTTAGAGGAGATTCAGGAGACTCTGTCCTTGACATACCTGAGCTGAATGTATTTTATCATGAAATTCCCAAGGAATTGACTTGCAAATCATCCCTCAGAAGGCCACACCAGTGGACAACAGAGCTGTCTGGTGAGCACATCTGAGGGATAAGAGGGGCCTTGAGAGTGCCCTGAAGACGCAGAGCAGCCAAGAGCTGCTTCTGAAATGAAATGTTCTTGCACCGCTTCTCTCAGTGGCATTCCTGACAGAGCAGCCTTCGCAGCTAGATTTTCTGCTCTTGAAATATATGGTTGTGGGGGTATGGGCAGTGGAGAACAAGGACCAGAGAATAACCAACATTCCTGCCAACATAAAAACTGTGATGATTTAGTCTTGATAAAATGCTGACTTCTAGGCTACTTTCTCTGATAGAGATAACTAGAGTCCATACACACCTGTCAAGTGGCATTTCTTGAGTATCTATTTATAGGGTCCTTGCTGACATCTTGTACAAGCTAGTGGGGCTGCAGGCCCAGCAGCAAGGAATTGCTGTCAGTGTGGTCAGGGCTGTGGCCAGTTAAGCACAGTGCTCTGTGGGTGCACAGAGTGGTGGCCCTGCCCTTGGCTGTCTGTTACTGGAAATCTGGGCAGCATCTCTTAGGCAAACCCTGGCTCAGTCTTGAAGAACGATGTCTGCCTGAGAGAGTAGGAGTGAGAAGTGAGTAAGAGAGGTCATTTACAATTCTGTCATTCATAAATTTGTCTAAACCTTCTTGAAGGCATTTATATTTCCTGCCAGTGCCACCTCTGGGGGGCGATGAATTCCAATAAATTCCAATCCATTCATTGCTCACTGTGAGAGAAATTGCTTCCTTTTATGGCTGGAACTAAACCTGGTCACATTACACAGATCGTCCAGTCACCGAGCCTGGAATTTGGTAAGTCTTTGCTCTGTAGGCCCTCAAGGTTCTTGGTTCTGTGGGAGTGAATCCTTTTCCCTCTTGGTCTTCAGATCAAAGACCTTCATCTTTCAGCCTGTGTGATATTCCCATGTTATTTGTCCTCCTCATAATCTCCCCTCATCACACTTTTCTGAGTTGTGGACGCTTGAGAGCCCCTCCATCATTCCGTTTTAAGGAAAAACAAAAAAACCTGCTCTGTTAAAGAGCGAAAAGAGTTTTGCTTTCTATTTCGGGTAACACAGCATGGGAACATGGGACAATAGACTAAGGAACCCACTGGGGTGGGGCTGCCCATGGCTGAAGTGACTTTTTATTCCCAGGACTTCTCCCAGAGCCCATTATGTGATCAGGGCACACAGGACGGATGTCTACAGAGGTTCCTGATCATCAAATATCCTCAGTGCTGCTATGTCCTTGAGAACATCCCTCAGGACCCAGACTCTTTACATTACATTTAAAGGTCTTATTTTCTTTGAAAGAAATTTCTCTTGACCTTAAGCTTTGGCTAGATTTGAGGGATTTCCTCAGTGTCACCACATTTTATTACCTGGTGGAATTATTTATAATGCTATTTTTTACAAAAGTGTTGTGTTTTATTATTATAAAGTAGAAAATATTCATGAATTTGGAAAATGCAGAAAGGATGAAGTAGAACTGTAAAATCATCCATCTAACTTAATCATGTTTCAATGCAGTTCTTTGCAGTTTTTTCCATAATTTTTCTTTTTACAAAATTGGAAACTTCTTGAAATTACGCATTGATTTTTCTCATGTTATACACATCATGAACAATTTTACATGTCAGAGAATATTCTCTGAAAGCAGAATTTTAAATGGTTACTTAATAGTCTATCAAATGGATATAAATTTGATCAATTAATCTCCTTTGGATGGGTCAATTGCTTCCAGTGTTTTGCTATCACAGATATGTCTCTTTTTCTTAATATTGTCACAATTACAGTCTATCAGATATGATTATTCCCTGTCCACTAAACATGACTGGAATGCTTTATCTAATTTAATGATATCTAAAGTGATATATAGTCATGCAGTATACAGTGAATCTGGAATGTGGAAAGAGAATGTTCTAACTCTGGTTTTTGTTTATATCTTTTACTTTTACAATTTCTAATTCTGAATGACTGTTTTAATATCAGCACACTATACTAGTACATGCATGCAATCTACTTTTACGTGCCTTATTCAGAAGGTTCTGCTCATTCCCTCGCTCCACCCCCAAACTCCACCAGGGCATTTCAATAAAAATCACTTAGAGAGTCTGATCTAAGCCACCCAGAAAACTTAGAAAGCACTGAATCTCTTGGAGTTTCCCTGAAACTCCTGGATTTCACAGAAGATGGATTATGAAGCTCTCTAAAATCTTTAAGTTCTTAGTAATTCTTCCATCACTGTCAACCATGGAATCTATTTTCAGGCGGCTTCTCTGAATATCCATCAGATACTACTCACTCTTGACTTCTTATACCATCTCTCTGGAAGAAGTCACGTTTCACTGTATAAACACCTCTTATGCCTTTTCCTTCTTCCTTTAAATCCTGGGTTTCCCCTCCACCTTATTTTGAACTATTTACTTACTTTTTTCTCACTCTCTGAAAACTATTTCATGATTTTTTTCAATCTTTTAAATAACGCATTTTTTAAAACTACCTTCTCCCTACCAATGTAACAATACAGAACAATTAAAGGCAAAAGCACACAACTTCTTTAAGCTGTTATAGGTCCCTCACACTTTTATAACTTTTTGTTTTTAAGTTTCTTAAGATAAACTTTTTAGCATGTGTAATTGAATAAGTTTTGACATATGCATACTCCTGTGAAACCATCACCACAATAAAAATAATACATATAGCCATCACCCGCAAAACTTTCCCTAGAGGGCTGCAATCTATTCCTCCACATGCCTATGGTGATTATTCTCAGGTGAAAAATGATGTGCTTTATGTCCGTGTTTGCATTTTCTAAAGTTTATATAAATGAAACCAAACTCTATGTATTATTTTTGGACTGTTTTCTTTAACTTAGTATTGTTATTTTGAATGCTTTGAATAATAATATTTTGAAATGTGTTGGTGTTGAGGGTATCATACTTCTTTCCTTTTTATTTTTGACTGGTAGTGTCTGAACGAACCTCGATGTTCTTCATTTACTGTGCATGGTCTTTGCATTGTCTCCATTTTCTGGTGTTTACAGATAAAATTACTGAGAACATTGTTTACAAGTCTTTGTATAGATATACATTTTCATTTATCTGGGGTAAATACTTCAGAAAAGAATGACTAGGTCATGCAATTAGTGTGTACTTAAATTTAAATCCTACAGCTGTTTTCCAAAGTGTTGCACCACCTTACATTCCCACCTACTGTGTATGAAAGCTCTTTGCTCCACATGCTCATCAATATTTGATATTGTCAATATTTCTAATTTCAACTCTTCTGATAAGTAGATCAAAAGATCTCTTTGTAGATATACGTCTCTATTTACATGTTGCTCATTGAAAGGTCTTTTCAAATATTTTTTCCATTTACAAAATTATTTTTTTTATGATTGAATTTTGAAAGTTCATTATGTATTCTAGGTATAAGTCATCTATCGGGTATAAACTTTGCAAAGATTTTCTGCCAGTCTATACCTTGTTATTTTGATTCTCTTAATAGTGTACTTTAGAAACATTTTGATGAAATGCAATTTATCTTTTTCCTTTTATGGATTGAGCTTTATCTATGAAATTAATGACTAATTCAAAGTTTCTAAGATTTTATCCTCTGTTTCATTCTAGAAATGCTATAGTTTTAGACTTTACAATTAGATCTATGATCCATTTTCACTTAATTTTAATGTATGGTGACTTTTTATATTGCATATAGATATCTGCTTGTTCTAATACCATTTTTGAAAGATGATTCTCTCCATTGAATTGGTCTTGCATCTTTGTTAAAATCACTTGTCCATATATATTTGGAACTATTTTTGTACTCTCTACTATGTTCCATTGATAGCAATCTTACCTATTTCAAGGTCAACACCACACTGTATTTATTACTGTAGCTTTATGTCTTAAAATGAAGTATTTTTAGTCCTCTACTTTGTTCTTTTTCAAAGTTGTTTAGGCTATCATTGGTTCTTTGTATATCCACTTTATTCCCTCCCAGCTTTATTGAGGTATAGTTGACCAAAATACTACATAATATTACAAAATACAAAATATTCGAGGTCTACAATGTGATAATTTTATATGTGTCTACAGTGTTAAATGATGAGTACAATCAAGTTAATTAACATGCACATCACCTCACACAGTTATGTGCATGTGTGTGTGTGTGTGGTGAGAATATTAAGATCTTAGCAAATTTCAAGTTTATAATACAATATTATTCATTATAATTACCATACGGTACATCAGTACTCAGAACGTGTTCATCTTATCACTGAAAGTTTATAACCTTTGACCAACATATGCCCATTTCTCCCAACATCCAGCCCCTGGAAGCCACTATTCTATTTTCTGCTGTATGAGTTTGACTCTTTTATATTTCACATGTATCGTTATATAGTATTAGTTTTCTTGTGTTTTATTATTTCATTTGGCATAATGTCCTCTAGGCTCATCTATGTTGTTGCAAATGGTGAAAAGATTTTAGAGTTGAATAATATTCTGTTCTGCATAGGTAGTTTACATATCTTTTATCCATTCCTTTGTCAATGATACTTAGTTTGCTTACATATCTTAGCTATTGTAAATAAAGCCATAATGAACATGGAACTGAAGGTGTTTCTTCAAAAAAGTGATTTTATTTTCTTTGCTATCCAGAAATAGGTGCTGTATCATATGGTAGTTTTAGTCATAATATTTTAAGTAAATTCCATACTGTTTTTATAGTGGCTGTGCCAATTTACATTCCTAACAACAGTGCACAAAGATTACTTTTTCTCCACATCCTCACCAATACTTGTTCTCTCTTGTCCTTTTTGATAATAACCATCCTAACAGGTGTGAAGCAATATATCATTGTGGTGTTGACTTGCATTTTGCTTATGATTATTGATGTTAAGAATCTTTTCATATACCTGTTGGCCATTAGCATGTCGTCTTTGGAAAAGAAGACTCCTTAATATTGGCAGTGCTGTTGTAATATGACACCAAAAATAAAGGGAACAAGAGCAAGGCTAAACAAAGGGGGCTACATCAAATCAAAAACCTTCTGAACAAAAAAGGAGGAATCAACAAATTGGAAAGCCAACCTATGGAATGGAAGAAAATATTTACAAACCATACATAAGATAAAGACAATATCTATATGAATTTATATAATCAGTTTGTCAATTGCTATAGAAAGTCTGCTGGGATATGACAGAGACTACATTAAATCTGTAGCTCAGTTTGTGAGATTTAACATCTTAACAATTTAGAGTCTTCTGATTTTTGAGCACAGAACCATTCTTTTTATAGAGTTCATTTTTAATTTCTATCAGCAACGTTTCTTAGTTTTAATTGTATATGTCTTTCTTATCTTTTGTGAGATTTATCCTTAAGTAGTTATTTGAATGCTATTCAAAATGACATTGATATTTCAATTTTAACTTTCAGTTGTTTGTAGCTAGTATACAGAAATATAGTTGGCTTTTGTATGTTGATCTTATATTCTTAAACCTTTCTAAATTCATTCATAAATTCTAGTAGCATTTTTATAGATTCTTTTGAATTGTATACTTAGAAGATCATGTTATCTGTGAATAAATATACTTTTGACTCTTCTTTTCCTATCAGGATGACTTGTTTCTTTTTGTCTTATTGAATGTAGACAATCTATAGTAAGATATTAATAGAAAAGAAAACTGATGTGGCAAGGCTGGATATATTTGTCTTATTCCCCATAAAGGCAAACAATAGTCAGTCTCTGACAAGTATATTAGCTATAGGTTAGCTATCTCTATACTTAATTACATTGAAGAGGTTCTCTTCTATGTTTAGTTTACTGAGAAGTTTTATCAAGAATGAGTATTTTGATTTTGTCATGGCTTATTTTTGCATCAAGTGAAATTGATCTTATAGTTTTGTTCTGTGTTTTTTTTTTTTTGTTAGTATGGTGAATTACACCAGTTTTTTAAAATGTTGAACCAGACCTTCTTGGGATAGATTTTTATTTAGTAATAATGTATTACCATTCTTGTGTATTGTTGGATTTTGATTTGCTACATTTTTTAAAATGCTTGCAATTTTACTCATGAGACATTTCGTATGGAATTTTATTTGTCTGCTTTTAATAACAAGATAGTGCTGGCCCCATGAAGTAAGTTGGGAAGTTTTTGTTCCCTTTCAATTTCTTCAAGGATTTGTGTAGGACTGATATTATTTCTTCCCAAATATTTGAGCTTAGAGTTAAACTACAATTCATTTCTTTAATACATGAAACCATTCAGGTTATTTCTTCCTGAGTGAACTTTGGTAGTCTTTGCCATTCAATGATTTTGTCCACTTCTCAAAGAACCAACTTTCTTTCACTGGTTTTTAATTGTGGTGTTTGTTTTCCTTTTCACTGACATTTACACTGATCATTATTATTTCCATTGTTCTGCTTATATTGGGTGTAAGTTCATTGTCTTATAGTTTCTGAGAAGAAGGATGGAAGCTGAGGTCACTGAGTTGACACTATTCTTTTTTCAAATATAAACACTTAGTGATATAAAATTTCCTTTGAGTACAACTTTAGCAGCACTTTGCAAATTTTGATATGTTGTATTTTCATTTACTTTCAGCTAAAGATACTTTCTAATTGCACTTTTTTTTTAAGGAAGGAAAGGTAAAAAGAAGGCAGTTAGGAAGGAAGAAAGGTCAGAAAGAAGGAAGAGAGGAAGGTGAGGAGGAAGAACTTTCATCTATTTATTTTTATCTTTGGTTGTCATCCCTGGCCTGGGGTTGTGAACTTGGGTCTTTGGGCCTTACAGTCTTTGCCTCAGTCACCAGCCGAGCCACCAAAGTGTGATTCTGGTTGTACTTTTGACTTCTTCTTTAATCTAGTATATTTGGATGTTGCTTATTTTTCAAGTATTTGGCAATTTTTCAGAGATCTTTCTATTATTGATTTATAAGTTAATTCCAATTTAGCCAGAATGTACCTTCTATGAACTCATTTTTTAAAATTTATTGAGACCTTTCTAATGGCCCAGATATATTTTGAAACTTGTTTTATGTATATGTTTCATATACACTTAAAAGTATGTATTCTACTGGTGTTGGATGGGAAATATTCTATGAGAGTCAGTTAGGTAAATTTGGCAAATGGTGTTGTCCAAGTTTTGTATGTCCTTGTTGATTTTCTATCAATTATTGAGAAAGGGGTATTAAAATATGCAACAATAAATATAATTTTATTCACTTTTCCTTGCAGTTCTATCAGCTTCCGCTTCATTTTTTAAATGTTCTATTGTTTAGAACACAAAAATGTCAAGATTGTTATATGCTGTTGATGAATTGACCTATTTATCACTATGAAAAAACTTACTTATCACCTGGTAGGTGCTAAATATTTCTATGTAAATATTCTTGAGCTTTGTTCTGAAATGTAGTTGAATTACTTGGAAACAGTTTGATCCTTCAGATTTGTTTTGGTTTTCCCTTATCTGTGTTCAGTGAGACCAAAACTGTGTGTAGTCCAGGGCTAGTTAGTTCCCTCTACCAGAGCAAGCTTTGTGCAGACTCCAGGCTATGCTCGTGAGATTTGGGAACAGGCACTCTTCCTGGGCCTGTGTGGACACCAGACACTGTGATGTCTCTTCCCCCCTGTTTTATTCCCCCAGACTTCAGTAGTTTTCTCACTGAATGTGCTGCTCCGGTACTCGACTGACTTCTCCAGGGAGAGCTGGCGAGACCCCCAAGTTTCTCTCTTCAATCTTCTCTCCTCTGAACCTTAGCCACCTTGGGTTCTCCAGGTTCTCGGCTCTGTCTTCTGAATTCAGGAGGTCCCTTGGGCTCTGCCTGGTTTCTCCCTCCTGTCCCACAGTCTGGAAATATTCTCAAGGCAGGAAGTTGAGACGATAGTGATGCTGCCTAATTTGTCCCATCATCTCTCAGGCACCACTGTCCCAAGAGCCATTGTCTTGAAAACTATTCTTTTCATGGTGGTTTTTAATCTGCTTAGAAAATTTTTTTTCAAACGAAGTTAAATCCTGTCCCTGTTATTCCATCATGGTCAGAAGTGGATGAACTAGAAATAGTTTTTTTTCTTTTTTTTTAAATAAACTAACAAAAAACAAAGTGAAACCCTGGCCTCAGGTCTTGAACCTGCTTGGGCTTTACGTACCTGCACCATAGACACTTGAACCACTTTGATTCAACTTAATTTTGGCAGCCTGTTTCCAGATAAAAATCAGTTTTCTAGAAAATAAATTTTTAAATTTAGGAGGATCACTATCAGTCAGATTTTTTTTTTTTTTTTAATTTTTTAACCCCAGCTTTAGATCTGAAACCCAGGTCCTTGGGTTTTACATGGTCTGCACCTTAGCCACCTCAGCCATCTGAGCACAAGAGAGCACCCAGGCTTTATTTTTGCAATTAACTTTATTGAAGTATGTCACATACCATAAAGTCTACATATTTTAGTGGGCATTTCAGTAAGTTTCTACAGATAAGCATATTTATATGAACCCATTCAAGAATAGGGAAAATTTCCATCACCCCAATAAAGTTCGCTTCAACTGAATTTGAATGTGCAATTATGAGTAGTCCGCTGAAATGTTTCCATTGCCCTTTGAGCCACGGAAAGGAGTCCATTGACTGGACAACCTCCCTTTCTTACTTTGGTGTCAGATCCCAGTCTGCTGCATAATCTCCTGTACTGAAGCAAACAGACCCTTTTGTGACTCCCCACAGAATGAATCCTCAGACCTCAGGTGCAGGGTGAGTCTTGCAAGGAGGCAGGGTTCAATGATCCATGAGATAAGGCATTGTTGGGGTGTTCAGTACGCCTACTGACAGTCATGGTGCACCTCAGGCTATCACACCTTTTCCACCTTGGATTCCTAGGGCTTCATTCCTGAGATTTTGGATGTTATACAGAATTTTGCCATAGAAACTAAGTAATATTACTTGATACATATCCCTGGACTGCTTGTAAGAGATGTATTTATATTTAATGGTACCAAACTTGCTAAACTGGGTATCATTTTTATTTTTAACTTCCGAACGTTTAATAGGTTAAATCCTATTTTTGTTATTGTTTCATTTTTCAAAACCATTCCTGAACTCCCCAGGCACCTGTGAGCACACTGGCACCAAGCATTAATGGGTCTCCTTTCCCTTCTGGTGGGCATACCAGAGGGCCAATCCAGACTGACAGCTTGACTGCAGAGAAAGCCAGAAACTGAAGTTGGCAGCAAATCTTAAGGCCCCTGGGACTGTGTACTGCGTCCTAGTTAAACAGACCACCTTGTTTTCAAACATTCCTATATTTCCCTTGTGATGCTTTCTCTTCCAATTGCAATTTTGTATCTTCAGTCACAGTATTTTCGGAGCTCACCCTATGCAGACACTGAGCTAACCCCAGGAGGCGGGGCATCTGATTACTTCAAACTTGCCTTCCTGCCCCTCCTCCTCTTGTTCTTCTGCTTCTCATTGCCCATTGGCTGACTCTGGTCACTGTATCCTCCTTGCATCTCTCCTAGTCTACCAGGGGCCTGAGGGCTTTTACTCAAACCATCCTCACCTGACACATTGAAACACAGCAGCAGCAATTCCTTCTGGGAGTGAAGAGGGAGCTGATGAGGGTAACTGACCTTTTCTCAGGTCTGGACTCCAGTCCTACACCTCACAATTGTTTTAATTGGCAAGGTTGGATTTTTCTACCTTTCTATGTACTGTTAAAGCTCCCCATATATGAATTTTTTTGTTCATGTCTTTTGCCTACTTCTCTGAGGTCTTGATTTAAAAAAAATCAATTTGTATGAATTCTTTATAGAGATATTAAGCTATTTCTGCAATGTTTGCTGCAAAATTCTTTCTCTGTCCCATATTTGTTTCCTTGGTTTTGCTATACAGAAGATATGTTTTCTAAGTGTAAGATTTATATCCGTAAATAAGAAAAGTCAAATTTAAATGTGTGTGCCTTTCTCTTATCTTTATATAGCCTATAATACGTTTTCTTAGTTTAAGTCTCTCTGGAATGCTCAGATCAGTGGCTAAAGGTATACTCAGGGTAGGGGAGAGAGAAATTGGACTCTCTGTGACAGGAATGGTTAATGGCATTTTCTCCCTGATGAGGGTCTATAGTCCACTCTTCATTTATGAATTCTAAAATATTTATTGAGCATCTACTTTATGCCAGGCACCACTGCCTGGGACATTCTGGGCTCTGGCTTAATGGTCACTGAGATTTAATTGAGGTTTGATGAGATGGATGAACCATACCCTCTATCAATAAAGTTGAGTATTACCTTAATAGCATTCTTAGAGTTATTAACTTTAGGATCTATGGGGACAATTTTGAATGAGCAAGACAGATACAGCCCCTGTCTCCCAAGGGTTCAGAGAAGATTGGAGAAAGGCAGACAAGTAAAAGACAATTGCAATGAAGTGTGGCAGGAGCTGTGATGGAGGACATAGGATGGGGGTGGAGGGCTTGAACATACAGCAGGGACCCTGTCCACATCCAGGGAACCAGAAAAAGCTTCTTAGAGGCAGTGATGTCCCAGTGGAGACCTGGAGAATGAGCAAGAATGACTAAGAGATGAGGGTTAGAGGTCAGAGAATTTCTGCAAAGGCAACAGATGAAAAATCCTGAGGATGAGAGAGAAAATCTTTGCCTCTGAGAATCCAAGGAGCTAAAAGTGTGTCCTAGAGGCAGTGATTGAGAAATGAGTCCAATACTATAATTATCACTCCCCAAATTATTTGATTCCTCTTTTTAAAAGCATCCCCTATCCCTTTATAAAAGGAGGTTGTCTTGAAATTCAAGACAGGTGGTTTCTACTGCTGACCCTGCATAGAAACCTCTTCTATAATGGTGTATCTATCTCTTGTTGTGTGAAGTCAGGGGCCAGGCAGGATGGAATCCCAGAATGGTGGCTGCCTCTCCTGTCCCAGGGATGGTTGCTGAATGGAGCCAGGTTTTCTCTTCGTTCTCTCCACTGTGTCTGTGAATGCACAAGGGAGACTCGTAACCCCTAGAACTCAAGTAAAAGTCTCTTACAAAACCAGTGAAGCAAACCCTCCTGCTAGAATCTGTATGGGCTCCACTGAGCCTTGCCCTATGGGCTATTGATTTCCACAGACAGGAGTCAAGTGATGAGTTGGAGCTTCTGGAAGGCAGACAGGGACTCTTTGGGGGGATTCTCCAGGCAGAGTCTACTACATTATGGGTCCTCTGTTAATATTCATTGAAGTTTCATTGAGGTTTGATGAGATGGATGAACCATACAATATGTCAATAAAGTTAAGTATTACCCTAACCACATTCTTAAAGTTATTAAAAATGTCAAGAGCAGGGTGATTTATTTGCTCATTCTATGGAAATATTGCAAAGACAGTATGTATAAAACGTGCAGGGCTAAAATGATAATGATTTATCTTTCTGGCTCCATCTCAAGCTTAGTGTCGGCGACTATTTCTGATGTGGCCTGCCTCTGGGAGGACTCAGACCTTTTGACACCACTTTTGGCCTGAAGAGCAATAAAAGGTTGTAGTACAGGCTGGAGGCTCAGGAACTGGATGCGGATTAATTCCTCAACTGTCTCCCATGGTGCGTGATCCTCAACTGTCACCTAAGTGTGACCTTTCACTTTTCACATCATTGCCCCTGAGTTTCAGCCAGGGGATGACAGAAGTCTGGCCCTAAGCTAAGACCTGAAAAATTGTGTCTTCCACTTTGACATAGCATGTCTCCCAAGAGAATTACAAGCAATAGCAACTGCGGGAGCTCAGGAAAGAAAGGGAATTACAGTTATTTGCTCTGGGAATATATGTTCACATTGAATCACTTGTCTTTGACTGGCCTGCTGTGGGACAGAGCTCCTGGCAGCAGCAGCTCTGGGACACTGCACCTTGGGCCTCCGTCACAGCTTCTGTAGGGCCAGGGAGTCCCTGAGCTTCAGTGCGTGAGCTCCCCTGTATAAGACTGCACATTCCATACGGCAGATCTTCACAGAACAGTTTTTCACAGAACAGCCAAGCATCCTTGTCAGAGAAGCAATAGGTTAAAAAGTGATCATGATGCTTGGTAATAACTATGTGATTAAAAACCACTTGAAAAATGGCAACAGTGAACTCACAAGCCAGGCTTGCAAGCTCATATGCTGCTTCAGAAAAGCTTGTACCCTCTAGGCCTGTCCCAGCTGCTCATGGGAGCTCACTCTTTGAGATTTCCCCTCTGGATCCACCGCAGCCAGGGGCTTTGTGTGGGAGAACCCTCCCTGCCCAGGGCCTCTGCTCTCAGCCTTCCTCACAATCACAGCAACGCTGTACCATCATCAGCCTCTGGGGGGCACCAAAGCTCGTACACAGCAAAGTGGATGCTTCTTGAGACAAAAGAGGATTTTTGGCTGCCAATTTGTCTTAACATTGTGTAAGGTCTGTCTTGAGGCAGAGGAGGCCATATACAGACCCGAATCAGGGTGTGCATTGTTCTGGCTGATCTGACAACACGGACTGGGGGCAGCTGGTGGTCCATGCCTGAGGTGATGGGGAGCGGGATACCTGAGCCCTTGGCATCTGTGAGTCCAGTCCAAGGGAACCAGTGCCTGAGAAGAGGTCCCTGGAGTCGGACCTCACAGGAGAGAAGATTTCCCTTCACCCCATCCCCGTCCATCTGGGAGCCTCGTTCGGAGAAACAAAAGATGCTGGAAAAACAAGGCAAGTGAAGATAACAGGAGAAACAGCAATAGAAAAGGGGCAAGAAGGAAGAAAGAAAGAGGAAAGAATGCAAGCTGGGGCAAAATCAAGGATGACACAGAGGGAAGCCGATGCTTGGTGATTATTCTAACCAGTGTTATGGGCTTGGGAGGAAAACAATTTGTAAGAAGCAAACTTCCCCAAATGTGAGTACTTAATAAAGAAGAAAACAGAAGGATTGATCATGGAAATTAGGCTAATGAATAAACAAGCTGCTTAAAAAATGGGCTCTTCTTGCAGTCCGTTATTTTTAACTTAGTGGCAATTTGCATACTAGTTAATTTGCATATATTAAATACTGCTCCCCTCTTCTCCTTCCCACCTCCTCCACTTCAGAATAACATTTCATTACGGTGCTGCTGGGCCCGAGGACTCGGAGGCTCTGGAGAGTTTATTAATTTATCCAACACATGCTGTGTACATTTTTATCACTTGCTGCACAGTGGACCCGGTATCTTTGAAGTCATTAACAACACTAGGGGTGTTCTGTTCGAGGTATTCAAAAGAGAGCGAGAAAAGCCAGCCTGCAAAACTTGCACCCCAAAACAAGGAAAAATCATGTTGGGTTTATGTTCTTTCTAGGAAGACAAAAATGAGCAATGGATGACTTTCTCATCTGCATCAGAGAACCCCTGTTTTGTTTAATATATATATATTTTAATTTCAAAGGGAAATAGAGCTGATTCCCAGTGGGTGCAGAGCCCCAAAGAACTAGCCACACACCACTGCTGTTGCTGCTGCCCGCAGTGAAACGCGGAGGAGAGCACGACTCTTTGAATATGCTTATTACTGTAGATGGGAACTGTGAGCCAGAAGATCAGAGCCATGGGCCCCCTCCTCCGTGCTCCTGGGGGCCAGGCCTGCTGTCACTGCCTGGGCACCTGGCCACTTTCCTGCTCCTCCTCCATATTGTCTCCTCCCAGGGAGCCCTCCTCTCTGCCCTTTCCCTGTGGCTTCCAAACTGGTGGGAACTGGTAGCTCAAGCTTCTGGATGCTCTTAATTGCTCTTAATTGCTCTGTAGTGGGTGGTATCACCTCTCAAGAAAAAATGCTGTGGCTTTTTTAAAGGTGGTCCACCTGCATTCTATTTTCCAGTACACCCTATCTGTTTGGCTAATGACCCTTCTCTTCATTGTCCCAGATGCATAAGGTGAAGGCAAAGCTGTGTATTTGCTGCGAGTTTGTGGCATTTCGCACTCTTCCAGGGCAAATTAAAGTTAAATAAACTATTTGATCAGTCATTTATCAAATATCTGTTATGTGCCTACTCTGTGCCAGACACTTGAGGCAGTGCGGAGTTGGAGCTTAGTGGGAAGAGACAGCCAATAAAACATGTAAACCATAAGTGATACCATTCAAGAGCTACAAATGCTAAGAAGAAAGGTCAGTAGCACGACGAGACAGTAATATGTGGAAGGGAGAACTCCTTTAACGTGTCCTCCAGCAGGGACAACCTCTCTAATGTTGGCTATGACAAAGGAGGATGGAAGGGGGCGGAATGGATTCAGTGTCTCGGGCTCCACCTCTGGGCTGGGCTTCTGTAGTGAGTGCACTGGGCAGAAAGAATCTGCCAGTCCCAGTATGACTGCTGCCACTGGGTCTCAAGGGATAGCCTGACAAAGTTCGTGGTTTGGTGAGGTAGCGACATTTGGGTGCTTCCTACAACCCAGGTGATTTTTTGTGCAGGCTCAGGTCCTATCTCCAGGACCAAACTCTTTTGGAGGAGACAGTGCAGTGGTCAAATGTGTCAGATACCCTGGGTTTGCATCAAGGTTTGTGACATCAGGTAAGTTATAAAACTCCTTTAGTTTCCCACTTCAGTTTTTCCCAATATGCAAATGGGTATAGTACATATAAGAGACCTGCCATATAATAAAGTCTCAATAAGTGCCCAGTTTCTCCTCATTCCAGTACCTGGGAGGGTCAGAGTCTAGTCCATAACAGGGGCTGCGGAGACTTTTATGTAGAGTAAAAACATAGAGTAGAAAATCATCCAAGAGCAGCCTCTAAATCCCTTGTCATGGCATCAAGGAATCAGACTGCTTTGGGTTTGAAAACCAGCGTCACTAACTTTCTGACAATATTATCCTTGAGCACGTTACTTAACTTGATTATGACTCAGTTGGTTCATTTATCACAGAGGGATAATAACAGTGTCTACCTTGAAGTGCTCTTACAGGGATTAATGAAACATTGTCTATAAGCCTGTATCATGTAAATGTTAGCTGCTAAATTTATATCATTTCATCGACCTGGTCTGTGGTAGTAAGTTGTTTGATCCTCTTGATTAACAAGTTATGGTTAAATCTTCCCATATTGTATGATTTTTTTTTTTTTTTTGCCAAATTATTCTCAGAATGATGGCCACACTGTCATTTCAGTGCAATTTTTCTCAGCACCAATGCCTTTTCCCCAGTCTAAGCCACCATCTCCTCTCCCCAGGACAACGCGGTGGGTCCCCGCTGGCTCCTCTACTCCTGCAGTCCTCTGCCCCTCAGTCACATGGCAGGCAGATGAGCAGATGGGCTGCAGAACATACGCCAGCCATCAGACAGTCTCCACTCACCGCTAAAACAAAACTCAAAACCCTCCCCTGGGCCTGTAGAGCTTTGGTTGACCAGACCTTGCTTCCATCTCCACCTGAGCCACCTTCACTTTCCTCCATGCCTGCTGTACTCCAGCCACAGTGGCCTTCTTTCTAGCTCCTAAGTAGATCAAGCCCCTTCCTGTCTTAAGTTTCTTGGGCACGTCATTTCTTCTGCTCCCTCTGTGTCCTACTTGGCTGCTTTATCAGTGAGGGATTTAATTAAACTTTAAAAAACAGAAACATCTGACCTAAGGACTTCAATACATTCAGGTTTCTTTGTCATTCAGTTAGAAATTTGGAAAAAGGTCACTTTGGTCATTGACTCAAAACTTGCAGAGACAAGGTCCATTAGATTCTCTGTCCTGAATGTTTCCTTGTTTGTAAGACAATTGCCATAATACCAGGCATCCTGTCCCCATTTCAGAAAAGAAGGAGTCAAGGAAAGCAAGAAATGTGGTACTTGTATTGAGGGAGAAACACTTTTTCCTAAACCGCAGCTTGTATCTTATTGACCAGAACAGTGTTACACTGACATCTCTACTAAGAAAACTGGGATGGTGTTTTGACAAAGTTCACTGTGGTTTGGACCAAGCAAGATTAAGTCTAGGTGCTTTCATCTGGGTCTATTGACAAATAGAGGAGAAGGGATGTATCAGCCAATTAGTGGTGCTTGTCATAGCTGACATCTAATTTTTTCAGGTTTTATCACACCCATTTTCTCCATGGGAAAGGCTTCTATGAGAACTTTACGTAAGTATAATTCCTCTCATCTCCATTAGTCTCTTTGTAAGCCCTTCCTATATCCTTCATTGCATCTTTTAGGATATAATGGCTTAATTTTTGTTTACTTGTCTCTCATATATCCTGCTAGAGGTGCCATAGGAGCAGGGAGTATATATTTTTGGGTTGTTATTGAACCTTAGAACGCAACTCAGAGTTGAGGATATAGTGGTTTCTCAAAAACTTGTTCATTGAATGAATGAATGAATCAGGTAGTGAATGAATATAAGATATCTCTAGATGTTGGAAAAGTTCTCTGTTCCTTTCCCCAAATGGAAGTGCCACATAGAAGTGAACACAGCAAGCTAATGTTAAATGTGGCTTTGTCAAATGAACAAACAACCAAATGGCCAGGATATGAATTTCTGGCTTCTTATTCTCATAGGTTATTACCAAGCACACAGCTCTGACTTGAGTGAGCTTGTCACTGAGAGACAAGTTGCAGAGAGTATCTGAATAATGCAGGAGACTAGAGTCTGTGCTCAGATCTGTCCTCTGAGAGTATTGGTAGTTAATCCCCACATTTAGGTTGGGAGTATGCTGCACAATGACCTTGATTTCCTTTCTTAAAATATTAAGCCAAACCACAATATGTCACTTTTTCTGTATTATATGTCTCACCCAATCATGTCCTCAGAACAATCCAAAGAAGGAAGCTGATGTCCAAGGACAGTAGTGGTTATGGAGAGGAAATGGAGCCTGGGTTACTGGGTGATGGAGCCGCCAGACTCCAGAGCCTAACCTCTTAGCCAATAGTATGTTAAAATGCTCACCATTTTAATTTAATGTGAACGTCTCTAGGGCATGTTGCTAATACCAATGGAAGCCATATTATATTGTACCTGTGACTCTTCTATAAATGTCAGTCTTGGACAAGAGTGAAGAAAATGACGCTGGTGTGTCAATGCAGAGACAAAAGAGCAACTTCCAAGCCATACTTGAAAACAAGGAGTAGGGATACTTCTGTAAGAACCTGGCTAGCTCCCACCATCTTTTCTCAGTCTTCTATCTATAATGGTAGAATTATCACCCTGATTTAATTTCAGGCCAGCTCCCTACATTGCTCTAATCTGTCTTTTCTAACGGCATGTTAATATTGCTAATCAAAACCCCCTAGAGTGACATTTTTCCCTGAGTGTTACAGCAAAGCAAACCTCTCAGAAGAACGAAATTCTACAACTAATTTCAGAATGCATGCAACCCTGGTAGATTCCGACTTCTCAGATTGGAAAAGATCTTCAGTAGGGACGAATTGTACATAAGAGTTATATAAACCTGAGTTCAAACTCATACTCTGCAAACACCCAACCTTATCATCTTGAGCAGATCATTTAACCCTCTGAATCTCAGTTGTCGTTCATTTAAAGGGCTAATTACACAGTTAACTAGGGAATTATTGTGAGGATTGTACATGATAACGTGTGTTAAAAGTCCCAATATAGAGTGGGGATCCAAACCATGCTAACTCCTTTCCCCTCCTCTCAGATTCCTGTGGTTGACTTAGTCACCCCTCTCTGATAAACCTTTACAAAGGAGATTCCAGTTTCAAAATAGTTTCAGGGAGGAGATCTGATGAACCTCTTGGCCATCCACCCCACTGTTATTAGCATCCCTAATTTTCTAACCTTCAGTGAAGCACTGTGCTCAGCAGGAAGTCTCACAGCTTAATGCATATGTAAGACTGGGGAGGGGCCCCAGAGTGCCCCCAAGAAGCCAAAAGGTTGTTTAAGAAGACTCTTGTGCAAAACCGGAGATAGTACAACCACTCATCTTGAAACTTTAGGCCATGCTTGAAGGATGTAGTTAGCATTTCTAGGGCCAAATACTCAATGCAGCACCAGTCAGGGACCAGAAGGTACAAGGGTGTGTGGAGCATCAAGACAGACCTCAGTGGAGGTGGGGGCCTCAGGGTCAACCTGCTGCCCCACAGGCATGGCCTGCCATCAGGTGTCTGGCTGCCTGTGTCCCAGCTGTGGCTTGGCTCCGCGCTGACCTCCTAGCCCACCCACACGCAGCTTCTCTTCATCACGGTGTCTGTCTCTTGGTTGTGCATGTCTTCCTGTCAGGCAGACTGATTCAGGAAACTGTACATCTTAGGGTCCTCCTCCTAAAGCTGAAAAAACAAAACAAACAAAAAAACAACCAAAAACTACTTCCTTTTACCTTTGATCACTGGCTCCAATCCTGTCCCTAAGGGGTCACACAATGATATTCTCTCTTAGAGATAGTCTTTCAGATACTTAAAGACTCATCATCAGACTAAATCATACCAAAATCTTTATTTGTTATTTAATTAACTTGTTTTCCAGATCCTTTCCTATTTCTTCCACCTACCTGTGGCCCTTTCCCGGTGGTCAGTGATTGTGTGGATCTCAGGCCCACTGGAGCTAGTTATCACTAAAATCTCCTCTTAAGTTCCTGTCACTTCCTCAGCCAGCATCCCTACTCTACAGAGGAAAAACCGAACCAGCACCTAAACACAATGCCTAAGTCTTTTTCCTGTGAATTGCTATCAAGGCGTGTCTCCACATCCTCTATTTGTGCACTTGATTCCCTGAATAAAATCCCAAAGTTTCTAAAACTTAATCTTGTCAGCTTTGAGCTACTGTATCTACCTGTCAAGACTGCTTTGGGCTTGCTGATTCTGCCTTTCCACACCTTAGCTTGTTCTCTCAGCCTTAAGCCCTGTAGATGGAATAAGCAGACTGTAGAGATCTGAAGTTTAATAATACTTGATAAAAATTTTTGGATTTGATAAGGCAGAGGTTGAAATTCTTCATTATATCACTCAGGGCATCCTGTAAGATCATATCACCCATTAATCATCATCTCCACATTTATTCGATCAGTTATAAATCCTCTGAATGGGATTATCATGAGGTCCATATCTCTGTAATTTGTTCACAACAATGTTATAGGAAACTCCATCAAAGATACTGCTGAAATCGATAGGCACTGTATCTGCTGCATTTCTTCAATTCCTATTGTGGTCATCTCACCAACAAGCCATCTAATGTGATTCACTCTTAGAGTCTGAGTAACGGAAGGACACACTTACCTCTCAAAGGGTTCATGTTCCCCCTATAAAACCATTTGCCCAAGGTTTTGATAGGGACTCAGTTCCTCCTTTGAAAATCAGAACCTGCTCTCCTTCCAACAATATTAAATAATGAGGATGAGACAAGGGAAAATGAGATTGAGTTGCACAGAAATAATTTAGATTAGCATTAAGAATTATTCCTTGATCAGATATTGTGCTAAAATTCTAAACATGACTACAGTATTGTTTGTACAAATTATTAATTAATTGGTTAAGCCCTTGATTTTCTTTTGACAAAGGTACTAGACGAAGTTACATACTAGCAAAGGGATTGCTGCTGTGAAGGAGCCAAAGCTTGAGTTTCCTTCTGACCCTGCTGCTGCATGCTAGCTGTTTCACATATTATTCCGGGATAGTCTTTTCTCTCTGAGGTTCTCTTGTCTGGACTTCAAAGGGGTGGGAGAGTATTTCATGTCCCTATCTCATGGAGTAGTTTTGAGAACCACTGATGAAATGCAGTATCACACAAGAGTAAGAGTTTATTATTCTGGCTTCTGGAGGAGTTGTGTTTCCAATGGGATCCATGGTTGTCAGATCCATGATTGCAGCAGTAAATACTGCAGGATGTTAGAGGCACACATTGTTTGGAGTTGATCACATTCTCTAATTAGGTGTCACCTTTCATGAGCCAAGCAGCTGCCAGAACTGATTGCCTCTGATTTAGTTTCTTGGAACTGATCAGCATATTGTTTTGTTAACAACCATCTGAGGTTCAAGAAGTCTTCTCAGTGGTACCACTTGAAATATAACAACTGACTGGGGGGCTGTCTTGTGGCACACTCAAATGGGATTTATGTGCTATTCTCTTCTTATGAGCAAATGTGGTAACAAGCTTGAGAAGGGGACTTAGTGATTCCCCACTGCCTCCAGTACTCAGTAATTTTCATATTTTGATACAGAAAACACATCTTCAATTCCTTTAGACCAATGTGCCTCTTGTCAAGCTAAATAGGATACACAGAGCCAAGGAAGAGAGTGAAGACAAGACTCAGCACTCCGCTTGTCAATCTGTCCATCCACCTACCTACTCATACATAAGTCCATCTGTACAACAAATACACAGTGGATGTTTTCTATGCCCAAGGCACTGAATAAGACCAAAACATTTCCTTCAGTGAGCTTATGGTTTAGTAACAAATATAGCCTTTAGTTTAACTTATTATCATTTAAATTGCATACAGTTCATGGTAAAAATGTTATTGCAGTGTCAGAGAGATTGCATCCAGGTAGATGGACCTGGGGTTGAATTTAAAATGTTGGGTTTTAGATAATGGAGATGGGAGATAAGGCTTTGTTTTCCAGATAGAGTGAATAACCAGTAGTAAAGCCATGAAAATGGTGAAATATGGAAACTACACAGGGAATATTATCCAGCATTGGACTTTGTAAGAGATAAGTTGGAAAGGTAGCCAGGGACAGTTGGTGAACAGTCTAAAATTCCAGGCTGAGGAGTCTGTTCTTTATTCAGAAAAAATTGAGGAATCATGGAGGATTTGAGTATTATAGTAAACGTCGTGACCAGAGCTGTTCTTCAAATAGATTACCCCATTACTAACATTAAAAGTTGGAAGCAGTATGCAAGATCCTTGCTTCCAAGCCCTGCCTCTGACTTTCATGTGGCAGTCACTGCTGCCAATGGCAGGAAAGAAATTGCTCTGCTTAACTCTGAAGAAAAAAGGTAGGTGTACTGGATCTTGGAATTCCATTCAGGTTCTCATTTGGGACTGACCTCCCTCTGCCCTTGCAGGGAGTGCTAGGAAGTCATAACTGCAGCTCTCTCTGGGCATTGCTTTTAGGTGAGAGAGTTGCCTCTCTCAGTTTTTCTTACTTCTTCAGTGACTGGTTGACAGGAGACACACGTCTTGTCCCGTTGTTGTTCAGGGGAACAACCCTGAAGGACTCTGCAGCTGACAAGTTCCTCACTAGATCATGTTTTCCCCACTGCACGCCCCCACAAACTTCCTACAAGCACATGTCCATATCACACTCTGTTTCCAGGATCAGAGCTAAGGCAGTTGAGCTCCTCTTCCCCAGATCCACCTGATGCTGACTCGTCCAGGGATGGCTTGTTTTAGTGATGTGTAATCTTCGTAAAAGGGGTAGAAATGGGCAGTGCTAAGGTATTCCCTCTGTACCAACATAACACTGATGACAAAAGCAGACAAGGGCATCACTAAGAAAGAAAATTACAGATCACTATCTCTGATGAATATAGATGCAAAATCCTCAACAGAATTTTAGCAAACCAAATCCAACAATAAATCAAAATGAGATATTTCCATGGCAAATGGGATTTATCACAGAGGTGCAAGGATGGTTCAACACATGCAAATCTATTTATGTAGCAGACCACCATGACAAAAGTAAGGGAAAAAAATCATAATAACATATCAATAAATGTAGAGAAAGCATTTAACAAGATTCGGCACCTGTTTATGATAAAAAAAACTCTACATAAAATTATGATAAATGTAACATAGCTCAACATCATAAAGGTCGTACATCATAAACCTACAGCTAACATCATAGTCAATGGTGAAAAACTGAAAATATTTCTACTATGTTCAGGAATAAAATAAGGCTGTTCATTCTCACCATTGCTATTTGACATAAACTGGAGGTCCTAACTAGAGCAATTAGGCAAGAAGAAGAAATAAAAGGAATACAAATACATAAATCACTATATGCAGACAACATGATAATACACATAGAAAACACCAAGGAGTTCATGAAAAATACTCCTAGAATTAATCAATGAGAACTTTAACTGTTCTCATTGTGGCAGGGTACAAAATTAATATACAAAAATGAGTTGGATTCTTATATGTAAATAATACGATGGATGATAATGAAATCAAGAAAACTATCCCATTTACAGTAGAAACAAATAAAATTCAATATCCTGTAATTACTTAATACAAGAGATGAAAAAGACCTGCACAAAGAAAACTGTAAGACTGTTAAAAGAAAGACGATACGAAGAGTTGAAAAGATATCCCATGCTCATGTATGGCAAGAACTAGTATTGTTAAAATGGTCATCTAACCTAAAATAATATTCAGGTTTACTGGAATCCTCATCAAAATTTCACTGGCATTTTTCAAGGAAGTAGAACAAAAATTACATTTTTATAGAAACACAAAAGACTGCCTGAATTTTCAAAGCAATCATAAGAAAATAGAACAAAAGTGGAGTTACCACAACCCCAGATCTTGAGCTATATTATAAAGTGATAGTGACCAAAAGTGATACTGGGATAACAATAGAGACACAGATTAGTGGAATAGAATTGAATCACCAGAAATAGACTCACTCATATATTGGAAGTCATATGATGTGAGTGCAGGGCTCTCTCTAGGCTTTAAGTAGGTATCTGAACCTTCCCAGGCTTTATTCCTCACAATATCTTCCATGATGTGCTCCTTGCAAAAATGTGGGAAGTCAATCAAAACTCAATATTTAGGAGTTTTATATATATATACATACGTATATACGTATATATGTATATATATATGTATATATATACATATATACGTATATATATATGTATATATACATATATACGTATATATATATGTATATATATATGTATATATAGAAATATAATGGGCTGGGAGTGTTGCTCTGTGCCTTTGAGAGTTAGGCTTGAAATGCTTGTTAGTGGAGAGCAAGGTCAATGTTTACATGGAGTGAGGGTTTTAAAACAGGGGGTGAACACTCAGGTGGTTCTGTATCCAGTCAATACAATTAGACAAGTAGGTGGAGAGTGTGGGGACCTGGGAATTAGGCATATGACTGTCCAAAGAGGGCTGCTTCAGGGCTTGCACTGCTGGTGCTGTATAGGAGCATTGGTCCCCTCTAGGACTGTGGCCAGACCTCAGATTTTGCAAGAAAAGCCAAATATCTTTATTTTTTCCACATTTAAATCTCTTGAATTTTAAGTCAATTTTAGCAAAGACTGTGTGTCTGGAGCAAAATAGCCTGCAAGCTAGATATAGCCTGTGGATTACGGTTATCTGATTCTGCTTTAAACCACTGTACATGCAGAAGAGTACCAAAGGCCAAAAAAACAAAAAATGTGAACGCCTTTGTGTGTTCAGGTCCAGAGGGGGCCTCTGCCCAGTGAATGCCCACTGAGAGGCAGGGTGGGCTAGAAAATGGAGGAAGACCACAGAACTTATATGGGCTTGATCTGAAGAGCAGACAGCTGAAAAAGCACTGTGCCAGATGTGTATTGGCTTCTTTGGAGGGGCTGGTGAAATCTGCAGGTTAAAAAAAAATCTTATTTGCAAACTTATTTATTCCTTAAATTCCTTTTTAAAAAATATGTTATTTTATCCTTGTGAAATCTTCAAGCGTCCAAATTGCACACAAGATAACAGTTGACTTTTTTAACCCCTCCACGTTAAGACTACAAATCTAATTTAGTCATCCATTCATTCAGGTATGAATTATTTTCTTTGACACATACACAGGTAATTATAAAATAATGATTAAATGCCATTATG
This sequence comes from Solenodon paradoxus, assembly GCA_004363575.1. Lineage (NCBI taxonomy): Eukaryota > Metazoa > Chordata > Mammalia > Eulipotyphla > Solenodontidae > Solenodon > Solenodon paradoxus. The sequence goes on from RJWH01001477.1 coordinate 114,982, forward strand.
AAGACCATGGTATGAGGTGCTATTGGGAATAGAAATATGTAGAAGGTACCATCTTTGCTTTCCAGGAACTCAGATGACAGCTGGGTAGGATAGAATGATGGTAACACTTCATGTTTACTGACAGCCTACTAAGTGCTTGGCATTATTCTTAGTGGGTTTTTTTTTGGTAACTCATTTAATCTTCACAACCAGCCTACTAAAGAAGTGACTATTTTTTCTGATCTCAGGTTAGGGAAAGAAATAGAAGCACATGTAGTTTGTACTCTTGGTCCAAGGTCAGAGAGTTAGTTAGAGGAAGTGCAGCTGGACAGGAGCCACAGCTCTGCAGCCACCCGGTGCCCTGTGCAGAGTCTGGGTGTGTCTGAGCTCTGGTGGAGTGAGCGCTGGAGGCAATTGGGTTCTGGGCATTGAGGACATACTTGAGACTGACAAGTGAGGAAAGGAGTTCAGGCAAAGGACCAACACTGGGAAGGTCAGAGTGGACCCTGAGACCACAGGGAACAAAGAGAAGTCGTACTGGATGATGACTGGACAGCTCCTTATGTCACAGGGTCTGGTACCATAAGAGGCAGCCAAAGTAGGGGACCCTAGACTTCATCAGGATTACAGAAGAAGCTACAGAAGGATACAAACCCACCCTTCCTTTTTAGAGGTTAAATAAAGACCAATAAAATGAGATTGACAAATATTCACAAGCTTAGTGTTGGTCAGGGCTCTCCTGGGAATATTAGAGAGTCTTGAGTTTGACTACATATGTGCTATATATGTGCTCCAAATTAAAAAAAAATCTTTTGATCCAGAAATATTCCTTTAGGACACATACGTACATACACATCCATATATTGGTACACACATGCATAACATAATACACATGCACACATACATGCATGCATACTACATAAATATTATACACACATGTGAGCATGTATGCTATATACTAGCACACATACACATACATTAAATGTGGTATTTTTAGAAACAGAAGATTAGAAATGATCTTCAGTGACTAGTATGGTAAATTATAATTTGTTTTTATCAGTATAATGAGGTATAGGAGAATACTATCGCTTCTTATCACTCTTAAAGTCAAAATCCAAGTCCTTCTCATGGTGTAAAAGGCATGGAATGATCTTATCATTGCCTCCTTTTTGACCTCATTCTCTACCACTCTTTACTCGCCCTGTATCTGTCCCAGGGGCATCTGACTCTCCCTCATTCAGACCAAGGCAATTCCACTCTGAGGCCTTTGCTCTTATTGCTCTCCTTCTGAAAGGTTCTGTCTCCTTATCTTTACATGACTTATTCTCTCATGTTATTTAAACCTCTGTGCAAATGTCAATCTACAGTAGCCAGATGTTGAAATGTTCCTCAGTGTTCCCTCCTCTTGTAGGCTCACATCCTGTGTGACCCCCTCTCCTTGAGTGTAGACTGAGCCTAGTGATTTACTAGTAATGAAGAGACTCTAACAAATATGAGGGGGTGGCTGTTCTGAGATTTGATTATAAAATGCAATGATTTTTAATTGCAAGCTCTCTCCTTTCTAACTCTTCCTTCTCCTTTTTCCCTGTCCTCCCCATCCCATGATATAGCCAGTTGTTAGTTTGTGAGCTGCTCTGTAGACAGGTCAATGTGACAAGGAACTGAGGCCCTTAGTAAACAGCCTCTGAAGTGAATCCTTTCCCAGTTGAGCCTTCAGATGACTGCAGACCCAGCCGACACATGACTGCGACCTCTGAGACCCAGAAGCAGAGGATGAAGCTAAGGATTCTGGATTGTTTGTTAAAAAAACTATGATTTTTCAAATACTGTTTTCTATTTTTTTTTACATTTTTTAAAAGAATAACCTTATTGGGAACAGTAAGAACTTTATTTTATTATTATTTTAAATGACTTTAATGAAGGAATTTGTATTAATAACATCAACTAGGTTTAAGCTATACCTGATAGTAAATCTGCATCTGTATTTAATGCAGTAAGTTATTTCATTTGTCCTTCACTATATAATTAATCCCCTTTACCCCGTCTGCACCCCTAGACTCCCCTATTTCTTCTGCTACCTAAATGATTTCCTTTTCTTTGGATAAATGTCCATTGTTGTTTGATTTAGTTCATTTATTTGCTTGATTATCTCTATATACCACATATGAGTGATATCACACAGCGTTTATCTTTCTCCTTCGGGCTTACCTTGCTAAGCATAATTTCCTCCGAATCCAACCATGTTGTTATTGACGAACGTGTAGTATTCCATTGTGTGTATATACCACACCTTCTTTATCCAGTGATCTATTGATGAGCATTTAAGTTCTTTCCAACTCTTTGCTATTGTAAATAACACTGCAGTGAATATACATATAGGTCTATACCTGTATATACATATATACAGGTGTGGACACATATATATCTGCTGTTATTGTGTTGTTAGAGTAAATACCGGTAGTGGAATAATTGTATCATATGGAATTTCCATTCTCAATTTTGTTAGGCATCACCATATTGCTTTGCATAATGATTACATCATTTTATTCTCCCACCAACAGTGCTTAAGAGTTCCCTTTTCTTGACATCCTCTCCAACACCTGTTATTTCCATTCTTTTGGATAACTGTCATTCTTACTGGTGATATGAGCTAATATCTTGTTGTTTGATTCACATTTTATAATGACAAGAAAGACAGAGCATCTTTTCATATGCCTGCTGACCATCTAGATGTCTTCTTTAGAGTAAGTATATCGTCCCATTTTTAATTGGGTTATTATTTTTTGTTGTTGAATTTTATGAGTTATTTATATATTTTGGATGTTAACTCCTCGTCAGATGTGTGACATGCAAATATATTCCTCCATTCAGTAGGATGTCTTTTAATTTTGATGAGAGTTCCTTTCACTGTGTAGAAGCTTTTCAGTCTTATTTGATGTCATGTTTTTATTTTGGATTTTTTTCCCTTGCTACTGCAGTTGAGTTGCTAAACACACCTCTTAGGTAAATGTCCAGTAGCATTTGGCTTATGTTTCTGTTTATTTACTTTATGCTTTCTGACATTACAGCTAAGTATTTAATACCAATCCATTTTGAATTAATTTTTGTGTGTGGAGTTAGGTAGTAACCTAGTTTTAATCTTTTGCATGTGGCTGTACAGTTCTTTAACTTATTTTTATTGTAGTAATTATTCTGCACATTAAAATAATTTCCTTTGTATAGGTTCCCATTTCTTAGATATATTTCAACACACCATGCCCTCCACCAAATCACCAAGTGTTCTTCCCCATTGTCCAGTGGGCTCCACTACCATTTGCCCCCGCCTGCTCCATTCCCTTTTGGTAACCTGAGTTCTGTTGTAAATGTTTCAGGATTGGTTTTTCATCTGTTCCTTTGTTTTGTCTATACACATTTCACCTATAAGTGGAGTCATCTGGTGTCTATCTTTCTTCTTTTGACTTGTTTCACTTATCATAATCCCCTCTAGTTCCACCCATGTTGATTCACATGACAGGGTTTTATGTCTTCTAAGGGTTGTGTAGTATTCTATTACATATGTAACACATCTTCTTTATCCATTCATCTGATGTTGGGCACTTTGGTAATTTCCAGTTCTTAGCTATTGTGTATAGGGCTGCAATAAACATGGAGACACATGCATCTCTTCAGATGGGTGCTTTTGTATATTTTGGGTAGATTCCCAGAAGTGGAATGACAGGATCATATGGGATTTCCATCTTTAGTTTTTTAAGGAATCTCTAAACTGTTCTCCACAGGCGTTGTACCAATTTCCACTCCCACCAGCAGTGTAAAAGTGTTCCCTTTACTCCACATAATCACCAGCATTTGTTTTCTCCACACTTTTGGATAATAGCCAGTCTTTCAGGTATAAGGTGATATCTCATTGTTGTTTTAATTTGCATTTCCTTGATAGCAGAGAGTAGGAACAAAATTTCATGGGCCTGTTGGCCGTCTGTATAGCCTCTTCAGAAAAGTGTCTCTCCAATTCTTCCTCCCATTTCTTGATTGGATTGCCTCTTCTTCTGTTGTTGAGTTTTATGAGTTCTTTGTTTTAGATATTAAGCCTTTGTTGGAAATATTGAATGCAAATATCTTCTCCCAGTTAGTAGGTTTCCTTTTGGTTTTAGTGATGTTTTCTTTTATTGTGAAGAAGCTCCTTAGTTTGATGTAGTTCCAGTTGTTTATTTTTCTTTGTGTTTCTCTTGATGGTAGAGTTGAGTCTCCAAAGGCTTCTCAACGACTGATGTCATGGAAAGTCTTTCCTATGTTATCTTCTAAGAACTTCATGGTCTTATTTGCAAGTCTCTAATCCATTTTGAGTTAATTTTTGTGAATGGTGTTAGAGAGTGGATTAACTTCATTCTTTTGCATGTGACTGTCCAGTTTTCCCAACACCATTTATTGAAGAGACTTCCCTTTTTCCATCGCATGCTTTTGGCTCCTTTGTCGCAGATTAACTATGTGAGTGGGTCAATTTCTAGTAATTCAGTTCTATTCCACTGAATTGTGCCTCTATTATTATTCCAGTACCATACTGTTTTGATCACTGTAGCTTTATAATATAGTCAGAGTCAGGATGTGTAATTCCTCCAGATTCATTCATTTTTCTGATTATTGTTTTGGCTATTCAGGATCTTTTTTTGTTACATACAAATTTTAAGACTTTTTTGTTCTATCTCCTGGAAATATGCCTGAGGGATTTTAATGGGGATTGCATTAAACCTACATATTGCTTTGGGTAAGATGGCCATTTTAATGATATTGATTCTTCCCAGCCATGTGCAGGGGATGTCTTTCCATTTCTTTATGTCCTCCTCTATTTCGTTTAAGAATGACTTGTAGTTTTTATTGTATAGACTTTTTACCTCCTTTGTTAGGTATATGCCCAGGTATTTAATTTGTTTAACTTCTATTTTAAATGGTGTGATGTTAGGGATTTTGTTTTCTTTTAGTGTGTTGTATGTGCATAAAAATGCAACATATTTTCACCCATTGATTTTGTAGCCTGCCACTTTACTGTAGTCATTGAAGAGTTCTAAAAGTTTTTTGATAGTTTTTGGGTTTTTCATGTATATAATCATGTCATCTGCAAATAATGAGAGTTTTACTTCCTCCTTTCCAATTTGGATTCTTTATTTCCTTTTCTTGCCTAATTGCTCTGGCTAAGATCTCCATTACAATGTTACATAGCAGTGATGAAAGTGTACAACCTATGAGGAAATGCTCTCAATTTTTCACCACTGATGTTGGCTGTGCGTTTTTCATATATGGCCTTTATTATGTTGTGGTATGAACCTTCTGTTCCCATTTTGTGGGGAATTTTTATTATAAATGGGTGTTGGATCTTGTCAAAAGCTATCTCTGCTCTTGTTGATATGGTTTATGACATTAATAGATTTATGTGTGTTGAACCATCCTTGCATCCCTGGGATGAATTCCACTTGGTCATGATGGATGATATTTTTGATGCAATTGTATTTAGTTTGCTAATATTTTGTTGTGAATTTTTGCATCTGTGTTCATTAGAGATATTGGTCTGTAATTTTTTTTCTTGGTGACATCTCTGTTGACTTTTGGTATCAGTGTAATGTTAGCCTCATAAAAAAGTATTTGGGAGAGTTCCCTGTTATTCAATATTTTGGAAGAGCTTGAGAAGAATATGTGTTAATTCTTCTCTGAAGCTTTGGTAGAACTCATTGGAGAAGCCATCTGGTCCTGTGCTTTTCATTTTTGAGGAGGTCCTTAATTACTTCTTCAATTGCTTTGCTTGTGATTGTTCTGTTCAGGTTTTCCAGTTTTTGTGGATTCAGTCTCGGTAGATGGTACTTTTCTAGAAATCTGTCCATGTCCTCAAGTTTGTCCATTTTGGTGGTACAGAGCTGTTCATAGTAGTCCCAAATGATGTTTTTAATTTCTGTGGTGTCTGTTGTAACTTCTCTACTTTCACTTATGATTTAATTATGAGAGTTTTCTCTCTTTTTTTCTTGTGAGTCTAACCAATGGCTTGTCAATTATGTTTACTTTTTGAAAGAACCCACTTTTGATTTCATTGATCTTCTGGATTGTCTTTTTGTTTTCTATTTCTTTTATTTCTGCTTGAATTTTGATTATTTCTTTTCTTCTACTGATTTTTGGCTTCAATTGTTCTTCTTTCTCTAGTTGTTTTAAATGTAGAGTTACATTGTTTATTTGCAATTTTTCTTATTTCTTGAGATAGGCCTAGATTGTGATATACTTTCCCCTTAATACCACTTTTCCTGCATCCCATAGTCTGGTAGCTCGTGTCCTTATTCTCATTTGTCTCTAAGTATTTTTTAAGTTTCTCTTTAATTTCCTCTTTTACCCAAGAGTCCTTCAGGAGCATATTGTTGAGTTTCCAATTGATTTGGGTTTTCCAGCTTTCTTTTTGTGGCTAATTTCCAGTTTTAGGCCATTGTGGTCAGAGAAGATGCTTGCTATGACAATCTTTGTAAATATGTTGACAAATGTTTTGTGACCCAGCATATGATCTATTCTTGAGAATGTTCCATGAGTGCTTGAGAATGTGAAATCTGTAGTTGTTGGGTGAAGTGATCAGATGTAAATGTCTATTAGACCTATCTGTTTCAGATGGTCATTTGAAGTGCCTATTTCCCTGTTAATTTTCTGCCGGATCGACTTGTCCATCGTTGTAAGTGGGGTGTTGCTGTGTTGTTGTCAATGTCTCTGTTCAGGTCTAATAACACTTGCTTGATATATTTTGATGCTCCTTCATTTGGTGCATATGTGAAAATAAGTGTTATGTCTTCCTGCTGAATTGATCCTTTAATCATTATAGAGTGTCCATCTCTATCTTTTGTTATGTTTTTTAGATGGAAGTCTGTTTTATCTGATATGAGTATAGCTGTTCTTGCTCTTTCCAGGTTGCTTCTTGACTTTAGGATTGTCTTCCAGTCATTGACTTTGAGTCTTTGTTTGTCTTTTGGAAGAAGGTGGGTTTCCTGAATGCAGCAGAAGGTAGGGTTATGCTTTTTAACTCATTCAGCCACTCTGTGTCATGTGACTGGTGAGTTCAGCCCATTAACATTTAAGGTGATTTTTCATATATAGATGCTCAGTGTCATTATATAATTTGTCTTTTGTATGTTGCTCCAGATGATGACTTTGTTCTCTTTCTCTTTTTCTGTTGGGTGGGTGCAGTTATGTTCTGATTGATTTTGCCTTTTGTTTTCTTCTTCATGTTCTCCTTGGGGATGTATTTTGAGGTTGCCCTCAAGTTAGCATCCACAGTTCTATGTTAACTACCTAATTTTATTTGAAAGCATATTAGTCTTCCACTCATTCTAACTATACACATTTTTGTTTTCTTCTCTTACTCCCCATCTTTAATATTTGCTGTCTTACTGTTTTTCTGTGTGATGTCTTTATGCTTTATAGAGCATCCTTTAATATTTTTTGCAAAGCTGTTTTTGTGGTGATGTACTCTTTTAAGTTTTGCTTGTCAGAAAGGTTTTTTTTTTTTTTTTTTTTTTAAATCATTCCTTCTGTTCTGAATGATAATCTTGCTGGATATAGTATCCTAGAATGAAAATCCTTTTCTTTAAGTGCTTTGAATATATTATGCCATTCCCTTTGGCCTGTAGTTTCATTTGAGGAGTTCACTGAGTGTCTTTTGGGGGCTCCTCTGAATGTGACATGTTTTTCTCTGGCTACTTTTGATAGTCTTTATCTTATATTTGTGACATTTTTATGACGATGTGTCAGGTGTATTTCTGTTTGGGTTTCTTTTATTAGGAACTCATCGAGCTTCCTGGATCTGGAGACTTGCTTCATTCTTCAAATTGGGGAAGTTCTCATCTATTATTTCTTATGGTTTCTGACCCCTTTTCTGTCTCTTCCTCTGGGACCCCTAGGCTGCAAATGTCATTCCTTTTGATGTTTTCCCAGAGGTCTCAAATTCTGTCTTCAATTCTTTGAATTTTATTTTTTTTTTTATCTCTTTGCTGATTTGCTTGATTGAGTTCCTCTGTCCTATCGTCCAAGTCACTGATTCTTTTGGAAGCTTCATTCATCCTATTGTTGAGTTCCTCTATTGAGTTCCTTAATTTAGCCATCCTGTATCTTACCTGTTTTTAATTCTTCTCTTTGCTTCCTGACATTATCTTTTACTAACCGGACTGATTTCTGGATTCCCATTAAAATGTTAATCACTGTTACCCTAAATTCCTCTTCAGGTAATTTACATATGACTCTGCATTCAGATTTTTCCCCTGGGTTTTTGACTGGATCCATCATTTCTCTGTGCCTTTGCTGTGTTCTGCATTCTGTTTATATTTCTGAGGCTTGGGTTTTCCTGGCGCTGTGTAGGTTTAACATGCCCAGGTTTGGCAATCAGGATGCAGTTATGGCTCTACCCACAAGGTGGCGCTAGTAGGTAGAGTTGAGTTTGGGGACTGCCTTCTCACTGTGTTCCAGGTGGTGGGGTACCGGATGGGTGAGATTTCTGGTGGTTGGATATGTGGTGGGCAGTATTTCCGCTGAGTGGACCCCAGGCTCTGCCGCCAATTGGTTGTGGGAGTGGTTCGATTTGGCTAATTTCCAGTCATGCTGAGCCAAGTGCAATTTCACTGCATGGGCTCCAGCTCAGCTTCTGGTACACTGGCTCTCCTTTCACCTTCTCCCAAGTCAGCTCTCCTTGGCTCTGCATCTCAGCCCCACTGGGCTCGCTTCTCGCTGCCTCTGCAGCTGGTCCCCAAATCCCTAGTCTCTGCCCCACCGTGTGTCCAGAGACTCGTGAGCTCTGTCCCAAATCCAAATCCATGGCTTAGCTGAGAACCCCACTGGGTGCCCTCACCCACCCTTAGTCATCATCCAATCCATCTCCAGCAAAAGTGCTGATTGTTTCTTGCTGTTTGTCTCAGGAAAATAGATTTTTTTTGGTGTCCGTGGGGAGTGACCTGAAAGCGCGTCCCATCGAATCACCATCGAGATGTCCAATCGCGGCTGTACAATTTTTCCAATACCATTTATTGAAGAGCGTATTCTTGCCCCATTATAACTTTTTGGCTCCTTTTTCATAAATTAGTGTCCATATATGTATAGGTTTATTTCTGGACTTTCAATTATTTTCCATTGATGTGTTTGTCTGTTTTATTCCAATGCAATCCAATTTGATTATTATTGGTTTGCAGTCAAGTTTGTTTTTTTAAACCATCAGGTTTTGCGACAGTTTGCTACATAGCTATAACTAATTAAGAGTCACTCAGAAAAGTATCCCACGACTAAAGTATCATTTTTGATGTACAATGTATCCTTAATATCCTTTTTTTTTTTTTTTGCTTCAAATGTCTCAGACATTTTATATCTTGTTTGCTTGTATCTTTTTCTCTTTACAATAATACAAAATTTCATGGGGGCAAAACCATTGTTTTGTTTATTGTTGTGTTCATTAGTGCCTAGACCAGCACCTGGCATTGAGTGAATACTTACATTTAATAAATCATTTGTGAATGAATAAATAAAGCAATTCTATAAAAGAATGAGCTAGTCATTCATATCCAAATAAAGGAAAAACTTTGAAGATCAATATTATAGATGGGTGGGGAGGAGCAAACTGTAAAGCAATCTGCATATTATTGATCTCCCTTTCATATCTAAAAGTTTTCATGTTTGTAAAAAATAATCTGAATGGATATATGTCGAAGTGTTTTTCTCTGGAAGACAGGGTTATGGAGCTACACTTTTAAACATCTCCATAATTTTAAATGTTTTGCTGTGATTACTCTGGAATCATAAAAACTCAGTGAAGACGTTTTATACATTTTATAAAAGTATTTTTACATAGTCTCTTCACAATCCTGCTGTTGTTCTGAACACAGAAGCCTTAGAGACCTTGATTATGATAACCAGAAGCCCTTTTCCCCAAACTTTCTCCAGGCAGACTTCAATCTCTGGGCAAAACACAGGAAGGTCTCAACTCTTTCCCACATGACAGACTGTCAGAAATTTAGCATGTTTTCTGCCAACATTTCTTGGCAATAATTACAGAATAAGAAATAGGAGATTAAAAAGACAGTAGAGCAAAAATAACTGTTTTGCAGTCAGTCTTGAGGGAATAAAAGATACTGAGGAGTCCACATGAAAATGTCAATGAACTCTTATTCTCCACTCTATGAAGTTCTCATGGGGGTACAAGGCATGGAGGCTTCAGGGAAGACTCTGGCGTGGCCCCTGGGCATGCAGGCAAATATCTCTGTTGAGAAATTTGTGAAGGAAGATATCCAGAAGTGCTCCATCTAAAGTTTCAGAGCTTATGGTGATGAGAACCAGTGTGGGAGAGAAATGAGAGGCAGCCTTGCATAGTTTTATGTCAACCACCATGCAATCAACTCTCCAACTCATGAGCCCCATATCCCATGTGCTCTTAATGTTGTTGTGTGCACTAAATGGGATGAGCTTAAGCCTCGAGAGCCACTTAGGCTTACTGTCCTCTGTGGTACCCTCAGTGTCTGGTATAGTGATAGCCAAGTATATGATCCAGTGATGTGGCTGAATGACTAGTTGGTCACATTGATATTTATGCGCTCAGGTGTTGAACACTCCAGCGTAAAGCAAGTTTTGGACACCTTCTCTCTAGAGTTTATACTCAATGAATGCAACCTAAAATCACATTTTTAGGCAACTAAATTAAGCATTATATCACTTAGTCCTCTTGTTCCCCCAACCTGTTGCCTTAATTTAAAGGTTAGATGATTTTTCATTAAATGTTGTGCTAATCATAAAATATCTCAAAGTACCCTATTATAAGTATTTCAGATATAACAAATAATTGCATACTTTATCACTCACATTTAACAAATGTTTTATTTTATAGGTTGCTTCAATTTTTGAAATAAAATAAAGAGAAAAAATTAAAACCTTTGTTTTTAGTTTTTTTGTTCTTCATATATTCCATTAATAAATATTATTCTGAAATTGGCACATACCTTTCCAATCTAAGTTTTGTGTTTTATTATATATGTATATAGCCATAAAAATAAAATGTCATATGTAATGCATCAAATCTTATTGTCTGATGGTTCTATAACTCAGAATTGTAAGTGTTCAAGATTGATTAGCGGAAACCTAATCTTTTTAATTACTGAATTCAATGAGTATATGATAGCTATATATCGAATTTTTCATCTTTCCATTTTCATATCATTCCTCAGTTTTATCAGACTTTAAAAATTATCCACCTGATGGATATGAAATACTATCTCATATTAATTTGCATTTTCCTCATTAGTGAGGTAAGAGTTTTTCATGCAATTATTTGCCATTGAGATTGTCTCTTGTATTAATTGCCTCTCATTCATTGTGATAGATTGTAAAAATTACCACAGTAATTCCTCTCTCTGTTTATTTCCCATTATACCGACACTAGCCTCAGACACATGACTTGCCTTGGTCAATGAAATGAGAGATGTGAGTTTTGAAGAGACCCAAGAGACTTGAAAAGCACTTGTATATTGGTACTCACCTTTTCTCGCTGTGAACCCTGATTCTACCACCCTGTCAATGAGCCCAGACCAGTCTGCTGGGTGACAGGACACTTGGAGCCCAGCACCTTCATTTTTTCTGTTAACTACCAAACATCTGGATGAGGCCATGGTCATCAGTTGATTATGGACATGGCCATGAGCTAAGGTAGAGTTTGTGGAGAGAGCCATTCCCTTTGTACCCAGTTCAGATTGCCAACTGTGAGAAAATAGAAGACTATTACTTTCAGCCAGTAAGAATTAAGTGATTTCTTATGCAGATAAAACTATTTACACAAGCATTTTGCCCACTTTGCTCCCTTTCATTTGCTTATCCTTTTCTTATTTCTAAGCTCTTTGCTCCTTTTTTTAAAGTTTATTTTACTGAAGGAATACTGCATTTTAACATTAACTAGGTTTGAGGCATGCATGATAACAAATTTATATCTGCATACAATACAGTAGGTTTGCTATTCTTTCCTTTTTTTCCTTTCACTATACAATTACCCCTTTACCTCATTTGCCCCAATATCTCCCCCATCTCTTCCTGCACCCTCTGATTTGTTTTTGTTTCCCACTAACAGTTTGTTTTTTGAATTAGTTCTCTTTTCTTGAAGTCTATTATTGTTTAATTTAGTTCATTCATTTGCTTTCTATCTCTGTACAACTCATGTGTGATATCATACAATGCTTGTCTTTCTCCTTCTGGCTTGTCTTGCTAAGCATGATTCTCTCTAAGTTCATCCATGTTGCTGCAATTGGCAGAATTTCTCCCTTTTGATGGCTGCATAGTATCCCACTGTGTATATATACCACATGTTCTTACCTACTCATCTGTTGATGGGCATTTAGGTTGTTTCCAGCTTTTGGCAATAGTGAACAATGCAATGGACATGGGTGTGCATATATCCCTGTGAATAAGTGTTGTTGTGTTTTTTAGGGTAAATACCTAGGAGAGGAATAATTGGATCATTATTTCCATTCTCAATTCTTTGAGGAATCTCCATACTGCTTTCCAAAATGGTTGCACCATTTTTCACTCCCATCAACAGTGTATAAGAGTTCCCTTTTCTTCACATCATCTCCAGCACTTGTTTCCTTTCTTTTGGATGATAACAATTCTCACAGATGTGAGGTGATATCTTATTGTTGTTTTACAAGAGAAGTGGGACATCCTTTCATATGCCTGTTGGCCATTTGTGTGTTGTCCTCAGAGAAGTGTCTATTAAAGTCATCTGCTCACTTTTTAAAATTGGATTGTTTTATTTTTGTCATTTAATTCTATGAGTTCTTTATATATTTTGGATATTAACCCCTTGTTGGAGATGTGATGGGCAAATATCTTCTCCCCTTCATTAGGATGCCTCTTTGTTTTGCTGTGAGTTTCTTTTTCTGTGTAGAAGAGAAAATTTTGATGTCATTCTATGTGTTTATTTTGTATTTTACTTCCCTTGTAATTGGACTCAAGTTCCCAGAGACTTGTCTTTGATCAATGTCCAGTAGTGGTTTGTCTATTCTTTTATGTATTTTATGGTTTCCAATCTTACATGTAAGTCTTTAAAACATTTTGAGTTTTTTTTTGTGGTGTCAGGTAGTGGTCATTTCAACCTTTTTCATGTTATTGTCCAGCATCATTTATTGAAGAAACTATTCGTAACCCATTATAAGTTTTTGGCCCCTTTGTCAAAAATTAAATGCATATATGTGTGGGTTTATTTTTGGTCTTTCAATTCTGTTCCATTGATCTGTATTTTTTTATTCCAATACCATACTTTTTTGTTCGTTTGATTATTAATGGTTTGTAGTGGAGTTTTAAGTCAGGGAGCATGACTCCTCCATTATTGTTTTCTTTTCCTCAGGGTTGTTTTTGTTATCCTGGGTCTCTTGTAGTTCCAAGTAAATTTCATGATTTTTTTTTTTTTTTTTTTTTTTTTTTTTTTTTTTTTTTTTTTTTTTTTTTTTTTTTTTTTTTTTTTTTTTTTTTTTTTTTTTTTTTTTTTTTTTTTATATCTGTGAAGAACGTCTTGGAATTTTGATGGGGATGGCATTAAATCTGTATATCACCTTAAGTTGTATGGCCATTTTGACTATGTCAGTTCTTTCAATACATAACATGGACTATCTTTCCATTTCTTTAAGTCACCTTCTATTCCTTTGGGCAATGTTCTATTGTTTTCAGGGTATAGATCTTTCGCTTCTTTGTCTGTTCCAAGGTATTTATTTTTTCTGATGAAATTGTAAATGGCATTTTTTTTCTTAAGTTCTCTTTCTGAATTTTCATTGTTAGCATACAGAAATGCAACACAATTTTGAATGTTAATTTTATGACCTACCAATTCACTGTATTTGTTCATTATTTCTAGCAGCTTTTTACTTGAGTCTTTGGGGGTGCTCTCTCTATATTGCCACATCATCTGTGAATTATGATAGTTTTATTTCTTCCTTTCCTATTTCAATATGTTTTATATTGTTTTCTTGTCTGATTGCATTGCCAGGACCTTCAGCACTATATTTAATAGTTGTGGTGAGAGTGGACATCTTGCCTTATTCCTGATCTTAGAGAAAAAGCTTTCAGTTTTTCTCCATTGAATATAATGTTGGCTGTGGGTTTTTCATAGGTAGCCTTTATTATGTTGAAGTACATTGCTTCTATACCTATTTTAGGAGGATTTTTAAAATAAAAGTGTGTTGAATCTTGTGAAATGCTTTTTCTGTATCTCTTGAGATAATCATGTGATTTTGTCCTATATTTTATTGATGTAGTGACTAAGCTCTTTCTGACCATAACTTTGAGTAAATTTATGAAGTAGACATCATCACCACCACCACAATTTTATAGGTGTGGGAAAACTAGGATCAAAGAAGGTGAGATTTTTCAAGGACTATGTAACCAACAGCAACAAGCAAGATTTTAATCCATGGCTATCTGACCACAGCACAAACTCCCAAACTCTTAAGCCAGTTTTCTACCCAGCTTCTCTTACATACGGAATTCAGTCACTTGGTCAATGTAAAATATTTGTATTAAAGCATTATGTCCATCTTTTCTTTCAGTTTCTTTCCTCCCTTCCTCCCTCCCTCTCACCCTCTGTTCCTTCTTTCCTTCCATTCTTTCTTGTTTAACTCTGGTTATTTTTAACTTTTGTTATTTTTGGAGGTGTACTGAAAGGCGTTCCCGTGGCTCATGAGAATGTTGGCATCACTTTCCAATTCTAAGTTCAGTGATACTACACTGGTCACTTGACATCACTAGGGTAGGAATATTAGTGCCCTGAAAATCAGTACAAGCTACAAATCAGGACTTTTGATTTTTTTCTTCCAGAGAACTAGTTTATCAGCCTACCAAGACTGGGATGGCTTTCTATTCCATATCTCTTTCCATGTCTGTCCCTTCCAGTTGCTTGTTAGCATAGCTTTGGAATATTATTTCATAGTCCAACATATTTGCAATCCCTCTCCAATATCTGCCGTCTTCTCTGGGCCATTATCTCAGCTTCAAGGACTGTAATCAGAGATTCTCTCCAGGTTAGCTGTCAGCACTTTGTTCTACTAACAGCCAACTTTTATTGAGTGTTTACTATGTGTTGGGCAGTATTCTAAACCTTTAATCTTTCATTTTATTTTATTTACAATTATTTATTACACTTTATGTAAATGTCATAATCTCAACAATCCTATGTGGTATGGATTTGAGGTACAAGGAAGCTGAATTATGTCTCTTATGTGTCTGCACTGGCAAGCTGATGACTGGGCTGCAATTCAAACCCTGTTTGCTACCCCCCTTTATCCAGTACTACTGGACTCTAGACCTTGAAGTTCTGTCTCATCTACTTGGATGCCACCATGAGGTTTCCATTCCTAGAGCAGCAGGATTCGGCAAGTAGTGGAGAGCCGTGGGAAGTTCTGTGTGGGTGAGTGGTATTTTCACACACTGCATATGATATTTTGTCAGTATAACGTATGACAGATTGACCCATATAGAGTCAGGAAAAACACTGGGCTGCTATTGCCACCACTTAGAGTTTAATGCCATTTATAGACACAAATCCACTGCTCTGCATGGGCTTCCACTCAGGCACCTCACCTACTCAGTTCAGTTGCCAAGCTTCTGTTCATGACATTTCCCAGCTTCAAGATACAGTTCTCTACTTGATTTATTTCATCACATATATAGTTTAAAAATAACTAAGATGATTTATTATAATAATTATTATCACAACTGTTATTGCTAAGTTTTCCCACAACGTCATTCCCCTTAAGTACTTGTCATCTGATTCATAGTTTTGATTCAGTCATTTCCCCAAAATTTGTTATTTCTCACCAATGAGTCCTCAGGTTCTTCCACACAGGGACTGGATGCCTTATTTTGGCAAGCTCTGTAGTCCTGAGATAATCAGAGTTATTCCATAAGTGCTTGTGGAATATAGGAAGCATAAATAATGTTCTTTTTTTAATTTCTACTGGCAACCACATTGACAATAGTTGCATGGAGTAATATAATTAGGAAGGGCCAAAATAAAATTATGTTGAGGAACACTTAAATGTTGTAAAGGAAACTGGAGAAGACAGCCAATTAGTACCTACGAGTGCCCATGACTTCTACATAAGAAGAAATCTGTTACTGGATTTAGTGACTTAGGTTCCTGGCTACAGGCTGTCCCCTGAGTCCTTAATTGCTTCATCCAAAAGAGGGAGGATTATAAAAACCCAGGCTGAGAAGTCCCTTCCTGACTGGCAGGTCTAAGCATGTGACTCAAAAGTCAAGGTGACTGTATGATGAGAACAGAGCAGAGTGCACAACTCCTGAGTGTGTACTGTATGCAGACCTATGCTAAGCACGTTTCATTTTGGTCTTCATCACAGAGCTACAGGCATGTTCAATTATCCCCTTGGAAGGACGAGCAAACTGAGCTCTGATACAAGGCATGTGTTGTCCAAGTGTGCACTGTTGGTAAGAAGCAGAGATGGGCTTCACCTCTATCTCTATCTGACTCTAAAAACAATGATTTATATTTACATTCCACATTAGACTGGCAATGCAAATGTGTGAATAGTAGAATTGGGAGAAACATGCAAGTCTTACTTAAAGACAATTACACTTGTAAAAACTGCTGCCCAACAAAACAAACAAATAACAGCAATAGTAAAACAATGTTTGCAGTCTGGGCTTCACCATTTGCAATCCTTATTTTAACAAAGCTGTGCATCCAGTCAGGAGAAGAGACATGCATCCTTCTGGCATTTTCTATGACAGGCTGCTGTTAACTAGCAAGATCTATTGGAATCTCAGCCTGTGAGGGGGAGCATGCATGCAGACATTGTCAGAAGTTGTGAGAGCAAAGAGGTTGTCCAGAGATCCAATTTAGATGGCATTCTTAAACACAACCAGTGCTGGTCTGTCAGTCAACAGAGAGTGGGGTACAGTGATAGATGTCAAAGAAAGTGGGTTGTAGTGATAGTCAGGTTAGTGTTTAAGAAGAAATCTGGGGACCCAGGCTGATAGAGTGTCAGGAGATTCTGAGAATATACAAGTCAGTGATTCTGGAGGAGTAAAGGGGACCTCAGAGAGTCAGCAGGAGCTGGGGAAGGTTGGTGGGGAAGGTCGGTGGGGAAGTATCAGCAGCAGAGATGTCAGGGGTAGTATTCAAATCTCAGTTTCTCTTTCTGGAGGCCGGAGTGAGGATGCAGGCTTCATTCTGGGGGGCCAGGTGGGATTTAGATTTAGAGGTGGGACAGAAACAATTCTGGGAGTTGTATCCCAAAACTTGCCCAGGCAAAAGAGGCCCCTGTCCTCATGCTTGCAATTTGGAGACTTTTTTTTGGCAAACACACACACACACTAAACAGGAGTGCCTCTCATTTGAGATCCAACTGTTATTGCTGGTGTATCACAACGTGCGACACTGAACATTCTCTCTCTTAACTAATGTCAGTGAGGCCCCAGGGACATGCTTCTCCATGTCTCTTGCTCTGTGTTCTTGAAGCACAGGTCAGCTCCTTCAGGTATGTGGGTGTGTGGCTGGCTGTTGCTATTAGGGAGAAATACAGCAGTGGAAGTACTTAGGTGGAGAAAAGACAAATCAGTGTGTCAAATCTCCAATAGCAGGAATCCAATGGATTCTACCATAATAAAGTGTAATTATTTTAGCACATCTTTAGTTTTTCTTCATGTTCCAGTTTGTGATTGTGGAGATCCTCAGAATTAGTGTGTACTTATAACTGTTACTACGGTGGATTAGGAGCATTTCACAATACTAGAAATCCTTATTTTCTTAAATTTGCATATATATGTGCATCTAAATAAAACATACAGAGTAAACATTGATTCCTGATGTGGTTAGCTATATGAGTACTGAATGCTCAAATTATACATAACCTTATTTTTAGAAAATAAATATCTCTTAAGATTTAAATTTTTCCAAAAAGTTGAATCTAAAATTAAAATTGATTAAAGCAAATATTTAAAATTTGATATCTTAGTAATTATGATTTGCATTTTACTTTCAAAATGTATTTATTTACTTATTTATTTATTAAAGGAATGCAGATGAGCAGAGACAGGCAGACAGGAAGAGAGAGGAGGAAGAAGCATTTATTTTATTTAGTTGTTCATCTTGGTTGTTCACCCACCCCAGCTATGGGGTGCAAACCTGGGTCCTATGGGTGTACATGTGGACTACATGGACCAAAGACGGCGGACCAAACCGCTATTCCATCAGGGTACAGCTACCTTTCAAATTTAACAGATAACAATATTTTAGAAGAAAAATATAACTGAGAAATACATTTGATTTTGCAATTTTTTACAATCAATTTACATTTTAAATATTAAATTTTATACATATCAAATACTATATATATATTTTTTCAGCCTGGACTCATTTCCTTCTCATAACAACAGCCTTGTGAGTTGAGGTGAGTATTGTTATTATCATCGTGTCAAGTGAAAACAAATCAAGTAACATGGAACTCTCGATTGCAGGAACATTATTAGTGATTTTACTGAACCCAGGGCAAGGAAAAGAAAAGTTTCATGCAATATATAGATATATATATAATTTATGAATTATGGATGCATATATTATTGATCTAAAATATCATCAACCCATCAATAGACCAACTACCTACACATAAGCAAATTCAATTCAATTAAATTCAATCAACCTTGATATGCTATCATACATATGCTATATGTAAAGCCACAGCTTTGCACATAATTTAAAATTTTGCCATAATGATATTATAAATGTCAAGATAGAAAGAACATAGGTTATTTTCCAGTTTGTTAGCTTGACATGTAATTTTTAAACATTTAGATGTATGTCATATGGATTTAGTGGGTTGAATTTTGTCCCCCCTCAAATATGCCCAACTTCTAATCCTTAATATCTGGAAATGGAAACTTATTTGAGAAAAAAATAGATTTTTCGGTAGCTACCAGAGGGAAAAGATGGGGTAGGGGAGAGAGGGACCCAGGGGTTGAAGGAATAAAAATGGTGACGGTGGTGAGCAGTAGAACTCTGGAATTGGGTTTGACATGATGTGTACATGGATTGAGATGTAAATATACTATCCTGAAAATCATGTAGTATTATAAACAAAAGCAACAATAAAAAATGTACAGAAAGGGAAAATGGGTCTTTGCCAATGTAATTAAGTGAAAGATTTTGAGATAAAATCATTCTGGATTAAGCAGGTTAATCATACATCCAATGACAAGCATTCTTTTAAGAGAGAAGAGAGAGACACAGAGGAGAAGACTGTGTGAAGGTAGAGGGAGCCACGAGCTAGGCAATGCCTGAAGCTTCTAGGAGATGGAAAAGGCAGGAAGGATTTCCCTTAGGACCTTCAGAGGGAACATGGCTCTGCCAGCACCTTGGTTTCAGACTTCCAAGCTCCCAAACTGTGAGCTAAAAGATTCTTGATCTTTTAAGTCACCAAGTTTATGGTAATTTTCTATGATAACCCTATGAAAGTAATGCAATGGGCCATCTGTACTCTATCTGGGTCTCAGTAATATTAGGAGTCTGCCTGGCTGCTAGGTAGGGTACTCATGGCAAGCAGTACAAGAGCTCAGATTTCAGAACTGCCTCTGTGCTGGTCCTGCTGCCTTTTCTAAGAGAGTGTGAGCTCCTTGAAGGCAGGTACCTATTTTTGTCTTCTTTATATCTCCAACTTCTGGCCAGGTACTCAGTATGAGCTAAAGAAGGAATGAATCATGAATGATTAAATGGTAGTCATTAGGGTGCAGGTTCCAAGACAGGCTTGCCTGGAATAACATCCAGTCACTGGTCTTGTGATTGGGATGAGATCATGAAACGACTCAACTTCGAAGTCAGAGTTTATTCTCTGTAAATAGGATAAGACAACAACTCATATGGTAGTTTTAAGAACCAAATGAGTCAATCCAAAAAATGTAAACAGCATGAATTAATGGTAGCTGCCATCAATATCACTGTTGTCAGTATCATCCTCACCTTCTTAATCATCCACATCATCATCTCTGCCATCCTCATTAATATTCTATATACCCATCTCATGCAGTTTCCTGTGTCTGAGATACCCTCACTCTTTGTCCAGGTTACTTCAACTCATGATATGATTTCAGCCCAAACTTCACTTTTTTAGGGCTCCTTTCCTGGCTCCTGTGCTCCGTGTTTCCTGCAGCTTGGTGAGCACTAGGATGAGCGATGTTCTGTTGCCTTAAGAACTAATATAATACTGCACCTTGGAAAGGAGCTGGCACATAGTAAACAAAGATAGTTATTGAATAAATAGCTCAATCCAGTAAACGATCTGATGAGAAGGAAAGTCTCAAAGGGAGAGTGGTATTATCTCTAGCAAGGGGATTCATGTAACTCAGTTTTCTTTAAGAATTTTTGGACCTCTGTCACCTCCATCAGATCTGAAAACTGGACTCAGACTTGCTTTCTCCACTCTTGTATTTTCCCAGCACACTGATTTTAGTTTGGAGAAGGTATTAGAAATCATATTCAGGATACTCAGGGTACAATGGCTCCATGTTGTGTATGAAATTTCTGACCTTGGTCATGGTTTTATCCTGCTCCCCCAGGGCATCTGTGTCAGGGCTCTCTCTTCTGGAGAGTTAGTGTTCATCTGGATTGGAGTTAAAAGCCCCCTGTATTTGACTTGTGAGATAGCTCATGCCCATGAGCTGTGCTCCCTGCCAGATGCCAAAATAAATGAAAAACAACATCAAGTGTCGGCTGGGTTCCCAGATCTAAGTTGAGACACATAGGGCCTTGCCAAAGGGCTAGGGATGGGTGAGACTGATATACTTATGATCAGACCATTGGATGGTATTTGCTAGTTGCAAGATAAACCATCTTCTGTGGAGATCTGTAATGTTATTGGGGAACTGGTGCCAGGGACATGGCCCCCTCCCTTCCTGACTTGCCTTCTAACCTAATTAGAGATTATGATCTGCCTTGAGTACTCTCAGGGACCCCGGGCATCAGTCCTCTGTTGCAGGACACTACTTCAGAACAGGACAAGGAGCCACCGGCCTTTCTTTTCTTCAGTCTTTAGCTGACAAAGTCGAGCTGTCCCGCCTGCCTCAATAGGCCGTACCTGGGATCTGTCTGCTGAGCTTCAGGGCAGATAAATGAATCTAGGCTGAAGTGGAAACTCTATCAACACAACTTGAAACAGCAATCTTATATACAGATGCCTACCCATCTTATCCAGTTTAGATTTAGTTCTAAATCTTTACAGAGACTAGAAGCTTTGTGACAAAGATGGAGTCCAAAGAGAGACTTTTCACCAGACTTTTCACATGGCCTATGACCTGGGGCAAGTCCTTTCCTCTCCCTGGTCCTAGATTTTCTAGTGGGATAGATCTTTATTCTTTAATATCTCATCTTAGTCTAAAGTGCTGTTATTATATTTTATTCAACTCTATGACCTGATGTCTAGTGGGATATCTGGCAACTAGCAGGACCTTAGTTAAAATAGGCATTGGATACTTTTTGTTATCAGTACTGTATTAAGTACTTTGAAAACATATCAGGGTTCCTCAAAAATATGTGGAAAATGGGAGCTCAAAGAAATTAAATAACCTGCCGAAGTTCACCCAGCCAGTGTGGGACAGAATAGAAACTTGCAATCAATTCTTTCTGGCTCCCAAGTTCATAGTTTTTACCAAACTGAATGAACACATGAGTGTTGCTTTTTATACTAGCTACAACTTTGGTGAGTTAACAGATTTAGATGCAAAGTTGCCTTGATTGATTTATTTGGATTATTGAAGAGCATCACTGAGAAGCAGAAAGAACACTGCAGCACACTTCGCATGCTGCACACACTACGATGCAAAAATTACAAACAGCAGCAGGGACTGAAATCTGCCTTCTGCCCCTTCTAGGAAGCACAATACCTTCAAGCCACTCTTGCCTCCTAGCAGCAATTAACAATACCTTATTCTCTAGGTTTAGGAGCTGACTTCTAAGAAAGAAAAGAAACAGAGATGTTGATTTTTCTGATTTAGTACTCCAATATGATCTAAAGTTGGGGGGTTGGGTTTGCACTATTACATTTCCTTTATTCTGAGCTTGGTGTGAGTGCCTTCCTCTTCCAATGTGAGGAGAGAAGCAGAAGAAAATAAATTAGTTCAGGCACAAGTACTAAGTGAAGAAACTGGCATCATCAAACTTCAGTGCAAGTCTGCAAAAGGGAGAAGGGAAGGAGGTGGATTTGACACCAGAGCACCAAGTAAAATGGTCATCAGAAACTGGCCTAACCAGAGTAGAGGAGCAGGGACAGATCCACTTGTGTTCTGCTGGAGACAGAAATGAACTGTGGGAGAGTCTGTGAGTCACTTACCTCTTATCAGGAGTCTGAATTTCTCAGATTGTAACAGATTTGGGCCCAGATGTAGGTACAAATCTTAGTGTGGTGGACATTTTTTTGTATTTTTCTCTTAGCATCAGTCTCTTAACAATGGGACCTTGACTTGATTGATGGCAATTAATTCCTTTTTCTCTTCAGTTTCTGACAAATAAGATGATCCCAGAATAGAGCACTTGACCCAGGCCACACCAGTCATGTGAGGGTATTTTGGTCTCACTTTCAACCTCTATAGTTTAGAGATGAGCATTAACTTATTTAACTAGATGGGATCAATGCATCCCAACTCAGGATTTTGGCTTGCCCTCTAAGGGAGGTGCTCACTCCTAGATGAGCAAATTGAAATTGCTGGGGAGCCTCATGTATAACTTGGATTTGGAACCAACCCAGAGGTAGCAGAGTTTGAGAAAACTTGGGATATTGTTTGAGCTTTGAATTGTGAAGTGATGCGAGTAAATAAATTCTCTTTTGCCTAAGCTAATGAGGATGAAGTTATGTGGGCTTCAGTTGAAAGAAAGCTGATTTACTGACATTTAGCTGCTATTCTGCTTTACTTTCACATGGACCAAATTCCTGTAATGGTTGAGTTGGGACAACCATACTTTTGGACTCATATGAGATTACTGGATAAGAAAACCTCTCACCAAGACTAATAGACTAATATCATAGCCTTATACTTTGTCAGTGGTGGGATATAGATAGTGAAGGAGAGCTATGGTGGTATTGAGCTTGGAGGGAATTGTGAAAAATGCAGCACTTTGGGATGCAAAGTCTTTTATGAATGTTTAGAGCCAGGTGTTAGACTTGGGTTGATGCCTGGTTTGACCCCCTTGTGCAGATCTGTACCAGGAGATCAGCAAACCCTATAGTTTTGGAAGTCATACTGGTCTCTACTGCACACACCAGCACCATCATAACATCATCTGGGAGCTTATTAGAAATGTTGAATGTCAGGTCTCCCTCTATTCCTGCTGTATTGGAATCCCCAGGTGATTTGCATGCACAATGAAGTTTGAGAAGTGCTGGTCTATACCCACTGAGTCCAGGGCTTCACTAAATTCAACATTTAATGAGCACCCACTGTGTCCTAGGCATTGTGCTGAGTATTACGGATATAAAGATGAATAATGCATAGTCTTCTCTAAAGAGCTGCTCACAGTTTATTTACTTCTTAATTTCTTCTGTAGTCTCTCTTCAACCCTTTGCATTCTGACTTTTGCCCTATCTTCTCACTGAAATGCTTCCTTTGAAGACCACTAATGACCTGCTTGTTGTCAAATTCAATTTTTTCCTCCAGACAGCATTTAACACTTCTGACCAACACCTACCACTTAAATGTTGTCCTTTCCTAGTTTTGCTGACACTATGTTATCTTTATTTTCCCTTCTTCTCCCTCTGCCCTTCTCCATTCCTCTGTCATTTACTGATTTGTCTCCCTCTTTCCTGGGGCCCCCTCTCTATTCAATTCTTACCTTCTCACCAGGTTACCTCATCTAATTCCATGACATGAATTACTTTTATTATAGAATCCTTGGACCTCTAGGAACCTCAGAACTGTTGAGATTGAAAGAGGACCCTGGATTGCTTTTTTCTATAGACTATTTTTTGAAAAGCTGTCAATTGCTTCCAGTAGGGAATTAAATTTAGAGAATATCTTGAAATGAAGGTAGTAGGTTTTTGAGAGTATTGCTGCTATAACAAATTATCACAACCTTGGTGGATTCAATGAAGTTATTATCTTGCAGTTCTGTAGGTCAGAAATCAGTGTGTTTCTCCTTGGAATAAAATCAAGGCATCAGGAAGGCTGAGTTCTTTTCTGGAAGCTCTAGCAGAGAATCTGTTCCCTTGCGTTTTCCAGCTTCTAGCAGCTGTCTACATTCTTGGAATCATGGTCCCTCCTCTACCTTCAAAGTCAGCAAAGGAGGCTGAGTCCTTTACATATTGCAATTTCTTTGGGTCTCTGTAGCCTAAAGTTTCTGTATTTTAAGGACTTGTGTAGATTGATACTTGACTGTCAGGGAGCAGAGGATAATCATCTGGGTAATGAAGGAAAATCCGTCACCTCAAAGTTCTTAACCTTAATCATAGTGCAAAGTTCCTTTTGTCACATTAGGTAAAATGTTCACAAATGTCAGGGATTAGGACACTTCGGGGGTTGGGGTCTATTATTTGCTCACTACAGTCAAATTAAGGAAAGCAGAGGCTAGAAGACAGGAATAGAAGGATGGCATGCTCCCTTCATGCATAAGATAATTACAAAAATGTGTTAACAATACACATCAGTACCTGCATTGGAAAAGAAGGCTGGGGGTATGAAGAAGGGTAGGATGGGGCTGGGAATTTAACAGGAGGTGGTGAGTCCAGGTCAGCCATCAATACACTTAGCGCTCCTAAATCTATCCCTGTAATAGGGCAGCACAATATCGTACCACCATCAAGTTAAAAACTGAGCTTGTAGTCTTTCTCATGTCTTTCTTTCCCTTTGTTTTCTCCATGTCTGTGAGTGAGACCACCATTTAACTTGTTACTCAATGAATAATCTTCAATTATTCTGATTGCCCCTTCCCTCATCTGTACAAAACAGATTATTGATTTCTGTTAAGTATTTTTTTATCAATGTTTCTTAATTACAGTTTACAGTACAAACCATTTTCTACCTAACTGAGACTAAATCTTAGACCAGCCAACTTCTTGACCTCAGTTTCTACCTGGGAAGTTCACCTTCTACTCTGATATTAAGTGATCTGCAAATCCCTTTAGTCTCAGTTTAAATAGTTCAAAGACTGCCATTGCCTTCAGGATTTGGTCCCAAGTTGGCATAATTTTCAGTCAATTAGCTAATAACCCCTATAAATATCATGCCTTATTTTTTTCAAAATTTCATCCCATTATCTATAATTCAACCTAATTGAATCCTTACTTCTCTTCGACCATGATCTTTCACACTTTCCACACTTGGAGCAAATGCTGCTTCTCCCAACTGATCCTAGCTCCTGATCCCACAGGACTCAGTTCAGCTACCTTCACCCCTTCTAAGCAGACTTGGCCGGCTCCCTTCCCAGATGTTCATAGCTTTATCCACACGTTACTATTATAGCATCTATTATAACATTATATTATATCAACTTGTACTTTATTTGTCTGTATGTCACTTTCCTCAGGACTCATCAAACAGTGTTGGTAGAGTCCTTCATTGTCAACATGAACTTTTATTAATATTCTGATTTCTAAAAGATATATATTTGGCCATTTGACTGTGCAGATTTCTTCGCTAGGCTGCACCATTACTTGGAAGGGTGACATTATTCACCTGTACTGCCACTGCTTTGCACAGTGCCTGGCACACTCTAGGTATTCATGTTGAATAAATGAATGTTATTTCTTGTTTCCAAATCTGAGAACTGAGAAATAAATCACCTACCTACCCACCCAGAAGAGAAAGAGTGTCGCTCCATACTCTTCACCCTATTGTTTGTGGTTATTCAGTCATGCCTCTGACTATGCCAAGGGATATGTGGATTCTAGTCCTAAGGGAAGGCCAGTAAGTAAGCCTAGAAGAAGTGATCTTTGTGGTATATTTCTAAGTTGGAGATTCCGTAGAGTTATGCTTCTAGGAAAAGCTGATTTTGATTTCTGGGTACTCCTGCTCAAAAAGAATCTGGGATGAATCTACTCTATCCCATGCAGCTTTATTATATTTGAATGCATTTAACTTATATTGCCTTTTACTAATTTAGTTGATTGATATTTTCTTGTGTGTGCTAAGCCCCATGCAATGACAAGTGGAGAAGAGAAAGAAGTCAGGGCAACTTTTGTCCTCATGGAATAAAGGCTAGTGAAGGGGAGGACAAGCACAGGTAGTAGCTATGATGGGAGTCATCAAGGTTAACTGTGTTGGAGAATGAATAGCATTACAGGGTTTCAGAGAACTTAAGGTGTATTATGAGGGCAACCAAATGCCACTGGAGGATTTCAAACAGCTTAGTGAATGATTAGGTCAGGTGAAATTTGAGTGACGTTTTGGAATGCCATGATGGCATTTCCCTTGGATTGGGCAGTGGGGGTCGAGTCTTTTATAGCTGGTGAGGTAATAAGGAAAGGCATTCCAGAGAGAAAGAGCAAAGAACCAGAACTGGAGGAGCAAAAGAGTGGATGCTCAGAGAATAAGGGATTAAATATGAATAAATCTGTTTCTAGACCCCCTATTTTGTACTATTGACCCACTTGTGTTATTGGCACCATCCATTCAGTCTTCAAAATATTATCCTCATAAAAATCTTTGAAGTACTCTAACAGTTTTATTCACTATTTTTGGCTCTTTGAATTGCCATATAAATTTAGATTCAGTTTCTCAATTTCCATAAATCTCATTTTAATTCTGCTTTTATATTACACCTATCCAAATATCATTTTTAACTCAATATTTATTTTGCTTTAGCCTCATATTATTCTTTTGAATTCTCTTTATTCTTCTCTACTTTATCTGTTTCTATATGAAGTAATTTCTTTCTGTTGTAGAACACCCTTTAGTATTTTTTTAATGTGAGCTTCCTGATGGCAAATATGCTCAATTTTTGTCTGTTTTAAATTACTTTGCTTCAGTTCTGAAGGTTATTTTTGTTGGGTATATAATTCTGGGCTGGAATTAAATTTCTTTGATCTCTTTAAAGATGATATTTAATTGTCTTCTTCTTTCATTGTTTGCATCAAAAGTAACCTGCCACGTTTATTGAGTGATTTTTCTCTGATTGATTTTCCGGGTTTTATTTCGACTTGGGTTTATAAAATTTTTCTATTCTGTGCATAGGTGTATGTTAATATATAATCAAATGTTGGTAACCTCATCTTTACTCTTGTAATTTCTGGTTGTATTTTATGGAATGCTGGACAATGTATGAAAACATTTTTTTCTACAAATGAAAAATTGTAGAGATTCTGTTTGATGCTATTTTCCTCCACAGAGGATTCAATTTTCTTTTGTCCAGTAGTTAAGGGCAGATCACCTCTATCTGATAGTGGATAAAAATCTTTCATAGCTTGGCTTCATGCTTTGGACAGCTCATCTATTCACTTTTTCCTTTAATCCCATGGCAGAACACTTTCAAATTCTCAATTGAAAACACACATTGTTTATCAAGACTTATTCTCTTTGGTGGGCCCTAGACTTTGACATAAACTAGCACCAAGTATAGAAAACAACATTTTATCACCAGCCCTCAGCTTCCACTCTGACTCCTCTGACGATGGATAACCAATTTTCTTCCTTAGGAATCACAGCAGCTAATAAGTCCATCCCATCTCTGTTTCCACCACAATATAATTATCCTATCTTCCCCTTCCTGTGCAAGATGCCCTCATTCTCTCTTAACTGCATTTAATTCATACCCTGTCCTGTGCTTCATGAATACATGAGCAATCCCACTATATGCAGTATCTCCCTGTGAACATTAGTAACTTCAAGGAGTTACACAGTGTTCTGTCCCCCAGACACACAGTGAATTGGGTCAGGCCTTCAGGACCTGCCACCCTATACATCTCTATAACACTAAGGGATGTGTTTGGGATCACAGCAAACAACGCTGTTATCTACACCCCTCCAAGACTTATTAGTAATTCCCATAATTTCTATCATTCCACAAAATTCTGTTATATCAGTCACTGGCAAAAATCAAATCTTCCCAAAGGCATTTATAACCTCCTATATTCTTATCTCTGAATCATTTTGTACATTCAACAGACTTCCCATCTCTCCCTGCTCCCTCACTTCCTTTCTCTGTGCCTTCTGGAATACCCTGTGAAATTACAGTCCTCTGCATCTTCAATTTTTCTCTGAACATTCCTGCATTAGGGGACTAGAGCATCCATTGACATTGAGAAACAGAAGCAAGTCATCCCTGCTGTGACCCCTCTGAATATCTGCCCCAAGAATCCAGCATGTAAAATAATTTCTATTTCACATCACATCATTAAGTTGTGGGTACCTCATTATGCAACAATAGGTGATCAGAACAGAGTCTATTCAGTCCCTGGGATAGAAAAGAATAGTTTTAAGCTGAGGGCCCCACATTTACACATTAAATAAAAATTTCTCTTATGAGCTATAGTTTCAAATAACAAACTGTTTGGGTGGTATCTGAACTTGAAGGTCTAATAGACACTTCGAGTTAATATCAAATGAATTTCTGACCCCTAAACTTGCCCCACTCCACTCCCAGTCTCCTCATCTTAGTGTGTGGGAAACTTCCACTTTGTCATTGACCCCCAACGTCCAGTTCATTTTCAGGGTCTGCAGAGTCCTTCCACCTAGTTTCATCTCCATGGTCACTTCTTGAGTCCAAGCACCTATCATCTTGCATTATGGTTCTTCAAGAATCTGATTGGTTGCCATGTCATAGAGTCAAATATTACTACCCCTCTAATCACTCTTCACTGAGTGATTATTCAAAGACATCTTTTCTCATTCTAGTGGACTCAGCTAGAAACATTTTGGTGGCTCCTTAGAATTTAACAGTATAAAACTCAAAATCCTTTTATTGACATGTAGCTCACTTCCTAATCTGGACCCTTGGTTAATCTGACTCCCATCCTACTGCTCTAGCTGTATAAACTAGCGGGGTCCCAAATATGCTGCTCTTCATCATACCGCCACGTCGCGGTTCATACTGTGCTTCAGCCTGGATTTCCTCCTTTTCTGCTCCTGACACGTACTTGGAAAACATGCCACATCCTTTTGGATCCTGCTCATATGTCACTTTTTTATCATGCTGTCTCTGACCTCTAACTTCTGAGATAAGTGGAAGTAACAAACTTCTTTCCATGTGAGCTACTTACTCATATAATAACAGATTTTGAAAGCAGAAAAGGGAAAACTATTTCTCCCAAACATGTTATTTTTGATTTATTTTTTTTCCTTCTATTTTATCTCTATGTGTATATTTAATGTTTGCCTGTCTACACAAATGTACATATATACATATAAATATATTTGTATAGCATATATATAAATGCATTTATATGTATATATATTACATATATATGTAATTTAAAGCCTTCCGTAGTTTTGTACCCTGGTTTTTGCACTTAACACAATTCACAATATCAACAAAGCATTATGAAAAGAGCGAAAACCTAAAACAATACAAACACCTACAATTGGGACAGGTTTGTTAAATTTTGTACCATCTCATTTATGAAGCCATCAAAATTATGAAAATAACCGTATCCATGAACCAAAGGATGCAATAATGTTAAGATGTCAGTTATGCCCAAATTGACCTATAAATTCAGCACAAACCTGATCAGAGTGTCAGCAGGCTTTTGTTGAAATTGATAAGCTGATTCTGTGTGAAAAGGTAAAAGACCTAGAATCATTAATGTGTTTTAAGAGCAAGTGTAATTGGAGGACTCACACTACTTGATTTCAAAACTTGCTATAGAGCTACAGAAATCAAGAAGGTGGGGTACATAAGAACAGACATATATATCAAAAAAACAGGAGCGTGAAAAAGAATCCCACACACATGCAGTCAGATGGTTACGCACAAATGTGTCAAGACAATTCAATGGAGAAAGAATAGTCTTTTTAAAAGATCGTTCTGGAACAATTGGATATCCATATGCAAAACAATAAATCTTGACCCTTAACTCATATAAGAAATAAAGAATAATTCAAGATGCATTAAAGAAGTAAATGTAAAACTTAGAACTGTAAGACTTTGGAGAGAGTAGGTGAAATTATCTAGAACCTGGGATTCATTATGGCACAAAAATCATGGATCTTAGAATTAAATTGAATTTCACTAATATTAAAATGTTTTTCTAGTGTGAAGCTCGATGCTAAGAAAATGAATAGACAAGCCATGACTGGCAGAACATTTTTGCGAAATTGGTATTTGACATCTGAGAAAGTACTAAAACCCAGAATGGAGAAATAATTCTTACTACTTACTAATAATAAGACAAATAGCTTGATTTAAGAATGCGCAAAAGACTTAAACAGATATTCCATCAGAGAAGCACATGTAAAAGATGCTTAGCATGATTAGTAGCTGCAAACTAAAACCACAGTGAAATAGCACTGCACACCTGCTAGAATGTAACATGAAAACACTGACCCCATCAAGTGTCTGTGAGGATGTGGAGGAACCGGACTTCTCATTCACTGCAGGCAGGACTGCAGAATAATACAGTTTGCTTGGAAAGCAGTTTGATAGTTTTTTATAAAATTAAACATACAATATGACTGAGCAATCCCATTTATAGGTATTTATCCAAAAGAAATGAAAATGCATCCATACAAAAACTTTTATGTGATTGCTTATGAGAGTTTTCTCTGCAATAGTCAAAAATTGGAAACAACCTAAATGTCTACCACCTGGTGAATGGATACTGTGGTGCATTCATAGAATGGCCTTTTACTCAGCAATAAAAAGGAACAAATTACTGATACACATAACAGCATGGAAGAATCTCAAACCCATTATGCTACATGAATGAAGTCAAGCACAAACAAATATAAAATGTAATCCAACTTATAAAAAAGTTGTAGAAAATGCAAAGCTATAGTGACAGAAAGCATATCAGAAGTTGTCTGTCGGGGCGGAGAGCTAGGAGACGTGAGTACAAGGGACATGGGGGATGTCTGGGGAGGTGATGTCCGTGTTCTGTTTTGTGATTGTGACAACGCTTATGTAACTACAGATATTTGTTGAAACTGATTATACCGTGCACCTAAAATTGGTGATTTTTAAGGGTCATAAAATGTATTAATAAATCTGATGAAAACTTTGACATACATTAAAATCTATGGTTACACATGTGAATTAGTAACATGGAAATTGTAGATTTTTGTGCTAGCTGTTTTCTCTTTTGCAGTTTGTGCTCATTAGTCTGCTTTTCAATGTAACTATTGGTTTGCTTGCCTACTTCTGCTGACTGTGTGTTTTTCAAGTTTGAGACCTTTTTTAATTCACCTTCATATTCCCCTAGGACCTGGCCAAGTCTTAATATAGAGTATGTGCTTTGTGATGTTTCACCCATACAATCAAAATATTTATTGCAATACATGTTTAAGGATCATCAGTTCAGTAATCACAAGAGAATCTGACCTCCACTGCTCCTCATCTCTGAGTCTGGTGGGAGTCCTTTCCTTGCAGATTCTATTCTTGTCTTGATGGGAAGCTGCAAGAATAAGGAATTCTATTTTGTTTTTAAAAAAATTAAGTAAAGCCTATTCTAAAGGCTTTATAAATATTAATTTAATCTTCACAAAAACACCTGAAGGTAGAGAATTTTGTCATTATTCTCATTTTACTGATGAGACAGCCGTGGCGTAGAGATGTTATGATCTCGCTGACAAGCTGAGCAAGTGGTGAAGTAAGGATTTGAATCCCACGCCAAGGTCTAGGCTCTCACCCCCTGTACTTGGGCATAGGATGGATCCTTATGGGTGAGGATTATCCTAGAGGAGCCCTTCTGTGGACACATATCTATACCTTTTCCTGGCAGTGCCTGCTCTGGTCACCCTCTTACCTCACCTGGATACTTTGTGGTTTTGTGGCATCTCCAGCTGTCACCCTTCCTGCTCTCTGCTCTCTGTTCCTCCTTTCTGTGATCCACTTGCCTGAGAGCTCACTCCTTCCATGGAAAAGCTGGAGTGTGAGGCTCAGTGTCTTCTCCAACTGGACCTCAGAATCCTATCTGGGCACCTGCCTCTCTAGGGGTCCTAGTGGGCACAATCAACCTTCCACAGGCTGGCCATCTCTCAGTCTGTTCCAGGATTCTTTGGTCAGATAGCATTGCTGTCTGTTGAAGGTCTGGAGACCTCTTTGCCGACTGCTGATCAGGTCTGCTCTGGAGAGGGTAACAGCTGTAGCCCACAGGTTGGAGTAATGCTGGGACTGTCATTACATCTTTTCCCTGCCACTCAGAACTAGAGGAAGGCTGGGGCTGCTCGCTTCAGCATCTTTTAGATTGGGAGAGGTGGCTGGAGCTCGTCAGGAAGAATCTGAGGGAGGATTATGCAATGTCCATGCTCTCATTTTAGCCAACATGCTCACATTCATTAAAAATGAAATCCAACCCACTTTCTCTCACTGCAAGTGTTTGCATCATCTAGCTGCTGAATTCAGAATGTCTGTGAGTTCGGGAGCCAGTGGGCTGGCTGGAGGCTGGGAGTATGGAGCTGACAATCTCACATGTAACAATGGAGCAAGCACATTCAACGATGCCCCATTCAAATTAGCCATGAGTAAGCGCAGGGTCATCAGCGTTCCAGCACCAGGGAATTCCTCACATTCAGTGAAGGGAAGTGTCACACTCAACAGCTAAGAAAGGACTGTGTATTTCAAGGTGTGAGAGCGCTGATTTTTAAATTTTTTTTTCTGGAAAAGGATTATGGAAACGTAAAACAAAAATATTTGACTTGAAAAATACTTCGTAATTATATGTCATAAAATAATTAGGTCATGGCAAATTAGCACAAATGTTTACAGCAAAATTGCCATGTAAAACATTATCGGTAATATTATGCTAATTGCTGCAGAAGCAAAAGCTGATTATGTTTCAGCAGGATTAAAATTTGCCATGTCTGCATTTCTCTCATTCACCAGTTTTCCATGAGGGTTCTAAGCCTGTGGTTACTAAAAGAGCTAAGCTGCCCATTTTTGAAATATTGCATCTAAAGAGGAACTTTCTGAAGATCACCAGTATAAGAGAGAATTCTTCAAAGTATTCTCCCATCCCAGGGGGACTTACCAACGCTCTGTGCTCAGAACCATCCCTTCTGGCTTTGGCACGCAGGGGGTTTACCGTGTATTCTGAGGCACACAGTGGACATGGGATAGGGCCTTAAAGGAGCTCAGAGGGGGTTCCCTGAACTAGCCTGCACTTGTCAGACTTGAGTGTGCACACAAATCTGTTCAAACGTAGGTTTTGCTTCAGCAGGTCTGCAGTGGGGTTTGGTATTCTGCATTTATAACAAGCTTCCAGGGAAGACTGGTGCTGCTGGTCCATGGAACAAAAGTTTGTATGGCAAAGCCCCAGAGGAAATCTTGTCCAGGGTTGCAAATTCAAATGTCTCTGAGGTCAGGTAGCAAATGATGACTGTGGCTGAAGTAAGGCAATTTGGAACAGCAGAACCTGTGATGATGAATTGGAGAGGCCAACTGGTCCATTGAGAGTACCCTAGGCAACGGAAGGAGGAGAGGAAAGAAGGAGAGGCCAGGAAAGATGGCATAGGGAGGACACACAACTGCCACCCTGCCAGCTGTGTCTGTGAGTCTGATATGTTAGTTCTAATCCAAATTAATCCTGAGTACTTTAGGCCTGGAGAGCAGAAGTGATTCATCCAAGGCCCATGGCTTGCTGGTAAGCAGCCATGGCCCAGCTTCTGCCTCCAAAGGTGAGGGCACCCTGAGCTGAACCTTGACCGACTGGGAAAGAAAAAACCATCACTATATGGGATACACACCCTTCTGTCCTTGGGGCTCTGTGCCCTCCAAGGGCTCCAGGCCTTCCTGCTTATACAACGGCATTGCCAGTTCACCCAGAAGGCCTTTTGTCTCTATGATGACAGGTATGTTCATGTCTACCCACACAATGGGCAGAGGTCCCCTTTCTCAGTCACTTCCCTCCAAGTTAGTTTTTCACCTGTGAAGTAGAGCATTAAATGCCAGGGGTAGGCACATTGTAGAGAAGCACCTTTATATTTGCACGGGGGTCAGACTAGGTCACAGCCTCAGCTTCAGAGGAGTGTCTAGTCCCTCTGTCTGGGCAGGGCTCACAGAGGCTCGCTCTTTGGCGTACTCTGTGCTTCAGAGAAGCCTTGCTGCTTTTAGAGGCCAGGCAGTGGGCCTTCCATGGTCTTGTTTTACCTTCAACGTTTAGGATCCTGCGTATGTCTTATGCCACCTCACTACACCCCTGCCTACGTCTCTGGTTCTGTGCCACAGGCCCCAAAGGAGGTCATGGTTTTGTTTATGAGGCCTATAAATTCTCATGTGAGGGTGTACATAAAAGCGTCCACTCCATGCTGGTCCCAGGCTCAGGGCTTTAGAGGGATGATCTCATTTCATTCTCACAATCAGGGAATCTCTTTTTGTCCCTGTTTATAGATGAGGAAACTGAAGCCTAGAGAGGTGAAGCAAATTGTTCAAAGATCCAGGGCTGAAATCCAATGTCTTTAACTTTAGATTGTGTCTGTGTCACCAGTAAAGTTCCATACTCCCTAATCCTCACCTCACACATGTTCAAGGCCCAAGGGAGCAGGGGTTGCTCTGTATTTGTCCTTCAGAGTCCCTGTGTGGTGCAGCACTGGCTTCTAAGTATTTCTTATTGTTGCATGAGACTTCTTTATATTGGGCTCCTTCCTTCTCCCAACGTGACTTCTACCATCTTGCAAAGGGCAGGGCTTTGTGAGAAATGATGTTTATTGTCCCAGCGTTAGGCCCCTCCATGCATGCTGCCATTCAAGGGCATAGAGAGAGAGAGACTCCTGCCCACCATCTTCCCTCTTTTCTGCTTTTTGAACAAAAGATTCACAAAATACAGTCCAGCTGCTTATATTTTGTCCTTCTGCTCAGAATCAGAACTCCTTTGATTGCTATTCATTCTTATTATTCATTGTGTGCCCTGGGGAATTTTCATTTAAACCAAGACACTGGTACAATTGTAAAATAGCAAACAGTGATTTGTAAGGAGATAGATTTTGGGAGCTTATTAAACAAGGATTTAGGGGATGTTTGGGAAATAGGAAAAGGAAATCTCTCAGGAGAGGGCACATTGTCAGGAACTGACAGGAAATCACGGAATATACGGGAGAGGGGAGAAGGAAGGGTAAGATTGACAGGCGACACGTATTTAGGAATATAAATCTGATAGAAAATGAGTTAAATGGAGGGAAAACATGGAGAACTCACGGATAAGAAAACAAAAACAAATATCAGAAATGAAATAGGAGACGTTTAACATCTTTTGAAACAGAATGAAGACTGTCCTTCCTCTCAGCCTGCAGCTCCCAGGTGGATTTGGCCCTTTGGTGGGCTGATTTTTTCAGTTTTCCCTAAAGCGCTTTTAAAATTCACAACACAAGGAAAGATCCTCATCTTCCCTCTCTAGAAATGCTATGGCCAACCAGGTACTGAGGGGCCCAAAGAGGCCTGCAGTGCCCCTTTCGGAGCTGGGCTTGGGGACCACGTCTGTCCTGGAGCCCAGCTGACCGCTCAGGAGGAACAGTTGCATCAGTGGGCTGTACCCAGAGACCACTCTGCCGCTCTCCCAGGAGCCTCGCTGCCACGTGTGCATGGAACTGTGCCAGGTGACTACCCAGTCTCCCTCCCAGGGACCCTCCCGAGTCAAGAGGACAGCGCCACTCTTTCTGATGCCCTGACCTGCTCCCTGCTGCCAAGCCTCTCGGGCCTCCAAGGGCACCTTATCGCGCAGCGCATGCGCGGGCCCACGCAGCCAGGTCAGAGCGCCCCTGCAGGGGCTTCCACACTGTGTGCTCGAGGTGAGCTAAAGAGAGACATTTCCACATGGGGCACAGAGGGCTTGTTTCTGCGGTTCCGCGAGGTTCGGGGTCTCATCAGCAACTCCACATTCAGGCGTCTGGACCTGACCGCCGCGCGCCTCCCCAGACAGACTGCAGTCAAGCCCAAGACAACAGAAGGCGATTTGTTTTCCTCAGACCTTTGCTTCTGAAATGAGGATGGAGAATTCTTGAATTCTTGGGCTTCCATGGAGAAATGAATTCCACGATGAAGAGTCTTGGGAATTTCAGATGCACATTCTCATTATGACTTTCAGAGAGAATGTCGCCAAGTAGCTTTCTGTGTGTTCTCAGGGGGCTGCTGTTTGTAGCTTACTGCTTTCAGAGCCTTGGGTAACGATTTCTATGACACGTGCATGTGAGCACACACACACACACACACACACACACACACCCCAGCACTCCACCATCCTCTGCAGTTGTCCTGTCCACTTGACTCTCAGTTCAAGAGCAGCCTGAGCACCACTCTGGCTCAAGGTGACCATCCCTCAGCCATCCGAGTGGGCAAATGTGTGACCAGTCTTCGAAGTCCATGCCTTTACTTCCCGTGCCAGTGCAGACGCAGAATGAATGTGTGCTATTGACCTGAGGATGCATAGATGCCCTCAGAATGTGTCCACGTGTCACATTATATGGCAAATGGAACTTTGCAGATGTGATTACATTAAGCATCTTAAGAAAAGGACATTATCTTGGGTTATCTGAGCAGGTCCAATATGATTATAAGGGTCACTCTAAGAGAGCCAGTGTGAGAGAAGATAGGGCAACAGAAGCAGAGGTCAGAGCAACGTGAAGTTACAAGCCAAAGAAAGTGTGTGAGCTCTCAAAGTATGTTCCTCCTTTGGGTCTGCAGAATGCACACATCTCTGACAATACCTTGAGTTTAGTCCAGTAAGATTTACTTCAGCGTTCTGACTTCCAGAGCCATGAGATATGTGTGTGTTCTTTCAAGTCATTAAGTCTGTGGGAAGTTGTTATGGCAGTAACAAACTAGACAGCAGGGACACAGCCAGCGTGACAGGGACAGCGGAAAACTCTGTCTTTGAACCAGCAGACATGGCATCTGTGTCATCGAGGCAGCAGGGGCCATCAAAGGATTGGTGGGGTGCAATCGTGTGTCACGAGTGTCTAAGAATTAGAGGAAGATACGTTTCAGGCTGAAGAACTGTGGCAGAAAGCTCATGAGCTTTCAAAATTTAAAACTCATGTGGGTTTCAGGATTCTGGGGTCACGAGTTGTTAAAACCCTGAACTCAGAGAGTGAACTGGCAACTTGCAAAGGAAGAACAGGGAAGGAGCCAGCAGGGCCATCACATCATCTGTTAGTGACAGAAAGCACTGCCTGGACTGATGGGCGTGGGCAGGCAAACAGGAGAGTGGGAATTTTTCAGATATTCATTGTTTTCTGCTCCTATGCTACTGGATGACCAGAATTGTCTAGGGTGCCTGATAAAAGTACAGATTTGGATTCTCATCCTGGGGTGTTCAAGGAACTCTATCATAGGTATCGTTTATAACTGTGCACCAGGTGCATTGTCTTATGCCTTCATAAGCCCAGTTATATGCATCAGGTCCCTGTGACTGGGCCCTGCCTCAGATCCCCATCCTGCCTTCCTATCATTCACTCCCACCCCAGCCTAGAAGGCCCCATTTTGTGGTGTTCAGATTTGTCTAGCTATTGGTTAGCTGATCACAGTCCTTGGGCAGGACACGGTCTCCTCAATTCTCTATCTTAGGCTTGTCCAAGTGGACATCATTCCCTTGTCAACCAACTGGTCTGACAGGGTTACAGCACAAGGTCAGTAGAGGTCAGAGAATTTGGATGGCGCCTATTTCTAAGTATATCACATTTCTACCCACGCAGGCTCAGAATCTCTTTGCTTTTCATTCTTTCTCTACCTTTTCCAGTCCTTCAAACTGGATCCTAGAGCTAGGGTAACTGAACTATTCCACTCCAACAGACAGTGGCTATTGTGATTCTCGCAGCATCTCAACTTTTACTGCACTGGAAGAGCTCTTGTATTTATTCCCAATTGAAAAAAATATCTATCATCTATCACCCGTATCTATTTACTCACCCTTCTCATCCATTATATCTCTCTCATCTATCTGTCTATCTATCTATCTATCTATCTATCTATCATCTACCTATCCTTTTCCTCTTACCTATTTATTCATCTGCCGTCTACCTAACTACCTGTTTATTTTAGGTCTTTGCTTTTTGAGTCCTTGGAAACATGGCATGCAAGTTTAACAAGATGCTGGGGTTTAAATTCCTGCTTTCATAGTTCTTTAAAAAAGTTGCACTATTTCTTTTAACATTATTACATACATTTTAAGATATTAAGCTCTCACATCAATTTTTGTGCATTTCGCACATCTACCACCAAAGTTCTCCTTTCTTTACCACCATGTTCTTAACCATTTGACTTCAAGCCAATTTTGAAGTGTCCCTTGATCTCAGTTCTTCTATCTAAGAGAGGAGGGTAACAGCACCACCTAGCAAATAGTGTTCTTGCCAAGAGAAAATGAGCTACTGTATGCGAAATTCTTAGGACAGCTCCTTATTGGGGCTGGCCTTTGAGAGACATTCATATAAGAAAAGGAAAAAATTTTTAATTCTCTGAGTTTTGATTGACCCTTTATTCTAAAACTACTCTTGCCAGTTGGCTCTCAAAAGTCCTTTAAATAACAAGTGAGTCATTCCAAACACAGCCCACCTTTCTGGCCCTGCATCCTTTTCATAGCTGAGCTAACAAGCAGAAATAAGCTCCAAAGGCAGTGAGGAGGGTGGGAGGGCTGAGGTTGCTCAAGCTGAGATAACCGGGAGGCAGAGAGGGTGGCCCTTGTGAATCTAATCCGCACACCATCTGTTTGCTGATTTTCCCCTCTGGCCCCTCTTTCAGGGCAAGACATTGCGAGCAGACAGAATTGAGGGCCCAGCAGACAGGTGGCCCTCAGCCCTTCATGCCAGAGTTTTCAATTATGATGCCAGTCAATGGGAGAAAGAGGAGGGTGAAAATGAAAATGGAATATTTGGTTAGCGCTCTGACAAGCCATGAATCAAAACCAAGTGAAACTGCTCTGGGGTCTCCGGGCCTGTCAGCCTCCACCAATCCATTCTGCTTGCCCCTCGGCAGTGTAATTCCGTGTGCAGCCAACACTGCTCCCAGGAACGCAGGCTTCCAGTGCCACGTGGCCGGGCCCTTCCCTGACCACCATGCCAGCTACGCACTACAGGCAGGGACAGACAGTACCCTCAGAGGGAAGAGGTATGGAGGAAGGCTGAGGAGGGCCTGTTGGCAGTGCTGGCATCACAGTGTGTCTGACCCATGTCACTGGGCAAAAACCCACACCTCCCTCTAAAGGCCCTTGCCCAGGCTCCATTACCAGCCAAGTGGCTATTCATTTTTCTTTTTTTTTTTCTTCTTCTTTTTTTAAGAGGCAAAAAGCAGTCAGAAATGAAGGAATGAAGGCAGATAGGCAGACTAACAGAAGTGGAAGAAGTATTTTTTAGTTATTCATATATTAATTTTGATTGCTTTCCTAGGTCTCAGGTTGCAAACCCAGCTGGTGAGCTTTATGTGGACTATGACAAAGCTGCAGACTAAATGCCTGAGTCACCAGGACATGCCAACATCCATTCTTATTTGAGGAACTCTGATAAAGACTATCTGTGCTTGCTGGAGTCAAGGCCAGAAAGCACCTGTGGGCCAGCAGGAGAAAGGGAGAAGCTTCAATGGGCAAGTGTCTTTCTATTAGAACTGAGAAGAGCTTCTTTGCCTCTCAACAACCCTGAGTTATCTCCAACAGGAAGGCAGAAGAAAGCCCTATCAGGGTGTCTGCCAATAAGGAGTTTTGATTGAACAAGTGAGTGAAGAAATACTTGCTGAAGAAGCCAGGCTAAATTCAACAAAGCCAAGTTTCACCCATTCAAGAATCTGCCATTCAGTGTGAAGAAAGAGGCTTTTTTTCTTGGTTTGTTTCATATTGTCACTCATATTTTCATTTGCTAAGCATGGTGAGTGTTATGACATGATAAAACTCTCATACTTCCATGGTCTGAGACAGCTCAGATAGCAAACTGGATGAAAGAAGGAAGTGGGGAGGTCAGACCAGGTTCTGGCAGGTCCCATATTAGAAAGCTTGTTGCCTGTGGGCACTGTGTGGTCAGCACCAATAAGGGAAATGCCCTCCAGGGACTGCTGCTAGTGATGCAGGTTATTCATTGCCCAAAGGAATCACTCTCACCACTCATTGTCACATGTCCTAGCACAGTTGTGTCTGCTCAGAAGAATGGGAGCCTTTGATTCCCACAAAGGCATCAATGCGCCACAGGAAGTTCTACAGTCAGAAGGCACAGGAGCTCTGGAGCAGATAGTGGTCAGGTGCCTCTGTATCTGAGGACAAGATAGGATCAGGTACAGGGATCTCTTGACTGGATCAGCAGAATCTCATTCTACTCTGACTTTCCAAGCTGCTGTCAAGTTGGAAAGTCAGAGTAGTGTCAGATGCCAAGGGTCTGATCAATATCTACATTGTTGATTGTGAACAGAAGACAAGGAAAAGTCAAAGATATGTTTTGGGTTCTAATCTGTGATCAGTCTTTCTAGAAAGCCTCTGGTCATGGTCATAAAGCCTGATAACTCTTATAGATGTCTGCTTGGCTGCCATTATTTCTTCATGTGTAAGCAGTACCTACATCAGCGGTGGGGTGGGGACAGATTATGCTCGTGTTTCCTGGGGTAGCCTCAAGACCAGTGGGTGAAACTTTCTGGATGGTAGATTTTGTTTCAAGGTAGGCACATAGGCTATAAAAGAGGCTATCTTGTGTGGTGTGACCCCTTTGTCACTGGAGATCTCCAGACTTCCATCATGGAACCTGCTGAGGGGAATTCCTCATGCTGGGTGAAAGTTGGCAAGATGTCTGTCAGATCTCCTTTCATCCCATATCATCTATGTGTCTGTGAAACTTTTTAGCCCGCTAACTTCTCTATGTCAGACAGGATTGATTACACAGGAAGGTGAAAGAATGATGAGCACGGGTTTTTAGTTTTTGGTTGTATTTACTCTCTTCCCTCTTTCTGGCCCCCTCCCATGTCCCCATTACCAAATCATTGCGGGGATGCTTGAGAGTAAATTGCTCAGCCAGGGAATGGAAGGAAGCACGTGGTTATTGTGCTAACAGCTTCTGGCCATCTCACCTTGTGCATTTCTTCAATGTAGCAGGATCAGTGACTATCTTGGCAGTTAGGGACACGGGATATGGGGAGCTAGCCATACCAGGTATAGTAGAAGGGGTAAGGCTCCAGCGAAAGGCCTCTTCTGCCACCGCTGCCAGGCTACACAGAGAGGATGGAGTCTAGTACTAGGCCTACAAAATGTGTCAGTAAAAGGTACTGTTAGTCCAAGATCTATTTCCCTTCCTGAGATTCAACCTTGGTTTTTCTTTGGGGGACCATTTCTCTCCAAATGCCAGGACATGTGTTTTGGGGAAAGTGACACACTCCTTCTCCTATCTATCACATGTTGAAGACCTGGAGAATCTGTGTGTTTTATCATCATGACAGCAGTTCAGAATTGTGTATTTGATGGCAACCAAACCAATGGCAAAATCAGGTTTTCTTATGGAAGTATGGAACTAGGGAAACTCCATATTTATTAATCCTCATTAATGAGGAATTTTTAAGATGGCAGAGTATAAACCTGCTTCTTCCAAGTGCTCCTGAAAGTAGAGAGCATGCATTAATGCACCTAACACAAGGGGAAGAGGACCTGAGAGGTGGAAAGTAAAAAAAAAAAAAAAAAGCCCTGGATTCACCTGTACTTGGACTTTCTAGTCACAAAGTCAATAAAATCCTTACTTATTTTTTCTTGAACCAGTTTGAGTAGAGATTCTATCCTTGTCACTTGAAATGATCCTGGAAAATTCAGGTAAAGTTCAGGGAAGCCCTACCTGTAAGACAGCAGCAGACTGTGAATAGGAGCAAAACTACAACCCCAGGCCTTAGGGGCACAGGCCCTAACTGGAGCATAAAGCCTCATCTGGTGACATGATTTTGTCTGAGTGGCAGCTTAACCCCAGGTAGCTGTTCTATGTTTAATTTATCATTCTAAACCCTGTGAAATGAATGATGCAAAACGATCTCTGGACAGGAGCACTTTGACTGGACACCTAAAATGTGTTCTCCAGAGGGGTGGTCTGAGAGATGGTTCAAAATAAAGAAAACTGTATAGACACAGGAATTTGGGAACCGGGTCATTACAGAACTTTCTTGGAGATTCACTCTGTGTGTCAGAATGCCAAAGGCTCTGAGAGGTCCAATAGGAAATTAATCTGAGTCATTTTTTTATGTTATTCTTCAAATTTATTTTACTTTTCAGTTCTATTTTTCTTCATTAGAAAACCCTTGGGTTTCTTCATTTCACAGTTGGTAATGCTGTCAACCAGAAGTATTGGGACGTGTAACACAATCTAGTAGTTAGGAATTCTTTATCCTTTCTTACCAAGCTGGGGTTCAACTTGATACCAGCTGTGCTACACCAGGATTTTTCCTTATAAGGAAATACCTTCTTTCATAAGGTACTGAGGAGTCTCTGAAAAGCAAGAGAACATGGGGACACTTGATTTTGGTTGCCACAGACTGAGCCAGGGTTGTGGGCAGAGAAGATTCTGTCTGGATCCCACACTCTTTTAATTGTGGCCGTTTCTCTAAAATGACAGCAGGGCCCTGAGAGCTGGAGGTTCAGTGACTGGGGTCAGCAACTTTAGGCAGGTATTGGGGGGCAGATTGAGCTTCTTTTTGGACATTGGGTTCCTCAGTTCTGAGATTCACAGACATTGGCCCAGGCATATCCATGAAGAGGACAGCAAGGGTGTGGAGAA
Organism: Solenodon paradoxus; assembly: GCA_004363575.1. Lineage (NCBI taxonomy): Eukaryota > Metazoa > Chordata > Mammalia > Eulipotyphla > Solenodontidae > Solenodon > Solenodon paradoxus. The sequence continues at coordinate 157,777 of RJWH01001477.1, forward strand.
GACACAAGAAGAAGAAAAGGGGAGAGTACGGAGGAGGCGGAGAGCAGCATGCACAGATGTCTATAGCGTTCCTCTGGGGAATGCCCATGATCGCACCAAGAGCTTCCTAGAGAAATTCTGGGAAAGTTTGGTAGACTTGAGAAAACTAGAATTTGGGCAAAGGAGTAAAGGTAGAATTAGGATACTCATTTCCCCCTGGGACTGGCATAGTCTGGAAAACATGGGTTCTAACAGGTTGAGACTTTCTCAAGGAAGTTTAATGCACAGGTTCTTTGCCCTTTGTCAAGGTTCACACTTCATAAGAGGAACTCTGTCCTTTTAGCGTTTCTGTAGACCTCTCAGGGACATCTTCTTCAAGCCACCCCAATGCTGTCCTGCTTTTCTTGTTCCTCTGCTCACATTTCTTGGTCCCTCATCCACTTGGCTGAAGCTCCAATCCCATCTTGGGAATCATTTCTTTGCTGGATGAGGCAGGCCCTTGCTGCTCGTCTCTTATTGTTAGTACTTAAAGCTATGAACTCGTGAGCTGGTGTTTGGAAGAGTGTGTTGACTGGAAGAGAAGCCTGTTTGGTTCTAGTTAAATGGGACAGCTGACTTGAATTTGACATTGAGTCCATACTCATCTCCTTAACACATAGTAGGAAACAAATAGCTTATTGTTTGCTCTTCGTTCATCTTCTTCCAGAAGCTTCTGCCCCTCCTTCTTCACTTGGTCTACTCCTGCTTCTCATTTATGACCCATTGCAGCATAATCTCTTCTTAGAAGATCAATCTTGGTTCTTCTGGTGAACATTGCCTGACAGTATCCAGATCCCTTTCAACAAAGGATCTGTGGCTTTAGCTGGGGGTGGAGGGGATGATCAGCAGACAGATCTCTGCTATCAACCCCTTCAGGAATTGCCTCACTGGAAAAAAGAACTCACTTGCCAAAATTCATGCCTCTTCTGGTTTAGCTCAAGTCAATGTCTAACTGATACTGGAGTATAAAGGTCTGGATACTGGGAAAATTCCATTGAGTTATTTTACTTTCCGAGGTCCCCATGGTGCTTGTTGAAGCTATGCTAATGCCTTTGTCCTTGTGTTAGGACTCCGCTTCTTCCTCTTCTCAATCTATTTCTGACCCTTCTCTTCCAGAGATATTAATGCACCACCTAGTAAGTCTTGACTGCTAACTACAGCTCAGAGGTCACTTCCCAGGGTGCACTGTCTGGGCAGCAAGCAGGCTGGATTAGGTAGCCTGGATGGATCCAGCCCTCCTGTTCTTTGCTTTGTGTCCTGCTCTTCACTGCCAGCTGGCTGACTCAGGTGTTCTGTGTTTAGCACAGTGCCTAAGTAAGAGGTGATGCTAAGATATGAATAAGGGTGCCAGACTCAGGAGTAGCCAGCAAGTGGTGTGAGGAGTAAAAGGGTTTGTAAGTCCTTTCAGCTTCCTTCTAGCTATTCTTTTTCTTTGAGGCAGTGATTCTCTGGGCAGTTGGGTTGGGGTGGTGCAGGGTAGCCCCAGGTTGAGGAAGCTGGAACTTCTTCAAAGGGAATGACCCTGGTTATCTTCAGAGTTCTGACCCAGTTCAAAATAGCTGGAAGGCAGAGGGCCTCTGGTGCAGAAGCCTCACAGGAGAGGGAGGAAGGTGCATCTTACTGTGTTACATACAAGACTGCACAGTCAGTGGTAGGTGGTGGGATGGAGTGGGATTGGATCTTAAGGCTGAGTCATACAATGTCACCTCCTGGGGTGGCTTTCCAGGAACATTACCTGGTTCAGACATCAGCCTCCAATTCAAGGGTCCTTCAGTACCAAATCTTCCCCAGGAAGTGAAGTCCTCTGAGTACCCCTGCCAGGAGGGCACTGCAACCTCTTAATATCTCATCTCAGAATACGAATGCTATGGATGCCTTTTAACGTTAGGAGCCCTTGGATGATTTTGCTTTACTGCTTGAAAACACCGCACAGATAAAGAGTGAGGAATGATGGTGGAACTCAAACGTGCGTCAGTATAATGTTTACGTAGTTGGGCCCTTCCTTTCTGCTTGGAAAACTGAGGCTGGACAACATCCTTTAGAAATTTTATACTAATCCAAAATGACAACACTTGACAATATTGCAAATCCATGATATATTCCTTTCTATTTTTCTGTTTAGCTACAATTCATTATTATTTTCCTAGATATTTCTGAACACATTTATCAAACAGACATAAAGCAAAGTGTCTATATATATGGATTGTAACTAAGAACTAAAACAGGGTAATCAAAAAAGAGTAAATATAATATTATCACCCCAGTTCTGTTTTAAATGTTTTGCCCATATCATCTGCTTAATTCTCACAATCCTATGAAATGATTAACATTCTTATTTTGCCTGATTAATGATGCTTGGGAAGTTGTAAGTTCTTCACAAATGGTAATGACAGAGGTGGGGTAAACCCAGCTCCCTCTGGCTTCACCCTGCTCTAAACACTGTGGGTTAGTACCACAGGGAAGATGGAAAACCCATCCTGTCTATGTATCTGAGCTTCAGGAGGTGCCAGGAGACTCTCAGCAGGCCAGAGACCCCTTCCTAGAACTGCCCAGAGATCCTGAGAGCAGACTGGCTGTGGTGCAGGAGAATGGATATTGTTTTCACATTTTAATTTCTTCTAGCAATGGAATGCCTTATTTCCTTTAAATGATGAAACACCCAGACTCATAAAACAGATAAGTTTTGTTTGATTGGAAAGAACTGATTTTGTAAGTTCAAATGTATAATAATTACTCATTGTAAACCAGATAGTAAGAAAAATGAGACTTTTTAAAGATGAATATAGCCTTTGAAATTGGCTTTTTGGGATAATATTTGCAGTCTTAACTCAGTCTCAGCCTAGCATTTATGTCTGCATATTGTTAGGTCAGAGAATATTGGAAAAAAACCTGACTCGCACAGACATTAGTTGCACATATGAATTCCTAAAAACTTTTGCCTTATGAGCTCAGTATACCCTTCAGTGTAACTGATCTAGAGGTTTGAAGGAGAAGTGGCAATATATTTTTGTTCCAAAGCTGAATTTACTCTCTGTGTCTAAAAACTGCCTGTATTCGTTAATTACTAGATATATAAGCTAGAGGGACTTGATGAATGGGTTCTTCAGCTAGTTTAAAATCACAATTGAATGGCAGAAAACACCTCTCAAATTTTTTGTTGTAACATTATGAGATGTTCAGCAACATCATTAAAAAAGTCTTATATATCCGGTACCTGTCTCTGTCGTATAGTCACTCAAAATTCCAAAGCAGTTAAATCAATTTTCATTTGTTCCTTTGTTTATCTATTCATTCATTCAAACAAAGAATTTATCTTCATGCCTTCTGTGTCCCAGGTAGTGGCGTAGGTACTCTGGATGTTAGGATAAGCAGAACAACAAAAAATTCCTGTCTGAGATTTACATTTGGAGGATGGGAGGAGCGGGGAGTGTTGGAAATAGATAACAAGCCCACACACACAAAAATGGGTTTATTAGGTGGCGATATATAATTTTAATAAAAGGGCAGTATTGTTTGGGCTATGATGAAAAGATGCTGAGAGAAATTGAATAGAAAGGGCATTTACAGTATTAGTGATGAGAACATGAATCACATTGGGAATGTAAAGAGTTGTTCCTATTTTATAATCAGTTTTTTCCAACCAATGGAGTAGCTGTTGAAACTTATTGGTAAAAATTCTTAAAACCTTGGCACTTGCCATGATGCAATGACTTTGCCCCACTTCTGTTCACGAGCACAGTTTTCTACACAAAAAGTGTGAACATGTTAATGAGATGAGGAAACTTTATTTAGAAATCTAAATATTCATAATATAATAAGGAAATTTTGTTTTGCTCACAGACAACTCATATTTGATATAAAACCCATTGACTTTGTATGTTGCTTTAATTAGTGTAGTTTTCTAAAAAATGGTTGAGATACATGAAAGCATAGAATTCGCATGAAATATTTGTTGCACTTTTGAATAATCTGCTCTGGACTTTAAATTCCTTGGGAACAGTTTGAAAACCACAAGTATAGTGGGGATAGAGTGGGTATTAAGGTCAGACAGACTGATCTTTGTCTTATCAAATTTGGTTTAAAATTTGACTCTGCCTTTATCAGTTGTTGGGATTATATCCAGCCTCAGTGTCTTCAACTACAAGGCAGAATCTACTCCCCACATTGTGTGAAACATCAAGGACACTCAAGACTTATTCAAATTTCTTTTCCTTCCCCAAACAGCATAGCTTGGCTCAGTCTTGGAGATAACAGGTATAGAAGGGAGCTGGGCTCTGATCATAGGAATTAGGTTGCAGACAGACTACAAGGTCCAAGAGTTCCTTGAAGGATAGGAAAATGGTGGGGCCAGGGATACCAGTGATCAGAAAGAGGCCCTATGTGGTCACTGGCACTTCACAATGAGGTAGAAGTCAAATGGTTCTAGGTGAAGGGAGAAAAAGACTTTGGGGACAGGGCTTTTGGGCAAAAGAAGAGGATGTCCTTTGCATGTCAATAACAAGTTTCCTCTTAAAAGTGATCTATAGACAGAATCCCATCTCCAGTTTATTTTGGCTTTTTGGACTTGGGAATAGGACATGGTTGTCCTAGAAGGTGGCAAAGCTGGCTGGAAATGGTTTTTACTGACTCAGGAGACCAGATGGTACATATCACTTCCTAACTCCACTTTCAGTGATGACACATTAGAATCCTAAAATATGCTGGGAAAATTTTCACCATGAAGATGGGTCAAAGCTTTAAGTCAGGGCTTTCTTCCTGGACAGCCAGGTGTTAAACATTGGATATTGGCTTTGGAACTGAGTTTATCCTCTGATAAACTCATCAGTTTATCATCTGAGTTTATCCTAAGACTTTCCCCTAATCTCATCAGTACCTCCCTTGCAGCTGCCACCTCCAAGGAGCTACAGATACTACAGGTTCAGAAGGAGAGGAAGAAAGTCACTATAAAAAGACATAAAACATCCAAAGAAGAATTGCTGTCTGTTGGCTGGTCTTCCTCATCCTTTAGCTTCTTTTAGCCAAGCAGCCTGAAACCCCAGTAATATAAATCAAGGCAGAGAAAAACATATGGGAACACATGCGGGTAGATAGTAGATCAGTCATTTTAGAGCATGAAGCCTGTGAGTGGGAGGTGCTGAGTTGAGGGCAGGCCTGTATTGATTCTGATGAGGGGACAGCTTAAATTAAAATCTACAGGCAGAAGGCAGATGTATGAATAATGGACTAGCCAACAAAACCTAAAAGAGACCTCAGGAGAGAATCTCAGCTCAGCAACCTGCATCTAGGACACACCCCTAGATACTCCCGCCATTTTCTCTGCAGGTTACCAGGACACTCCCCAAGAGCCCTTAACACTAACCATCTTGTCTGAGTGAGAGGCAGGCAGCTTAGGTCCCACACACACACACATGTGCATTCTCTTGATGTAAACTTTCTAGCCCCACAGGGCACCTCGAATAGTTATTTCTGCTTTTAATAAACTTGCTGTGCGCTCCTGACCAACTCTCTCCACAAATACTTTCTGGAAGAACCCAGCATCTCATCAGCATGTCTCAGCACCCTCCCCACCTCATCAATTCCATGAGTAGGGTGTGGTCTTAGGGTCTCAGAAACCTGGGAGAAGGGATTCTGAGGTGTCAGAGGACAGAATGCAAAGCTACATATTGTGAAATTTCTTCTAGAACTGACCCTGCTCCCGCAGAAGAAAGTTCTTCATCTTCCTTCTCCTTTCTTACGTAGTTCATGACACCAGGCCCTGAAGTCCACAGATTAGTATTATTAGTACTTATACTTAGAAAATTTTGGAGAAATATATTCTAAGTTACAAATCAGCATTCAGAGACCATAGAGTTGACGACCGTCTTTAGCTCTATTTAATCAGTCAAGATATTTTTGAAGTTTCATGTAGAACAAGAAAGGTTTACACATCAATTCACATGACAATTCCAGAAATATCTTATTTTAATTTCTGATTCTTCTTCTGTGGGTGAAAGCTTGTAATTTGTTAGTATCTTCTGCATTCTAAGCATTCCTGTCAAGTGGTTAATGATGTAAATAAGAAGCACCTAAGTGGGCAGCGGTCACTTGGCATCTAAATAAAGATTCCTGGAGAGTGACTTACCCTGCTTGACCAGTGTCTGGACAATGCACATTCTCACAAAGACTTTTGTGGAAGAGAAATTGGCCCTATTTGTAGATGGGTCCACAGAAGTTATTTCAATATGGTCGGTAGCATTTATTTACTTGCTTTCTATTGCTGCAGGAGTTTTTTGTTTGTTTTTGTTTTGTTTTGTTTTTTATGAAACAAGACCACTGTAAAATCAATGGCTTAAAACAATCACCTTGTTTAATATCCCATTTTGAGGGTCTGTTATTCAGGCAGAGATAGGCTGAATTGTTCTTTAGTTCCCTGTGACCCACATTGAGGTCACTCAGTGATTCTCAACAGGTGGATGGTTATTCTGGGGAGTCTAAAACAGTTCACTTCTTTCACATTTTGGTAGAATGGATGTGTTACTGTGGTTTATAATAAGGAGTACTATTTGGTCTTCATCCCTGTTTCTGGCATGGGGAACCTAAAATCACTGGAATTTCCTAAGTGATGAGAGTAGAGATAAAGGCGTCTTTTGTTATGCTAATGAGGTGAATCTGGACAGCTCCTAGGTAATTTGAGGATAGGGGCTGGTTGCTAGGTGACCCAATCACATGATTAAGGGTTGAAACTCTCAGTCCCACTCTTCCCTGGTGAGGAAAGAGGAGCTGGAGTTTGAATCACTCACCAATTTGCCAATGACTTAATCAAGCGTGCCTAAGTTAAGAAAATCTCCAAAAAGATGGGATTCAGAGAGCTTCCCGGTTGGTGAATCTGAAAGACTGGAGATTCAGGAAATGTGGCTAGGCTCTGAGAGCATGGAAGTCCCACACCTCTCCCTGTAGTTGGCTCTATTTATCTTTTCTATCTGACTGTTACTGAATTTTATCCTCTGATAATAAATCTGCAATCAAGTAAGTAAAATGTTTCCCTGAACTCAGTGAATGTCTCTAGCAAATTACTGGATCCCAGGAGGTGGAGTCACTGTAACCTCCAAACTATAGCTGATTGGTCAGAAGCACAGAAGACAACCTAGGCTGGTGAGAGCCATCTGAAGTTGGGGGGTAGGAGAATTTTAGGATTGAGTCCTTAACCTGTGGAATCTGATATCATCTTCGTGTAGACTGTGTTAGAGTTGAGCTGAATTGTATATTGCACCCAGCTGGTGCAAGAGAATTGCTCAGTGATACAAAATAAAATCCATACATCAATAAAAGATTCAGAATCAAAATGGATAAAAAGTGGGCTCAACTGAGACTATCTAAAGGAGCACCTATCTGTGGACTTTTCCACATGATGGTTGGTCTAAGAATAATTGGACTACTTTTTAAAATTGACTTTAATGAAGGAACATTGCATCATAACATTTTTTAGGTACAAGTTGTGTATCTTTATAACTCAACATCAGTACACTGGGTGTAGTGTGTGGAGTGACCTCTTTTGCCCTGCCAGATGGGCTCCTCATCCCCGAAATCTGGGCTCCCCCCAACTCTGGAACCTGGCTTCCCTGGGAGGAACAGCAAGCAGCCTAAAGGGAAGGCTACTGTGGGCCAGTGCTGTGGGAGAGGCACCCCAGGTGCAGTGCTGGACATGGCTATGTGGGCTGTGGTGGGTGGGGAGGGTCTTAGTGTGAATACTGCTAAATTTTGATTAAATTTTTTTAATTGAAGCAAAAAATACACCCCTGCCCAGTCCCAGAAATGGAATAACTAGATCATATGGAATTTCCATTCTCAATTTTTTGAGGGAATTACATGCTGCTTTCTATAACAATTGCACCAATTTATACTTCCACCAAGAGTTTCTTTTTAGTAATACTTTCGTTATTATTTCTTTTGCTAACAAAGCTAAACTTATTTTAAGATATTGAAATATTGTACTCAATTCTCCGTCTATGGATATTACACAGCGTACCTACTATCAGAGCTCTAGTGCCCTTTATCACCCATAGTTTTTTAGTTTCCTTTTCTCTGCATCCTCCCCAACACTTACTGTTCCCAGTCTTTTGGAGAATAGCAGGTCTCACTGTATGAAGTGATATCTCATTGATATTTTGATTTGCATTTTGCTAATAGCAAGAGTGTAGGAACAGCTTTTCAAATGCCAATTCAATACTTCTAGATATTTGTACTAAAAACACAAAAAAGATGATATTGGCTATTGTATGATGTCTTTGGAGGTGTGTCTATTCAGATCTACTTACCCATATTGTAATTGAACTTCTTAGATGGCAAATGGTTTCCCACAGAGTGATATCATATGAAAATCAGGCAGAAGCTCCATGGCCTTTTCTGACTTTGTCACAGAACTTAGCAGTATCACTGAGTTCATTCAGTTGGAAACAGGTGGTCATCAGGATAGAATAGATTCAAGGTAGCACAGTTAGACTCCACCTTTGATGGGTGAGGGCAGGGTCCTGCTGTGAAAGAACATGTGCTAGTCCATGGGAAAAGAGGAGAAAATAATCTTCTGCACTGCATTTCCAAACACTGGGTATCTTTGCCTGTTGACTATTGTGTTGTCACATACAGTAGATAGAACTGATAGAATTTCTGTTGAACTAACTAAATCATACTGAGTTTTGTTCAGGGCCTGCATTGATTTCAACTCAGTCTTCATCCTCATCAGTGCTTTCTACATCATGAAATCCAAATCCTGGTTTTGCTCTACCCCCAGCATGTTGTCAATCATCTTGAGAGTTGTCATAAACATCCTAAAATATTAACATTAATTAAGTGATAAATATTTACCATTTATGCCTTTGAAGATTTAAACATTGTTACAGCTGCAATCAGACAAGCTATGACAGGGTATTAGTCTCAACTCTTAAAGAAAAAAATGTGAGAATCACAGATGTATACCCTAAATATCATTAATGGATAGAATTCAGAGGAATGCTTTTTTCAGGGGTTGATGTGAACACATGGGTGAATTTCTCTAAGTGCAACTAGTATTTTTTTAATTGATTTTTTTTCTTTTTTGCTGAGTGGACTTTTTTTCTTTTCTTCTAAATGACTTCAGGGCAGGCTTGCCATTCTATTGTTTCTTTCCCGCAAGCAAAGATGAGAGTTCATGTGTGTTTAAGAACATGAACGCCACTGTCCCTGGCTGACATGACGCTGCTGCATGCCCTCTCCGGGGGCCAGTTAATACATCATCCTTGATGATTTGATGACATAACCTTTAGATGTGAAACTGCAATTGTAGTGGACTGTTAGGAAGAGCTCCGTTTGTCATACATTGCCTGGTTTTATCAGAAAACAGATTTTTTTGTTTCATTTTAAAAGTCTTTCTGGTGTATTTGAATAATTCCTTGAGTAAAGTCTTCGAAACCAATTGAGCTGTTCCTATTGTCTTGACTAACTGTTCCTCTTTCAAAATTGACATGAAGGTGTTTGATAGCTCACAGAATAGATCGAACATTTAACTATCAGGTGCATTTAGATCATTTGTCTTTTTGTTCTTGTAAATCCCTTATACATTTCCTTCTAAGTTCTGCCAAATATTAGACTGTTCTAAAAAAAAAAAAACTTGCAGATTTTTGTAATTTAATGACTTCTGAGGTCCAGAAGTATAAATCTGATAACACTGTGACATTTTTTTTGTTCTTCCCCTGTGTTTACCCACCTTTTACAATTGCCACCTTTTCAGAATCAGGGGGCATTCTGTAGGAACCTGGCAGGATGTGACTTGGGTGTCAGTTTGCTGATTGTTTCTGCCAGCTTGAAAAGATGGGTTAGTGGAATATTCTTCAATCCAGTCCAGTTGTGAAGCTTGAGTGGGCACTTGTCTGCTAAGAGCACACTGTGAGCAGAGAATCCTAAGGGAACAGAACACTAAGGTCAAAGGGGAAGGGGCAGGGGTGTCATGTTCAAAGCTTCGTTTTCCTTCAGCTTTGAGACACAGTTGAGGTCTAGCATGGTGTGTCGGTTGTACAGCGTGATGCTTGATGCATGTGTTATGTGGAATTACTGCCGCAATAAGGTTAGTTAATGCATCCGTCAGCTCAAATGAATACCTTCTCCCTGCTAGGGTGACAGCCTCATAAATGAGCCCAAACGTGGTGCAGTCGAGGGAATCCTCTTTCAGTTTGCCCTGTAGATTTGTCCTGTAGTTAGGACTGCAGTTTTCTCAATCAACAGCAGCAACACATTGGTATAAACTAGCTTGTCTCCTAACTCATTGGCACCGTAAACCTCCTGTGAAGGCTTCTTCCCTTTGTTGGTAGAGCAGGGAGTGTGGGGTGCGCTGGAAAGCTCAGTTTCACCATTTGGACCCATCTCAGTATGTGTGTCAGACTTGTTGCAGGTGTGGATTCCAACCACATCCTTTATCCTGAATTTTCTTTGCTCTGACTCATTATTTATTAGAATATTTGTTTGTTATTTATTGGTTCTTCTGTTAATTTTAGAACTATTGATAATCTATCTTTGTCTGTTACTTCTTGATCCATCTAATTAGGTAGTATCTGAACTCTCCACTGTACAACATGAGGAAATTAATGTCTCTCCTTTGCCTCTTCTCTCCTTTAGTTCTCAAAGTCTGCTGTTATATCCTTAGTTTTACATTGTTAAAATAATGCAGAGGCATAAAGACTCAGCATTTTGTTTAACTTGATTCCTAAATTTGAACATACATAAGTGCTACTTTTCATATTGATTAATATCTATATTATTTACTTAGGAATCTACAGTGGTACTATATCCATGAAGGAAAGGAAGAAGCTGTCTCCAAACTGGTGTCTCTCAAAGGAGAATATTGTAAATGCCAAGATCAAAGAGATCTTTCAGATTAATATCAGATATTATTTTCTTTATATTTAGTTTAGTTATTTCACATACAGTTTTTCCTTTATTCTAGAGTTTCCAATTGCCATTCTCTTTTTATTATTGCTAGAAATATCTGTATTTAAAACAAAAGCATATCTTAAGCACATTTGTTGGGTGGTACATCTTAAATGGGTGATTTCTAGGACTGTTGCTCAGAGACTTTTATGTTTCATTTTTGTAAACAGATACATTTCTCTTTTTACCCACTGGTTACTTAGAAATGCCTGTGAATTTTATAACTTTCTTTCCTTCTGCAATTATTTTCTAATTTCATTTTATTATGATTGAAAAACACACTTTATATCATTTCAATCCTTTTAAATTTACTGAGGTTTATTTTATAGCTCATCTGTTCTAATCAGGAGATTGTTCTGGGCGCCCTTGAGAAGAAAGTCTGTTTAACTGCAGTGGCTAGAACCTTCTATTGATGTCTGCTTAGCTGATCTATAATATTGTTCCAATCTTCTGTTTCCTTGTTGGTCTTCTGCCGACTGGTCTATCCATTACTGGAAGTATGGCGCTGACGTCTCCAACTGTTATTATTCACCTGTCTATTCCTCCTTTCAATTTTGTCAGTTTTTGCTTCTTATATATTCAGGATGTGGACAGGTGCTATTTAATTCTTTTTAGATAGTGTGTTATTTTCCCGCTTAGTTTTCATTATTTGTTATGTTTCTAATCATAACTTAGAGGTCAATCCTGTCTGATAGTCTAAAACACCTAAACCTACTGTTTTTCATGTCTGCTAATCTAATGCTGCTAAATAGTTTCCTGATATATTTTGGAATTTTTCATTGTGATCTCATGTTGGAAGATTTAGTTTCAGGAAATTTATACAACCTGAATTGAAGCTATGTCTCTCCAAAATGATTTTTCTTTTGTATCTGTCAGATGTTCTAAGAATATCATCAACCTGATATCACTTTTCATAGTGTATGTTTGTGATGTTGAGACATCCTGAAAAAAGCTTAAATTTGATCTCTAAAACTATGTAAGCATAGGCCTATAGATGCTTTTTCCCCACCACTGAGAGGCCAGAACAGGAGAAGCACACTTTCTTTATCTTTCCCCTATTTGTTGGGTTGACATTTTCTAGTCTACTCTTTTACAGAATGTGAAGCCTTTCTAGGAACCCGGCTTTTATATAGAAGTCTCAGGTCTATTCCTCACCACAAGCAAGATTAAGACTTCATTTCATTTTCCTGTGAGGTCATTAAAACCAAAATCCCTTAGTTACTGAGACAAAAATACACCCCTAGGGCTGCTACAGGAACAGCTCAGGTCCTTATCTCTTTGGTTTTTAGTTTTATCTTTGTTTTTGACATCTGGAAATTTCTTTTGGGGGGACCATGGCTATGCATCTAATAAGATGTTTGTAATATTTTAGCCAGCATAGGTTGTCTACTTCAAACTCTTGCCAGAAATGAAAGTCAACTCACTTTCTCTTTATTTTTTGAAAATAGAATTGGTTTAATAAAGAAATTAAATTTGAATGAGAGAAATAGAAAATCACATAATCACTACACTAGTAATTGCTGCCGGCAAGTCTGTTGATGACTATCTACTGGTGAATTCTACCTAGAGCCAGTGGGACCCACTAACACATCTTTTGCTGACAAGAAATAAACATTTCACCTTCTGGTCACTCATTTTCTTCTCTTTCAATAAGGGCATGGATAGGACTTCTTTGGGGGATTTTCTATCTGGGACCAGCTATGAACAATGAGTATCATTGCTGAGTATAATGTTAATGTTAGAACTAGTGCATACCCTTTTTAGGCTAAATATATTCTTTGTGCTTCTTTTTAACAATTTCCTTTTATTTGTCATTAAAGCTTGTTGAATTTTATCAAATAATTTGTCTTTGTGTTGAGATGAACTTATCACCATTCTCTCCTTTATTTTCTTACCAAAAAAATTCCTGGAGTAAATTCAACCTGATTATGTCATTATCTTTTTTATGAATTTCTATAATAGTGTTTTGTTTAGATTTTTCTTCACATCTATGTTCATGAGTGTTATTTGCCAATGATTTTCTTTCTCAGACTATCTGTATATGGATTTTATATTAAACTTATACTAACCTCATAAATTGAGTTGTAGAAACATTTTCTCTGAAAAAGTTATATATATATATGTACATATACACACATTTTTATCTGTATATATTTGGTTAGAAGGTTTTGAATTAATTAGTATTTTTAAGTTTTAGTATTTTGAATTTATCAAACGTATCTATTAGGCCTTTGTTTTCTACTTGATAAATTTCTGCTCACGTATTTATTATTTTCTTGTACTGCTCTTTTTCTAGTTTATACTCTATTGCTTTGCTAATATCTTAAATTGGCTGGTTAGGTCATTCATTTTCCATTTTATCTTTTCTAAAATGTATGTTTGAGACCTTTTCCTGTCACTACTGTATTGACAGCATCCCTCAAATTTGATGTGCAGCATTATTAACACTGGTCCAGCAGTTACTGAACTACTTTTAAATGTCCATAGTTCAGTGCTTTTATTTATTAATCTCACACATGATGCTGTCTTTTATGTATTTTTTGTTATGTATCTATTACACACTCAGTTTCATCTCCTTTTGAAGTGAAACTTGGTCTTATATAATGATTTCCCTGAGGACTTTATCACTGAATTATACCAAACATTTAAGCATTACTACCAATTATTCACAAGTTTTTCCAAACAACAGACGAGAAAGGAATGCTTTCCCTCTCATTTTATGAGACAATTAGTAGTACTCTGATACTCAAATCAGACAAAGTAGCAGAGGAAAATTGCAGATCAATATATCTTATAAATACGGTTGCAAAAAAATTCAACAAAAACTAGCAAATTAAATCCAGAAATACATTAAGATAATCATAAACCACAACAAATTGACAGCTATAATAGGAATATAAGACTAGTTCAACATGTGAAAACTGATTAATGTGATACATCTTTTGTTTATATAGATTTAAAACCACATGATTATCTCATTAGTTTGAAAAAAAGCATTTGACAAAATACACTTAATGATAAAAACAATGAGGAAGAAGGGATATTGTAGCCAGGACAATTATGCTATATAAATAAATAAAAAGACCCATATTATAAAAGGAGAAATGAAACCATCTCCATTTATAACTATAGAAAATAATAGGGATTGCTAAAGAATATTAGAACTAATAATTTCACTATGGTTGGAGGAAACAAGATTAATGTGCAAAAATAATTGTGTTTATATAAACATAAAATGAGTAATACAAAAATGAAACAGAATAATTCTGCTCACATAGCATAAAAAATAAATTACCTAGAAATAAACTTAATAAAGAAGCGCAAATATATATCCTGAAAAGTAAAAAAAAATCAAAACACTGTTGAAAGTAATTAAAGATATAAATAAATAGGAAAACATCCTATGTTCATGAATTATAAGACTATGTTTTAAGATGTCAATACTCCCAACCTGCTCTACAGATTCAACACAATCCCTACAAGAATTTCAGCTGATTTCTTTGTAGAAATTGACAAACTGACTGTTAAATATCTATGCAATTGAAAGGATCTCAGAAAAGTCAGAAAGCAATGAACAAAAAGACTCTCACCTCCTGAATTAAAATGTACTGTCATGAACTTAAACATATAGATCAATAGAATATAACTGAGAGTCCAGAAATAAGCCTAAATATCTGTAGAGAACTGTTTTTCAACAAAGGTGTTTGGACTCTTCAATTAGGATAAGGAAGGAATATTCTTTTCAACAAATAGTGCTGGATAACTGAATATATACATTCAAAACGCTGAAAGTGAGCCCTTGCTTCACAAAAATATAACTCAAAATGGATAAAATACCTAAATGTAAGAACTAAATTATGAAATTCTAAGAACAAAATATGGATTATGGGTTTGGCAAGTGATTTTTAAACATAAAACTAAAAGCATGAGAAACCAGAGAAACAATTGGACTACATCAAAATGATAAACTTTTGTGCTTCAAAGAACACTATCCAGAAGTGAAAATGCTATTTACAGAATAGGAGAAAAATATTTGAGTATCATCTGTCTGCTAAGGACTTGTATATACAAAGGACTGTTACAATTGAGCTACTCACAAAACAAACAGCTCAATTCAAAAGTGGGCAAATAACTTGAAAAGAAGTTCTCAAAAGAATATATGAAAGTGGCTAATAAGTGCATGAAAAGATACCCAATATCATTAATAACCAAGGAAATATAAATTAAAACCACAATGAGATACTACTTATACCAACTAAGGTGGCTAGATTAAAAAATTCAAATAGTGACAAATAGTGTTAAGGATTTGGAGAAATTAAAAACTCATACACTGCAGGTGGGAATGCAAAATGGTGCAGTTACTTTGAAAAACAACTCGAAAGCTTCTCAAATGATTAAGCAGATGTAGCACATCACTCAATAATTATAATCCTAGTTACCTATCCAAGAAAAGCAAAAGTAAATATTCACAAAAAGACTTGCATAGTAATGATTTTAGCAACTTATTAATAGCCAAATGATCAAAATTACTAAAATGTCTCTCAATGCATGATGAATTAGTAGATTAAATGTTCATGCAATCAAATATTATGCATACTTACAAATGAATAAGGGAGATCGACTTCCAGATGGTGACTTGATACGACATACTTTCTGGTTGCTCCTTACAGGCACTAAAAAAAACAAACACCTATTTTCCTAGTCAAACATCAAGAAATGACTGGCACTTCAGCTGGAGACAGAACAGCTGATGACTAATGGTGGGTGAGGGCACACAACGTGGTTCTCAGCTAAGCCACAGGTTGGGATTCAGTACGGAGCTTAGAGTCTCCAGATGCCCAGGGTTGGAGGCTAGGGATTTCGGGACCAGCTATGAAGGCACTGAGAGGTGGGCCCAGAGGGGCTGAGACACAGAATCACAGAGGGCAGACCTGAGAGAGGGTGAAAAGAGAGCCAGCCCACTGGGAGGTGAGCTGGAGCCCATGTGGTGAAATTACACTGGGCATAGCAATAACCAGATATCAGCCAAAGAAATTCCAAGGTCAAAACCCTCCCACAGCCATTTCATACCAGGCCTGGGGTCCACAAAGTGGAAATCCTGCCCACTGCTAACTGCCTACCAGAAATCCTGCCCATCAGATACCTTTTCAAACTAGGATAATATATTCGGCAAGATTATCTTTCAGAAGAAGGAATGGTAAAAAACCTTTTCTGACAAGCAAAAGTTAATGGAGTATATCAACACAAAATGAGCTTTGCAAAAAATATTAAAGGATGCTCTATAAAGCATAAAGAAATCACACAGAAAAGCAATAAGACAGAAATTATTAAAAGCAGGGAGGAAGAGAAAAGAACAAAAGTGTGGATAGTTAGAATGAGTGGACTAATATGCTTTCAAATAAAATTAGGTAGTTAACATAGAAATGTGAATGCTAAATTCAGGGTAACCTCAAAATACATCTCCAAGGAGAGAGCAAAGAAGAAAATAAAGTGGAGTCAAACAAAACTTAACTGTACCAATACAACCTAAAAAGAGAACACAGTCATCTTCTGAAGCAACATACCAAAGACAAATTATAAAGTGACACTAAGCAGCTAAATATCAATAATCACCCTAAACGTAATGGACTGAGCTCACTTGTCAAATGACACAGAGTGGCTGACTAGACTAAAAAGCAAAATATTGGCTGCACTTAGGAAACCTACCTTCTTCCAAAAGATAAAGTCAAAAATCAATGGCTGGAAGAAGGTCCCATAGTCAAAAGGCAACCTCAAAAGAGCAGGAACAGTTATACTCATATCATATAAAGCAGATTTCCATCTAAAAAGTATAACAAAGGACAGAGACGGACACTATATAGTGATTAAAAGATCAATCCAGCAAGAAGACATAATGCTTATTAACACATATGCACCAAATGAAAGAGCATCAAAATATATCAAGCAAGTGTTATTAGACCTAAACAGAGAAATTGACAACAACACAACAATAGTGGAGGAATTCAACACTTACAACACTTACAACAATGGACAGATCAACCAATCAGAAAATTAACAGGGAAATAGTCACTTTAAATGACCATCTGGAACAGATAAATCTAATATACCAATCACTTCACCCAGTGACTACAGATTTTACTTTCTTCTCAAGTGCTCATGAAACATTCTCAAGCTAGATCATAACTGGGAGACAAAATATCTCTCAACAAATTTACAAAGATTGAAGTCATACCAAGCATTTCCTCTGACCACTATGGGCTAAAACTGGAAATCAACCACAAAAAGAAAGTTGGAAGACCCAAATCAATTGGAAACTCAACAATATGCTCCTGAAGGACTCTTGGGTAAAAGAGGAAATCAAAGGGAAACTTAAAAATTACTTAGAGAAAAATGAGAATGAGGACATGAGTTACCAGACTCTATGGAATGCAGCAAAGCAGTACTAAGGGGAAAGTTCATCACAATCCAGGACTATCTCAAGAAACAAGAAAAATCACAAATAAACACTATAACTCTACATTTAAAACAACTAGAGAAAGAACAACAATTAAAGCCAAAAATCAGCAGAAGAAATTGAGCAGAAATAAATAATAAAGAAAAAAAAGACAATATAGGAGATCAATTAAAAAAATTGGTTCTTTGAAAAAATAAACAAAATTGATGAACCATTGGCTAGACTCACAAACAAAAAAGGGAGAAAACTCGTATCTAGAATCATAAGTGAAAGAGGAGAAGTTACAAGATACCACAGAAATTGAAAACATCATATGGGACTACTATGAACACTTCTACTCCACCAAAATGGACAACCTTGAGGACACAGCCAGATTTCTAGAAAAGTACAGTCTACCAAGAGTGAACCCGTAAGAAATGGAAAAACTGAATAGATCACAAGCAAAGAAATTGAAGAAATAATCAAGGGCCTCCCCCAAAATGAAAACACAGCACCAGATGGTTTCTCCAGTGAGTTCTACCAAAGCTTCGGAGAAGAATTAATACATATTCTTCTCAAACTCTTCCAAAATATTGAAGAACAGGGAACTCTCCCAAATACTTTTTATGAGGCTAATATTACACTGCTACAGAAAGTTGACAGAGATGTCGCCAAGAAAGAAAATTACAGACCAATATCTCTAACAAACATAGATTATTCAACAAAAATATTCAACAAAATATTAGCAAACTAATGTAATAATGCATCAAAAAGATCATTTATCATGACCAAGTGGGATTCATCCCAGGGATGCAAGAATGGCTCACCATACATAAATCTATTAATTCATACATCATATCAACAAGAGCAAAGCAAAAAACCACATGCTCTATCAATAGATGCAGAGAAAGCTTTTGACAAGATCCAACACCCATTTATGATAAAAATCCTCCATAAAGTGGGAATATAAAGTTCATACCTCAACATTATAAAGGCCATATATGAAAAACCCACAACCAATGTCATGGCCAATGTTGAAATATTGAAAACATTTCCTTTTAGGTCAGGAACAAGGCAATGGTGTCCATTCTCACCACAGCTGTTTTATATTGTACTGGAAATGTCAACCAGAGAAATTAGACAAGAAAAGGAAATAAAAGGAATTCAAATTGGAAAGGAGGCGGTAATACTCACTATTTGCAGATGACATGATTACATATATTGAAAATCCAAAAAAAATTTATATGTAAACAACATGCTTGAAGAAACCAAAATCACTAAAATCACACCATTTAAAATAGAATTTAAACACATGAAATACCTGGACATATACCTAACAAAGGAAGGAAAAGATATGTACAAGAAAAATTAAAAGTAATTCCTAAAAGAAGTAGAGGAGGACACAAAAAATTGGAAAGACATCCCCTGCTCATGCCTGGGAAGAATCAACATAATTAAGATGAGCATCTTACCCAAAGCAACATGCAGGTTTAATGCAATCCCCATTAAAATTCCTTGGACTTATTGCCAGGAGAAGAAAAAAAAATCTTAAAATTTGTGTGGAACAAAAGACCCCGAATAGCCAAAACAATGATTAGAAAAAAGAAGGAATCTGGAGGAATTACACATGCAGACTTTGACTATATTACAAAGCTATAGTGATTAAAATGGTATGATACTGGACTAATAACAGAGGCACAGAGACACAGTGGAATAGAACTGAATCACTAGAAACTGACCCACTCGCAGTCAGTTAATCTGCGACAAAGGAGCCAAAAAGCATTTGATGGAAAAAGGAAAGTCTCTTCAACAAATGGTGTTGGGAAAACTGGACAGCCACATACAAAAGAATGAACCTAGATCACTCTCTAACACCACTCACATAAATTAACTCAAAATGGATTAGAGACTTGGACATAAGACCAGAAGCCATAAAGCTCTTAGAAGACAGCGTAGGAAAGACTTTCCATTACATCAATCATTGAGAAGACTTTGGGGACTCAACTCCACCAACAAGGGAAACACAGAGAAAAAGAAACAACTGGAACTCATCAAAGTAAGGAGCTTCTTCACAGCAAAAGAAAACATCACTAAAACCAAAAGGAAACCTGCAAACTGGGAGAAGATATTTGCATTCGATATTTCCAACAAAGGCTTAATATCTAAAATATACAAAGAATTCACAAAACTCAACAACAGAAGAATAGGCATTCCAGTCAAGAAATGGGAGGAGGAATTGGAGAGACACTTTTCTTATATACAGATGGCCAACAGGCCCATGAAATCATGTTCTTACTTGCTGGCTATCAGGGAAATGCAAATTAAAACAACAGTGAGATATCACTTCACACCTGAAAGACTGGCTATTATCCAAAAGTGTGGAGACAACAAATGCTGGAGAGGATGTAGAGAAAAAGGAATAATTTTGCACTGCTGGTGGGAGTGAATATTGGTACAACCCCTATGGAAAACAATTCGGAGATTTCTTAAAAATCTGAAGATGGAAATCCCATATGATCCCTTCATTCCACTTCTGGGCATCTACCCAAAAGATATAAAAGCACCCCTCTGCATTGATGTATGTATCCCCATGATTATTGCGGCCCTATTCACAATAGCTAAGAACTGGAAATTACCTAAGTGCCCAACATCAGATGAATGGATAAAGAAGATGTGGTACATATACACTAATGGAACACTACACAGCCCTTAGAAGAGATGAAACCCTGTCATTTGAATCAGCATGGGTGGATCTAGAGGGGATGATGCTAAGTGAAACAAGTCAAAAGAAGAAAGATAGAGACCAAATGACCTCACTTATAGGTGGAATGTGAATAAAACAAAGGAACAGATGAAACATAACTAACCCTGAAATATTTGCAACAAAACTCAGGTGACCAAAAGGGAAGGGGGCAATCAGGGGCAAGTGGTGGGTGGTGGAGCCCACTGGACTATGGGGAAGACAACTTGTTGATTTGGTGGAGGACATGGTGTGTTGAAATATATCTAAGAAATGGGGATCCTATACATAAGAAATTATTTTAATGTATAGAATAATTATTACCATTAAAAATAAATTTAAAAAATGAATGAGAACCAATACATGCTACAACTTGGATGAATCTTGAAACAAGGTAAGAAATGAAGCTAAGCCCAAAAGTACCCGTATTAATTATATCATTTATATAAAAATTAGAAATAGAGAAATATAACGAGATAGAAAGTAGAGTTGGTTGCTCCTAATTAAGGGAGTATTAGGGGTTTGGCAGGATGATACTGAAGCATATGGGTTTCTTTTCGAGGTAATGAAAATGTTTAAAAATGGTGGTGCTTGTTGCATTTGTCTACAAACAAGTTAAAAACACTTAACTGTGTACTTTAAAAGGGTGAATGTTATGTGAATCATATTTTAATAAAGTATTAAGAGAAGATAACCTAAAAAATTTAGTGACCCTCATTATACATGAAAATGCTTTTTGAAGCTTAATTTGTCTGATATTAATATATGTATAACAGTGTTCTTTTGTTTTGAGTTTTCCTAATGAATCTCTTTCCATCTTTTATTTTCAACCCTTTTTTCTTTATTATAGTTCATGTGTGTTTTAACTGCTCCTAACTATTTTTTAAATCGAGTTTGTCAACTCTTGAATTGGAGACATTATGTATTATTATTGATTGTGGTGCGTATGTTTGTGTGTACATGAATATTTTTACCATCTTATTTTGGCTATTTGTCCTTGCTTTTCTATCCTTGCTTCCTTTTCTCGTACTCATTTAGACTTATTTTCTTTTAGTAGCAACTTTAGACATTTTCAATAGCATATGTGTGCTAGTAAAATTTAAAGTAAGTCATCAATCATATCCTTATCTGCATCTTGAACAATATGAAGAGGTTTGAAAACTTGGCCTTCATGATAACTGCCATGTAAACCTATTATTGTTTAGAATTTATCTTTTTAATTCTACATTTTATGTAAAAACTGTTTTCCCTGCTACAAATTAAAATCAAAAGATTTTAACATTTCTAATTTTAGATATTATCATTTTAAAAACAATGGTAAGTTAATACTTGGAGCTCACCTCTTCCCACAGCTACATCCAAGATAAAACTATTTAGCAAATACAACCCTTGAAAATGACCTGGGACTAATCCCTCCATAAAGAGAAAGGAAACACACTGAGATAATTGGTAGGAGAAGCCAATCTCTCCTGGTGTCACAGTGACCTATTCAGAGACCCTTGGGCCACAGGAGGATACCAGTGATACAGACATGTTCCCAGAGTCAAAGGGCTTTCCTCTTCAGCAGTTGCTACCATATCTGGGAACTGACTTTTAGTCTCTGAAGCAAAAATCTCAGAGAGGGGAAAAAGGAGGGTTAGCCTCCTTGTTAACCATGATACTGCTAACACATGATACCTTATGGAGGCCAGCATTGCAGTAAAACCTCTGGGTTTAAATGCCCATCCTCTCTCCCATTAGCACACTTGTGCAGAAATACTGGTGCCTGCAACTATCTTTTTGCAATCTGCCAGAGACAGAGAGCCTGGTTAGCAGCACCTGTGTGGATAGCTGACTGGGTCCCAGATAAAAGAACTATTGTCTGTCTCTTTGTGTAGGAGGATCATTGGAACAGTAGCTCCTTCCCACCAGGATTTACTACCCTTCACAGGGACGCCACTTCTCTGGAGGACTAATTGATTTTCATGTTTTCTAAGAGAAGTTCCTGACTTCTGTTGGGACTGTGGCCTGCTTGCAGAGTGGGCCCACTACTCTCACCACTCTCTCTCTCTGTATTTTGCTGTTTATTCCTGTAACTCTGGGGAACACCTCTGCATTCCCTACCCCAACTCCAACCATGTAGGTGGGACTCTCAGGACTCAACAAAAGTCAGAATCCACAACTTCAATAATCTTGAGGAGTGCTGAGACCAAATAACAAAAGGAAGTCCAACATTCCAGGCCAATATCTAGTCCTATATTGTGCAACTTGACACCCTAACACAAGACCTTTATGCCAGGGAAACCAAACCCATAGAAATAAACACAAAATGCCAAACAAATTGAAGATAAAAAAAATCTATCTTGCGATGGACCAAAACAACACCCCAGGGAAAATATGAATACAACAGACTGAAGTCAACTACCTGATGAAGACTTTAAAACAATTATTTTACAGATACTCACTGAAATAAGGAGAACAATGAAGAAGCAAAAAGAAAACTACAAAAAGATAAAGAAAACATAAGGCAGTTTCAAATAGAAATCATGGTGCTAAAGAGCACGATAGCTGAGCTAAAGGACATAATAGAGGAACTCAACAGTAGACTGGAAGAAGTCTTCAATAGAATCAGAGAGCAGAGAGGGCAGTGGAAGATGGGACAGTGGAATGCACTCAAGAAGAGCAGCAAATAGAAAAAAGAATTAAAAGAAATGACAATAGCATATTAGGCATATGGAATAACATTAACAGAAACAACATTTGCCCAATATGTGTCCCAGAAAGAGGAGAGAGAAGGGGACAGAGACCATATTTAAAGAAATAAAAGCAGAGAATTTTTCCTGACTTGAAGAAGAAAGCAGACCTCCAGACCCAGGAAGCTCAAAGAGTACCAAACAAAAGAAATCCAAATAAACCTAACCAAGACACATGTCATTAAAACGTAAAAAAATACAAGATAAAGAGAGGCTATTAAAAGCAGTTTGATAAAAAGTTATACACAAAAGGAGCACCCCCATAAGATTGTGGGTGGATATCTCAGCTGAAACTTTACAGGCCAGGAGGGAATGACATGATATATTCAAAGTGTTGAAAGGAAAAGTTTTTCAACCAAGTATACTCTAGCCTTCTAGATTACACTGAGAATTGAAGGAATGATAAAGAGCTTTTCAGACAAGCAAAAGCAAAGAAATGAATCAGCATGAAACTACATTTATAAGAAATACTAAAGGAAGTTGTAAAAAATGTAAAGAACCCCACTTAAAAGCAACAAAACATCAAAAATATAAAAGCAGGGGAGAAGGAGAGATAAAGTGTTAGCTGTTAGAATGAATTCAAAAGTAACTTGCTTTCAAGTTAAAACAGGTTTTAAGCATAAAAACTTTTATGTAAATACCAAGGTAACCTCAAAACATAAATCCAGGGCAAAACCAAAGAATTAAATGAGACAAAAATATTTAGTACATCACTTGCTATAGAGCAAAAGGTTAATAAAGTAACAACTATCTTTATTGAAATAAAAAACCACATTTTTCTTTGAGGCCTGGTCCCACAGAAAGTTTCCCTGCCCTCTTCTCCGGGTGGCAGCTGTCCTCTCCAGTGTGGGCTGTCAAAGCTTGCGCTCAGGACTGTGAGAAAGCTTTGAAGCCTGTAACTCAATTTTATTTTGCTAGTCCATTTTTGACTCAGGTCTAACCTACAAGGTTTTACCATTTGCAATATTTTAAGTATACTCCTAGGCTTAAAAACTAATCATAATCTTGTAGCAGC
The DNA here is from genome assembly GCA_004363575.1 of Solenodon paradoxus. Classification (NCBI taxonomy): domain Eukaryota; kingdom Metazoa; phylum Chordata; class Mammalia; order Eulipotyphla; family Solenodontidae; genus Solenodon; species Solenodon paradoxus. Next base: position 181,650 of record RJWH01001477.1, read on the forward strand.
AAGGGAGCGAGTAAAAGTTCTATTTACACTACTTGGACAGTGGATGGTTCACAGACTCTGCTCATCTTGTATTTGGGTCTCCCTGTTCCTCTCCCCCCCAACTCCATTGCACACACTGCATCCTTTCCTGTCTCCCTGAAGAAATCATGGACTCACCTTGTTCTCTGAGAATATTCCCTTTGTTTAAATTTTGTTGATGTCTCTGAATCCATTGAGGACTGTGTTTCGTGTTTCTAGTGCCCTGGTTTCTAGAGACAGGACATAAGGGTATTCGCAGGGATGTGAATGAAATGTCCTCTGATCTCCCTAAAAGGGAATGGAAATTTTAGGACCCCTGACTGCTCTCAGGAAGGCCGGTTCCGACTGACATGTTCTGAACTGAGGAGCTGAGTATACACCAAGTAGGGATGTTAGGGAACTGGGGAGATTAGGCTAAGTCCAGCCAGCCTGATCCTCCCCAAAGGGAATTTTAGAGCATATAAATTAGTTTAGCTAAGTAAGGACTAATTGTTTAGTCCTGCACTTGTCCTGTAGAAATATAATGCAAGTTACAGATATAATTTAAAGTGTTTTGGTAGTCATATCCAAAATAACAAAGCAGAAATGGGTAAATTAATGTTATTATATTTTCTTTAATCAGATATATATGTAATTATCATTCAATATGTAACTAATATGAAATTATTCATGAAATATTTTACATTTTATATAGGATCTTTAAAATGTGGTGTATATTTTCTTCACAAAACAGCTCAATTCAGACTGACTACATTTCAAGCGCTTGATGAGCCTATGAGGCTAGTGGCTACCACATAAGACTGTGAGGTTCTAGTTAAAGACTCAACTTTGTGGCCTTACCATCTCAATAAAGCTGTTATTAATGATGTTTTAAAAAATGCTGGACTACATTTAGCTCTGTTTGCCATCTCTTTGTTTACCTATCTGATATCCTAGACCTTCTGCAGTCATCGTCTTCCTTCTTCAAGTGCATCCTTCCCTCTGCTGAGTGCCAGTAGTTAACTTTTCATATTAGTATTTGTCTCATAATATCTTAATTTCACCTTTGTATTTGAAAGATAATTCTTCTGATTATAATTATCATCAGCTAACACTTATTTTTGTCCGAAGAATTTGAAAATTTTGTTTTACAATCTTCTGGCTTTTTACCACTCTCAGGAAATCAACATCATTTTCTTGAAGTTAATCAGTCTTTTCTGCCTGGCTGATTTTAACATCCTCTCTTTGTCTTCTGAAGTTATACTAAATATTTCTAGATATATTTTGTTCATCCTGGTGGGGATGAACTTCCTGAAACCTAGGATTGGTATCTTTTATCAATTTTGGGAAAAGCTCAATTATTCTTTGAATATGCTTTTTCTTTATTTTCTATAACAAACTGTAATTATATGTATGAAATATAATATAGAATTTTTCGTTTTATATCCTACATCCCTTAATCTCTTTTTCATATTTGTATTATCTCTGTGCAATATTTGGGGAAATACTTTTTGTGTATTACCTGCTTCACAATTATCTTTTCAGCTGTACCTAACTTTTAACTTAGCATCTAGGTACTTTTATTTTCACTCATATTTTTTTAATTCCGGAAGTTCTACCTGGTATACTTCATACCAGGCATTTTGATAGCCTTTTGTTCTGTTACCATACTTGCAATATTTTATATTTTATTTTTTCTTTAAAATATCAAAATAGATATTTTCTCTTTTTTCCCTAATAATTCTGACATTTGTTGTCATTGGAGGTATTTTTATGCAGCTTGATATTCACGCAGTTTTTTGCTCATGGAAGCGTTCTTCATGTACTTTGTGCATTTTGATTGTAAAACCATGCTCTTCAGCTATGCATTGAAAAGTTTTTCCAAAATAAGACAGTATACTACATTGTATATATTTGTTTCATTAGGGTTTATCTACATATGTATTACTAAATACTGCCAGGAAGAGAAGTCTAATAATCCCTCTATCTTCAATGTATTCTGTTATTTTGCTTCAGATATTGTCTCAGCAAATAGTGATTACTTGCCCTTTATTTATGAAATGTTCTGAGATACTTTAATAGACAAAACATAGCTTTGACATATTTAATGTATATCTGATATATGTTGTTAGACATTTATTATTTTATACTTTTTTTTTTTTTATGGTCCCTGATTTTAATTTGGCTGCCTTTTGAATATTGCTATGAGCTGCCTTTATCTTTCTGGTCGTGTGTTTTATGTTTCAAACTTATTTTTAGTTTACCTGTGTTTAATTTTAAAAACTATGTTTCCCTAAATATATTTATTTTATTCTTATGTAAGACAAGACGTATTATATTTGCTTATACTACATCATACACTATACTTTCATAGAATAATCTGGTCTTTTAGATGAATAATTTTCATTTTATTTTTGCGTATTATATATTGTCATTTCAGAAATTACCTTTTAAATTAGCATCGAATGTTGCAATTACATTATATATGTTTAGACATCTTTTCTAAATTTTATTTCATTTATTAACTCATTACTGGTGTTGTTTCCAGAACACTTTTCAATAAACCACCTGCATGTAAATCTCCATCTCAAATCTATAAAATAAGGACGATCTCTAGGTGTACATAGTCTTGAGGAAATAGTGTTTACATAATAATTTCATGGAAATTTATATTACAAATACATGGGCATATATGAGCTAAGTGAATGGAGATTTAGAATAATGGATACAGAAGAGTACTCATATCTTTGTTTCTTGTCCATTCAGGGCATGTGAAGACTTTGCAGTTTCGGCATCACTTCTTGCTCAGGAATCACCTTGTCCTGTTCTTTATTAGCACTCTGTTTATTGTCAGATGCACAGTGCCTGGCTAATTTTCTGTCTCATCAGGAAAAACTAGTGATTAAGTTCTCATACACAAAGCCATGATTCTTCTGAACCTGTTTATATTGAAACAATATAGATTTTCTCTTCAGTGAGGTTCCTTAATGCCTTTGTCTAAACCTGTTTACATTGCTATCAGTGACACTGCATTATCACAGTCCAAGACCCAGTGGGCATCTGAACCCCCGAACAGTGCCAAATCCATAAACACATACATAGTGTCACACACACACACACGTGTATTTGTGCATGTAGCAAGAGATTAACAGTAGCCAATAACAAAATAGAACAATTGTAACGATATTCTATAACAAAAGCTATCTATCTCTTTCTCTCTCAATATCTTACTGTGCATGATATTTTTGGGCCATCATACACCATGTGCAACTGAACTGTGGATAAAGAAATCCACTCTAATGATTTCTAGGGAATCTCAAAGGCTTTTACTGTGCTTTGCTCTATTTGCCCACAAATGTAAATTTTTCTTAGAGTATGAAGGGAAATGTCAATGCTAATTTGTTTTCTAGTCATGTTAAATTTATACATTGAAATTTGTAGTATAGATATATAAAGACACATAGTCCCTTGAATCTTTAATTTGCAGTCATTACATGCCTAGAATGTGATCTCTTTCAACATTGACAATACCCCTGTGCAAGCAGAGAGGAGAGTCCAGGGGTTTTAGACAAAGCCGGAAGAATGGCGCCATTCCCCCAAAGACTCTGTTCTTCCAGCACTGCTTAACACTGGTCTAGAAGAGCATGATGCTTCCAGAGCTATTAGATGCAGGAGAGGACATGGGTGGGGGAGAGCACTTTGGCATTGTAGAACAATTGTCTAACATTTGAGAGATTGCCTAATATCCGAAATTCTGGGCAAACAATGTTGGCAAAGGTGTGGAGAAAAGGGAGCACTTTTACACTGCCAGTGGGAGTGTAAATTAGTGCAATCATTATGGCAAGCATCATGGAAATTCCTCAAAATGTTGAAATTGGAAATACCATATGATCCTACAATCCCACTCTGGGTATTTCCTTATAGGGTAGAAAAACACAAATGCACAGAGATATATGCACCTCCATCTTTATTGCAGCACTACTTACAATAGCCAAAAACTGGAAATTGCCTAAGTGCTCGGAGAGATAAATGGATAAAGAAGTTGTAGTATATACACAATGGACTAATTAATACACAGCTCTTAGAAAAGATAAATACTATCATTTGAATCAAGACGGATGGAATTAGATGGGATTATGCTAAGTGAAATAAATCAAAAGGAGAAACATGGATACTAGATGATCTCACTCATAGGTGAAACACGAAGAGACAAAGCAAAGGAATAGACAAAACCAAACCAAACCTTGGACATTGACAACAGAACTGAAGTCATCAGTAAGAAACGGAACAAAGGGTGAGGGTTGGTGGGAGAGGAGTTCAGTGGACAATGGTGAAAAACTCTTGTTTACTTGGTGAAGGTCAAGGTGTGTTGATACATATTTGAGGAACAGGGAACCTGCAGAAGAAGCTAACAAAAAGCTATTTCAAAAAATGCTTAAACACAAATACACAAATAAAACAAAACAAAACCCTCAGAGGAGTTTGACCTGGCCAAACCCAGAGGACCATCTAACATATGGTATGGAACCCCCTAAAGCGGTGATGCATTATTTCCATGTGGCGTGCACAGGGTCGAGTGCTGCCTCTACTCTAGCACCCTCTGGTGGTATAGGGCTGAGGCAGTAGGTATTTAGACGTGATGTGTTAAGGTCAATGCACAGCCCTCTGTAAATAGCCCAAGCCCAAGTGTCAGTGGTAGCCAGAAACCAAAATTCATTGCGTATCCAATGTGACTGACAGTTACCCAGACTCTGTCTGTCAATTCTATTCTAGTGGTTTGATTTCATGCAGTGCTTTGAAATAAATACTGTATTGGAAACGGCCTGATCCCCAAACTCCAGGACAACTCCAAGGCACAAATACCAGGAGGACATTACATGGACTTTCTAGGAAGACCCTCTCTGGACAAGCTCTTTAGGTTGGCTGAATGCTAGTCACTGAAGATTTGGGCATGGAACATTCTCCTGGAGAGGCTCATCTAACTTGCCTTTCCAGGGAGGACCTTCATTCGTGTTGGAACAGGAACTGGTGAATGATTCCTCCTTCTGGAGGATTACAATGACGACATTTCTGCAAAGATCTTCCCTAGTTTCTTTTAGGAATTTTTTTCTTATTGCTTTTTTTTTTTTTTTGACCACAACGATAGTAATTTAGGACAAAAGAGAATCAAACTCATGGGCTTAAGTGGTAATTAATTATTGCCATTATTTTAATTGACGAGCTTATTCTGTCCATATCTCTGCCTCTCATTTCTGAAGGGCTCTATTGTGTTTGCCATTTGGCTCTGGGACCCACCCTCGTCTACACAGTTCAGCCGAAACCCTGTAGGGATTGACAATGTCTCTAGCCAAACATTATGCCTTCTTATGATGGGACCGGCGACTTGGCAGTTGATCTGTGGATCAAAGAATTTTACGGTAAATTCACATGCTTGTCACTACAATGGAGCACTCTCTTCATTCAGATCTTCAAGGTTGGTCTCATGTCCATGTTGCTGAAGATCTTTCTTTTTATATACTTCCTTTGAGTACACTTTTCCTCATCCATCAGGGACATCTTTGACAACCTTCAACCTCTGACACAGTCAGTTCAGATAATTCCAATGGGGTTAACTGCTCAGTAAAAGAGAAGGATTATCCATAGGAAAGATTCTTGAGCTCAGCTTCCGATACAGAGAAAAGTTCTCTGTAATCTGCTTCCAGGCTTCCTTCTGCCTCTGGCAATTGAGTCTTCTCTGGGGAAGGTTCTGCCTCTGCTTTCTGGGGCTGCCCCAGGAAGCAGGGTGATTTCTAATCACAATCACCTCTCTTAGCCTTGCTTGGAACACATGGCTATCCGCTTCCTGCAGAGCCTCCCAGCAGAGGGTTCAGTTACGCCTGTGAGCCATTATCAATGCCCTTGCCTTTGAGTTGGCCTGATTATCACATTTTGACATCCTTTTACTTGGTTTTTCAAGTTCTCTGACATTTTAAAAATTGTCCTCCTTTTTCTACATTAGTACACTTTCTTTGCATCTTGATTAAAAATTGAATGGAAGATGTGTAGATTTACCTGCTGAACCTACCACTGAACAGGACAAGATGAAGGGAGAGTTTAAGGCTGTTCTGACTGTGAGGTGAGGCATGCCAGGGAGGCAGGCATGAGAGGAGTCCTCTGTGATGTCTACACATTGGCCCTGAGTAGTCACTCCAAGATCTTCCATCTCTGGGGCCAAGTTTGGTTAGGAGGAACCTTCTGAGGTGTCTCGTCTAGCGTTCTCTTCTGAGGGCTCCTTTGGGGTTAAAGAAAGAGTTTAGGAGAGGACCTGGTCACTCAAGCTGAGTGTCTTTTGTTAGTGATACCCAAGGGTAAGAAATTGGGGTGTTTCTGTGTCCTGATCTTGTGTTTCTTCCTTAGAACTGAGGAAGGAGGGATCAAAGATATTCACGCCCTGCACTTGTCATCTCAGTCTCTTCCTGTGCCTTATGCCCGTGACCATCTTGAATAGTCAGCACTTGGGAATTTTGTGTGTGCGCAAATTCTCTTCTTATGTGTTAAAAACACTGCCCTTTATTTTCTAATGACACTTATATAGTTTTCTTTTTTAGCTAATTAGAAAATATGAACACACACAAAAGACAAATGGCCTTAATCCTAATAGTCAAAGGGTATTGTGAATGTTTTTAATAAGATTTTCTTCTGGTTTCTTTCCCACTTTTTACTTATGTAATATTGCTTTGCAAACTATTTTATATCTTGTGGTTTTTACTTAACAATATACCTCAGATTTTTTTTATCATATTATTAAATATTCCTCGAACTCCATTTTTAATGGCAGTATCACATTGCATTTCATAGAGGGTATCATAAGTTGTTTTCCTTAGTCTGATTGTTGAAATTTAGGTATTCTGCCTCTCCTCCTCCTCTTCCCGTGCTTGTTTCTTCAGATTAGTATTAAGCAGCGTTGCTATAACCCATTTTTCATAAATCCTTGATTATATCCTTAGTAGTATAAATTTACAGAAGTAGAAATTCTAGATCATAGTGCGTGGAAATTCTAGCTCCCTTTTAAAATACTAAACTGTCCTTTTGAAAGGCTAGCTAATTTATATCTCTGCTTGAAGCGTGTCATGTTCATTGTGCCAAAGCTACACATACTTGCCAGATAAATTCCAAAAACTTGCTGCTTGATATTTATTCTGATAACAAAAATTTGAACATTTTCAAATGATTATTTCCTTTCATGTTCTGTCTATTCATGTATTTTGGTTTTATCATTCCTATACCTATACCTTATTTATCAATTGATTTGCAAAAGCATCTATATATTCATGGTATTGATTCTTTGTCCATTTCCATGATTTTCTTTTACAGATTTTTGATCTGCAAAATTCTAACTTGAGGAGCATTAAATTCATTCCAAAATTAATTTAGCAGAAAAACGTTAGATTCTACTCCATGCCAGTTACTGTTCCAGGATCCAGGGTTGGAATAGTGACAAATGAAAGCTACCTCCTTCTTTGGTTTAATTTTCATTGGTGGAAGCATCACCTGATAAACAAATATGAGGTGCAAAGTGTCAAATAATGACAGATGTTGAGAAGAAAAACAAAAGTAGAGCCAGGGAATAGAGAGAGTCCTGGCTGGTACTTTAGCTGGAATGGTCAGGAATAGATGACCCCTTCTGAGCAGACTCCAATGAAGAGATGCAAATGACAGAACCATCCAGAGAAGTGTTTCAGGCAGAGAGGACTGCAAATTCTGAAGCCCTGAGGTGGAGGAGGGTTGAGCATGTTAAAAGACTCAAAGCCCAGGTGACTGGAGCAGATTGAGGGAGACAGGAGTGAGGAAGATGAAGGGCAGCCTGGGAAAGGTGTGCTTTTCTTACCTACTCATCAGATCATGTGGTCAAATCTTCAGAAATTTTGCAAGCCAGTTGCTAAACATACTTATTATTAAAAATTAAATTTTGTAAGCATATAATTAAGCACATTGTATTAAAAATGAAGGTAATATGTACTCTAGTTTCATAAATTCCTAATTGTTTTTTAAATCTGCCTCTATGCTTGAGGCTAATTGCATTTTATTGTGACTGTAAAATGGAAACACAACCTAATGGTATTCTCATGCTCATCTCTTAACCACTCTGCCCTCAGGGACATCATGATGATCATTTGAAGTCAGCCCTGGTGAGAATATTTACACCATTGAAATAATCTAATCCTACAAGTCAGGTTTCATTTAGAATTTTGTGGATGTCTAGACTTAAAGTGATGGAGAAAATATGAATAATGTAGTTTAAAATTAAAAGTGTGTTGTATCTATAGCTATTACATTGTAGGTAGTGCAAAAATGAAAAAATATTCCTCTAGTGTTTAAAAATGACTAGCTAAAAAGTTATTTGTATCAATGATATATATTTCCATTGTTTTACATCCTTCTTATTAATGTAAGTAAATATATCAATCAACATTCATTTGGGAACTATATTCTTTATCAATTGTAGACATAGATTTGTTAGGATACAGAGATTAACAAAAATATAATGAATACATTATTGTGAGAATGATTTGATATATTGAATTTACAATGTTGTATACTCTATAGTTTCCTACTATTTACAAATTGGTACTACACGTTTTATGTCAGCAAAATTCATAGCACATTTTTATATATATACATATATATATATACACATATATATGCATACATCTTTTTCTCGAATTCCTGTTGTAGAACATGTAGTAGAACACCACTAAAGTCAGGACAAAACACATCTGGAAGCACTGTGGATCAAGGTAAGAATTTTGAATATTTCTAAGTGTGACTGGAAGCTTTAGTGGGCTCTGAGCAGAGGAACAATGTGGTCAGTTAATGGATTTACAAGAATTATTCTGACTGCCATGTTAAAAATTGACTGAAGAAGTTAAGATGGTGTTAAGCTCTCCTGGTGACAAACCAAGTGGGCACTCTTTTGGAAGTATTTTAGGCAGATTTATTACATGTGCAGGTTTGGTAGGATACTTCCCCAGAGGCTGAGCACGGGCTTCCGGTTAGAGTACACTTATATAGGTTAGAGCAAGTGCTGGAAGAGAGATGTAAATTAGAGTGGGGGGTTTCAAGTGCAGGAAGTTCTTTGTCTGCTGGTGACTTGCCTGAAACATTCCGGCAGGCTTAGATCACAGGAGGTTTTATGACTTTGCTGCCTCTGGCAGTTTTTATGGCTGTCTTCATGGCTGCTGGAAGTGGTGGCAGGCCATTTTCCCTCACAAAGGGACTCAGGGAGGCCAATGTGTAGGTTATTACAGTGATTCAGGGGAGAGGTGATGGGGCTTAGATTAGGTTGCTAACATTAAGAGGAAATGAGAAGTCAGCATGCAAAAGATATAAATATACTAATGAAGGTTTGAAAGTATGGCCACAGGATTTGCTAATGGATTTGTTATAAGGTTTGAGAGAAGAAAAGGATGCCAGCAAGCAACGGAATGGAGGTGCCTGTTCTGAAGATTAGGGACTGAGAAGAGGAGTAGTTTAGGTGAAAAAATTATTTGGTCTTGGATGAGTGATGTTTGTGATATTTATGAGTCACCTAAGGGAAGTGTTGAGCAGGCAAATAGACATGGGAATCTGCAGTTTTTGGAGAGAGAGATGCTAGAAATGTTTAAAAAAATGCAGTTTAAAATGTATGGAGAAGGTATTTGATGTCATTAAAAGAAATGAGGTCACCCAAGATGCATGTGGCAAAGAGAAAAACTTCAAGATGGCACCCAGGAGCAGTCTAGCATCCAGGAAGGGGATGCAGAAAAGCACAGAGAAGGCATGTAACCTTTGTTGTTTTAGGTAAATTGTTTTTGGTGTCTGATTTTTCTAACTAGTTATTACCAATAGCAAAACATTTTTATTCCTATGACTTTATGATAGATTTTAAGATCAGATAGAGTAAATCCCTGTCATCCAATTTCATAGTTGCTTTTTTGCAATTATTTTTCTTTATAATAATTTTTATGACTAGTCTTCTGAGTTTATATTTCTGGATAAGTTTAGACAATGGTATTTGAGTTTTAAACTTTTGATGACTGAGATATATGGTTTAATTGGCACTTTATAATATTAAGTCTAAGAAAATACTATTTCTCACTGTTTATTCAAATATACTTTTATACTGTTGCAAAGTTTTAAAGTATTTTTAACAAAGACTTTAAACAATTTTTGATATGTTCATTTCTGTATATCTATTGTAAATTGAATATTTTCTTTCTACTGTTTTTCTAGTAAGGTATTGTTGGTATATAAGAGAGCTACTTTTTTTGTACATATATTTTTCCCAACCTATTTGCTGATGCTTTTATTCATTATGAAGGATTTTATTTCATTGACGTTTATCAGGTTAATCATTCAAAAAATAATAATGTTAGATCTAACTTAAGCATATTTATATTTATTAGTTCTTATGCTATTATTTGTTTCTCTTTCAACCATCAAACTTTTCAAAATTGAGATAATTAAGCTAAAATACATACCTTTATATTTTTCTTGAATTTACTGAGGAAGGCTATTATTTCAGTGAATTTTTTGTTTTTTATTTTAAATCTTACTTTTTTTTTAAAAAAAAAAAAAAGGTATGGGCAAGAATGAATGTGAGTATGAAGGCAGGAAAGAAGAGACAGGAAGGGCGAAGCGTTTATTGATTTTATTTAGTCGTTCGTCCTGGTTATTCCCCTGGATGTAAACATGGGTCCTTTGAATGTATGTGAACTGTGCTGGCCAAAGACAGCTGATCAAACTGCTGTTCCACCAGGGTGCGACTATTTCAGTGTTAAATATGCCTTTAGTTAGTTTGACTTAGATTAGTGGTTCTCAATTTTGGCAGACAGAAACCTGTGACATGACCTGGTGGCTCAGGTGCTTGTTTTATGTGTGAGGGGCAGTCCACATACCACCCAAGGACCTGGGCTTGAGACCTGGGACCAGGAAGAACATCTAAAATGAACTATTAAATAAATAAATAAAATGCTTCTTCCTTCTCTTTCTTCTTGCCTACCTTCATTCCTCTAAAAAGAGAGTGTTGGATGAGGTTCAGGATTCTATGTATTTGGCAAGTAATCTATTCTAGTACACATTATACCAACTTAAGAGATACACTTGTTTTCATGCTTAGCTGAATTTTCTTATACACTTTTTATCCTCCATAATATGTAAAATTTATTTTTAATAAAATAATGTGGTAGATTATAATCTTGAAATAAGTTAAATTTATCATAGAAATAATCCCTTTAAGTTGTACTTAAATTTTTGAATCTGTATTCAAAAGGAATATTGATTTATAGTTACTGAGGAGATTAACTTTGTCAGGATATGTTTCAGAATTAGACTTAGTCTAGCTTTTAAGAGTGAGCCAGAAATCATAAAATGTTATAGTGTCATATATGATAATTTTCTGTCTCTCAAAAGTTTGAAATAACTTTGCCTCAAAACTCTCTGGGCCTGATGCTCTTACTGATGATATTCCATTCTTGGACAACATTTCCAACTTTTTTCCTGGGTTATTTATTTATTTAAGTTTTCTTCATTGTTGAGTCATTTTTAATTTTCTTAGGATATCCGTTTTTAATTCTTTAGTTAAAAGGGTTTTATTTGCTTTCATTTGTTGGATGTTTAATGCTGAAAGCATTTGAGGTTCATTAGTTTTTCTCTGAGATTAGTTTTGGACTCATTCAATATGTATTAACCTGGAGTCTTCTTAATGTACTTTTCTAAATCACATGCAAATGAAATTTTTATTTCTTCTTTGATCTAAGAATTATTTAGGAGAGTGGATTTTAATAACCTTTCAAAGTGGCTGGAGTATTTCAACATAAATTGTGGAATCAAATTTCAGCATATTCACTGTAGCTTGTACAATGTTTTATTTACTTTTTTGTGGGCTTATAGATGATATATGGTCAATGTTTTTATGTGTGATATGGGCCATGGAAAACAATTGTGTATACTGAGTACAGAGCTCAGCTATATAGATATTCACATGTATAAATATACTTGCATAAGTAAAAAATGAAATTTAAATTCCCTTATAATATATTATTCACTTCACCAATATCCTTGCTTTGCTGCTGATTTGATACAAAGGTATGTGATGGTTAATTTTATGTTATTTGGCAAAGTGATAGTACCCAGATATTTGACCAAAGGTTATTCTAGATGTTTACATGTGGTTATCACTTTTAACATTTTACGTTAAATGTTAGCATCTAAATCAGTAGACTTTGAGCAAAGCAGGTTGTTCTTTATGACACAAGTAAGCCTCATCCAATTAGTTGAAGGTCTTAATAGAAAAAGCCTGACCCAAAGGGAATTCCTCCAGCAGACTGCCTTTGGACTCCAACTGCAAGTTTCTGCAGCCTGCTGGCCTTCTCTGAAGATCCTGGACTTGTCAGCTCCAACAATCACGAGAGCTAATTCCCCAAAAGAAATTTCTCTCTGTTTGCACACTATTGGTTCTGTTCCTCTGGGGAACCTGACTAATACAAGTATCTTCAAAACCCCCAACTCCACTGTGCTTTTGTAAATTGATTATCTTACAAATGATATTTCTAATAGTTTGTTTTTCACGTATTTTGATGCAATATTTTTAGCACATAGAAATGACCGAGCTTTTACTCTAAATTATTTTCTTATTAATATGAATTTTTCTTTACATTTGAGAGTGAACTCTTATCATTAATATTAAATTTATATATTTTAATGTCTTTGGGGACCTAAGTTTTACAATATTGGTTTCTATGTTGTCAAATATGAATATTATAGTACATTTGTAAGATTTGGATTTGCTTATGTATCTTTGCCCTTTTTTCTGTTTTTCAGTTTTATGTGTCTCTTGTTTTAAGGGTGCCACTCAGAAATAAAGGATTTTGTGTATTTTTTGAAATAGAATCTTAATATCCTTTTCTAATGAGAAGACATTTAATTTATTTCCATTTATTCTTACAACAGCTGCATTTATTTTTGTTTATGTTATCCTTTATCCTGAATTTGGAGATGTGTTTATTCAATTTTTCTTAATTTAGTCATTATCATTACATTTTTCAAAATATCCTTCAATCTATATTAAGGATAAGGCAGTATCTTTAGAATTTCTACCTTAAAATGGTGAATTTGGTGCTCATCTATTTCACATCTCTCAATCAATCAAGTACTGTTTGGTCTGTGGTAAATATAATCTGGAGTTCTCATTACAGTAAAGTCTAATTATTATTTAATACATTAGAAGTATTTTAAGAATATTTTTAACATTGGTATTAAATTTTGTATTCTTAGCAATTATTATTTAGACTTTTCTTTATTGTAACTCATTTCAATACTATCAATACCCTCTGACACTGATTTGATAATTCTTAAATTCTTAAGTTACTTCTTCCCTTGAATGGTAAAATACAGTTTTTAGTAAATCTTTCAGGATTACTTGCATAGCTAAGTATGTCATTCTTTTTCACTTACACTTGGAAATCAAATAGACCATAACTTTATTGGGTTAGAGGTTTCTTTTATCAAAATTCTACATACTGCTAATTGCTTTTTGGACTTTGTATTGCAAAGAAGATATCTGAGATCAGAATAATTTTTTTTTCTTTTGTAAGTGACCTTTGCTTTTGTCTATGGTAGTGATTGAACATGGAGATTAGAAGCTCAGAGTTTGAAGATACTCTTCGAATCCTGGTTCAGGCACTTAATTGTTGTGTGATTGCAGGCAATTGCTTAATTTCTGTTCTTAAGTTTTCTTGTCTGTAAAGTGGGGATAATTAGCACTTCTTTAATGGACTGATGTATGTCTGTGCATGTGGACTTACACACATGCATATATGAGTATAGTTGTGCACACACATGTGTTCTTATATGTGTTATGCAACATACATGTGTTGGTGCATGTGTACACACATTCACAGATATGGGCATATATCCACACATGCATGTTGTGTGCATATGTGAGTGCAGATGAATGTGTACATGTGTGTATGCATGTGTGTTATTTTGTGCTACCCAACAGTTACACAGTGTTGGCCAAGAGTTCACGTGATGACACCGGCAGGTAGACCTCTAAGAGAACAAATTTAATGATGCCAAATGATAATCTGGATTCTTCAGCTCTTTCTTCTCCAACTCTGTATGTTCTTCTCCTTAGCAGTTTTATTTTGACTTTTTATTTTACTAATATAAAAGAAAGTTATCTCCTCCATTCCTGCTATCACTTCTTTCCTTAGCTCTTGTCTCAATTAATGCAAAAGATTATTGACTTGCCTTTCTGCCTCCAGGTGTGAGTACACTCTCCAGTCTCGGGAGTGGCTTTCTAAGTGGTCTCCACAGGACATCCCTACCTCACACTGTCCAGTGCTTTCCTTTCACCTACATGTGATGTTCTAACATTACTCCTCCATACACCTGATGCATTCTTCCTGAGTCCCAGTATTCCTAACCACCTACCCATTTCAAAGACACTATCTTGCTCTCTGTCCAAATTCTGATTTATTTTAAAATGCAACACAAAAAACAAAGTCTGGCATCAATCTGTCAGGAAGTTCCTCCAGTGCCCCTCCTCCATCTGATGAGGAAACCCTTTTGTGTGTGCACCACTTGGCTGGCCCCTGTCCATTTATCCAAGAGTGTGCATGATGTGCTGAATTCCACAGAACCAATAAGTAGCTAAAGGGAACTGAACTCTGGGCTTCTGGAGTAAAGTCCAGTGAAGGTTAATTCAGAGTGTGGCCTCCCTGAGCAAGTCGTGATGGTAAAAGCAGGTTTTGAGGTCCTGAGGCTCAGGGACAGAGAGCTCATCTGCTTCCCCACACCCCCACGTCATTCACAGAATGCTCAGCCAAGTTCTGTCAGGAGAGAAAGACTTGTGCACACAAGCAAGAAGTGGGTGGAGGTGACGGAGTCTCCACTGTAATGAGCAGTGGGCTGGGTTGAGCACCGAGGAAGGTTAAAGGTGATTTCCCAGATGATCCCACTGAAAGTTCCAATTCACCCACTTAATTCAGGTAGCTCGTCAGGCTGAGTCAGACTGGAGCAATTACAGCTCATGAGTGTCCCTGAGGAGAGCGCTAACAATGCAACTCAGAGAAGATTACTCTGGGAGCTCTCTATTATGCCACCTCCAAACCTTGGGAAGAGATGGTCTTTGTGTCTGGGGCTTAAGAAATTGTTTGTTCCCTCTCTCTCTGAGCCAGAAGTAATTGCTGGATTCTGTTTAATAATAATAATGGTGATGGTGATGATGATGATGAATTAGAACAGATTGTTTTTATTAGAAACTATAATTGGCCCCAATCTGTATTGAACTCAGATTTTACTGGACAGTGATATTTAAACTACTAAAGATGTCCTACTGGTTAGTCTGGGGGGTGAACTTGGAAGGAGAACTGGTGAATTAATGATTTAGCATAGAGTAAGAACACTTCGACTGCACTTTTCTACGTATTAGCTTGTTTTCATCCTCACACAACCCACTAGAGCAAACATGGAGGAATGCTAGGATCAGAATGTTGAGGAAAGAGGACAGAGCAGTAGCATGAAGGTTTCTGGACATTAGATGGGTTAGCTTAGGCTTAAGTCTCAGCTCCACCCCTTCTAGCTCTGAGTTGGGCAAGTGACTTAACTCTGTAGGGCACTATTTCCTCTTTCTAAAATGAGGACGAGAATGCAGGTTGAATGAGATAGTGAATGATTCTGGTCTAATTAGTGGTCACGTGATAGCAATTGGTGGAAGGGACTTTTGAATCAGAGTATTTTGATTTCAAATGTATTAGCTAATATAAATAATCAATTCTTTAATCTCAACTTTTCTTCCTCATTTCTTATTTTTCTAAGTCTTCATTTATTCATCAAGCATTGACCACTATACTGATTAAGTTCTGGGGGGTAAAGAGCTGAGTAAACACAGATGTTATTAAAAAGTTGGCATTTAGTAAGAGATCAAGAAATAGACAAACAAATATACCATCATCTCACAGGCCCTGTGATGGAAGCCTGCCTGGGATAAGGTGAATACACTGGGAATGTGGAGACTGGGTCAGCAAATTAATTGGCATTATTGGCTTCAGCATAGACATGGTGAAACTGGAGCTGTATTTCAAGGGCTAAGTTGGAATGTATGAGGGGTAATTATAGCAGATAGGCAGGTGGCAGCAGTGTGGACTGGCATAGGTGTGTGTTGTGTATAGTCCAGGTGTGCCTGAGAATGCAGGAAGGAGCATGGAAGGCATTCAGCCAGCAGTGCAGGTGGAGACCAGTACATGGGGCATCTCCTGGGTCCTGCTAGAAAGGTTTGTCTTGTGGTAAGTTTTGCATTTTGCAAACATCAGATATATGGATACATAAACAATGGGGATTCATTGAGTGGATTTTAATAGAGTAATGTTGTGGCTAAAGGAAAGTTCTTGAGGGGAGTAATGTCAACAATGAGGCCTAGGGAGGGGAGATGAGGTCAGGGATGTGAGCAAGGCACCAGATTCCAAACAGGTTGTGCTGGGCCTCAGAGCCCTCAGCTGGGTCCTGGAGAGATTCCTCAGATGAACCATGGCAGTGGGGGAGAAAGAGATGAGAATATGGGTGATCATTTATAGGCTACTTCTCAGTAATTACAAAACCCAGAATGTGACCACAACATAAGAGGCAGGCGTAAAGTCTGAAAGATGTTATAATTGAAGAAAATAAGTTATTTTAAAGTTGATACTGGATATATCCTTAACAGAGACATGATATCACCAGAATGATGATATTGAAATGGAAATAGAAAATAAAGTCATGTGTCAATATTTTAAGACCTTTTCATCAGAAGATTGCAGTGAAAGGGAGGTTGAATGCAGATGGGAAAAATGTCATCATGCAGAGGTGCCCCTGCCCACCATTTTCCAGAGTGCAGCATTGTTGTAAAGCAAGAAAAGAAAGAAATCCCAAAATGTGGATCCCAAAAGCATCAGTTGGGTTATGCAAGAATGAGCATCTCCCCATGGGGCAACTTCCGGGAAGCTATAATTTTGTAAGAAACTGGAGGTGAAGACAGACCCTAATTTGAGATGAGACAAAAGTAGATAGAGTTGTTTTGAAAGCACTGAGGTTGCAGGAAAATTTGTCTATAATAAACTGGTGATTCCAGAATACCCCCCAAGAAGAGATGAGGGGAAATCATAGTTAAAATAAGACTAAAATGTATATATACATATATGCATATACATCTATATATCTGCCTGTATCTATCTATCTGTCATCTATCTATCTCTATATATCCTTGCTGTGGGTCTTCATCTAGTTTAACGTTGTTGCATTGGATTACCTTCACCGTCCTGTATGAAATTTTATTCTTTTGCTCTCTTCCTAGTGCTGCTCTCTCCTCGTTCATCCTCTCTGAGGCTGAGTCTCATTTATTTACACTAAAATACTTATTCAAACACTTCTGTAGGCTTCTGGAGTCCTTCTCCGTCCCCTGGTTAAAACACAAGGCACTTCAACTTTTTTCACTCCAGGGACTCTTTTGGGCGCTGTAAAAGTTCTCAGGGCTTCAGTTCTCACCCACATATGTGAATTCTACATCCTGCTCACCTGCTCAGGACTTTCGCTCTGAGCTCCAGGTTGCATCCCTGCTTCCTCTCAGTACCTCCACCTGGACATGAAATACTGGCATGTTCTGGAGTGTCAGGCCCATCAAGGCATTCTCCTCAGCTGTTCCCTGCCTCCATGCCTAGCACCCCAGTCAACTCCCCCAAGTCAGGGGAAAGATAAATATCAAGAGAGCAGATATTTAATCTGCTCACTGCTAATCCATAGTATCTAGATTCGTGGTGGAAGTCTCCAGCCCAACATCTTTCTGGGCCAGGGCCTCTGAGCTGCCAGGGTGAGACCAGAGCTTCTGGACTGGTATCTGCCCAGAGGGAGAACTGAACAGAGACAGCAATAAAACTACAGGTCAGGGAGAGTGAACATGGAAGAGATAGAGAAAATACATGGAGTGACCCAGAGCTGCCCTCTTAGAATGAGTCCAAAATCTAAAATTCAGACCACTCAGAGAAATACAGAACCAGTACATGTTGCTAACAATATCTATAAGAACAGAAATTTACTTCAGACGAAGTGTCTTTAAGAGTAAAAAAAGTGAAAAGGTTTGAAAAATAAGTTTAAAATGAGTTAATTAAAGAAATCATTTCCATTAAAATAAGAAATTATGAAACAAAGCCAAGTACAGTGAAATAAGATGTGCACAATAAAAATCAAATGTAAATACTAGAAATTAAAGGTGTAGTCCATGCAATAAAAGTAATGGATGAGATAAATTCTAAACTGGATCTATTTGAAGACAAACAGAATGAATTGGAAATAACACAAAGGAGTGTATTCAGAACAGAGGGGAAAAATAAGAAATATGTCATTAAAAGACATAGAGGACAATCCAAAGAACATATCATAGGGATTTCAAGAGAATATAGAAAACAAATGGGAACACCATTGAAGAGAAAGTAGACATTCATAATCAAAGCAAGATTTAAGTCTTAAGAGCTAACTCATCTGTGGGGTCTAAAAATAATTAAATTTGAGTCCACACTGAGACCCATCACCTAAAAACATGAAAACTTGGGGTGGAAGACCATCTCATAAGCTATGAGGAGGAAAGAGAGGAAGAGGGAAACAACAATCAATTGACAACAGATTTCTCCTCAATAAAAATAGATGCTAGATGAAATTAAGTACTCTATGTGCTAATGTGCCAAACTTTTGTTGTTGATGTTGGTAAATTTTCACTCAAGAGAAAAGGCAAAACAATGACCTTTTGAGACATCAAAAAATCGAACATGGTTTGCCAACCATATTTCTGTACTACTTAAAAACAGGCAAATAAACACACATCTTAAGAGGAAGACTTTAGGAAGGAAAGAAATTCATGAGAGGAGAAACTATGGTGAACCCAGGAATGACTAAGCTTAGTGTAGCTGAACATACTATGCTAATGACTATAGAGAACAACAAGACAGATATCAAAAAATTCTAAAAAATGATTTTTAAGGAGAATAGCTAGTTTTGTTGAATAATTTTATATTTTGTTATGACAATTATAAATTAGTTATGTTAAATGTTTGTGTGGTTCTATTTTATCTTTGTTGGTGTAATAGCTTTCTTTTTCTTTTCTTTTTAGGAGACCAGTTTGGAGTTATGGTATATGTCTTTAACTTATCATAGTCTGTCTTCAATTTCTATCTTCCAACTCTGTACCCTTTCAAGCATGCTATAAAAACCTTACAGCAGTAATTCTGCACTCCCCTTTCCTGGTCTTTGTGTTATTGTCATACTTCTGCCTACACGATAAGTCCTACAATTCTTGGTTATTACTTTTGTCTTAAATTGTCAATTATCTATTAAGAATAAATATTCAAATTAGAAAAAAAGAATCTTCTATTTTTACTAAGTCCATCTGTTTCGTGTGGCTGCCGTAACACAGTATCGTAGTTCAAAGGAAATTTGTTCTGTCACAGCTCTGGAGGCCACAAGCCTGATGTCAAGGAGAACCAGACTCCCCTAGAGACGCTGGGTAAGAATCCACTAGTTGTCTCTCTTTTAGCTTCTGGTGCTGCAAGCGATCTGGCAACCCATAGTTTGGAGCCTCATTACTCCGGTCTCTGCCACTGTCCTCATATCATCTTCTCTGTGTGTCTGTGCCCACTCTGCTTCACTCATAAAAGGAATTTAATGTCAGATGATCTCATTTTGAAATCCTTAAATTAATTATGCCCTTTTCCCCCAGTTAAGGTGACATTCACAGGTTCCAGGAATTAGGATGTGCACACATCTTTTTGCAGGCCAACATACAACTCACCAAATGTTATAAACATGTGAAGAGATGGGCGTTACCACAAGTTGTTAGTGAACATACCTTGGCAATATCGTGTGTGTGCACCAGAAAGCATAGATAATACATAGAAGAAAGAGATATTTTCCAAAATCAGCAGACTCAGTGCAAGTAATGGAGAGATGCTCTCCCCAGGTCCCTTCATGCTAACTGTGGGCTGCTGGAAACCTTTGCTGATGTCTCCCCGCTCTTCTAGCCCAGGGTCAGCCATGCCTGTTTCCACTTGCTTAGAAAGGTAGTGGCACTTAATAATCAGACACTTACATGTCGCTCCCTTTACACTTTGGGCCCATGTTGAACGCTCGAAGTGGACTTTTTGGTGGTGCCCTGGGGTTGCTATGTTGACGGGGGTCCCTTGGCAAAGTCCTAGGGAAATCAGTTTCACCTTTCTGGAATTCCTTCTTCAAGGGAATTTCTGTAAAATGGAGGTCCCTTAAAGAAGGGGCCCCTGACCCTTATTACCAGAAGCAGAGCTGTCAGGGGCATCACTGGGAAGAACACTGACCTGGAGGAGTGAGGCAGAGTGATTCGGCCCTGACCCAGCCTTGAATCCCACAGCACGGAAGGGCTTTTCATCTTCCTGCTGCCCCACTCCCCAGCCCTTGCTTTTGGGGAGCCACCGGCAGGACTGTTGGGGAGCCTAACCCAGAGGAGGCTCACAGGCAGATCTGAGGCCCTTCAAAGATGTTGCATCTGATAGGAGGATTCCCTCCAACAGGCAGGCCTGGAGAGAGACATCAGAGAAAGGGACTCTCTCCTGTGAAGAGGGTGTTTGGGGAAGAAGTAAGAGGAGAGTAGGCCTGGGAGTGCCGTGGTTCCTACATGTCTGTCACCCCGGCCCAGCTGACTGTCTGCTCATAGAATCTTGGGGTCCTAAAATGGGGAGCCAGCAGGGTCCTTCATTGTGCACTTGGCCCCAGAGGGAGAGAGAATGGCAAGGGTCCCACAGTAGGTCAGTAGTGGAACTGGGCAGGGCCTCCTGGCTAATAACCAAGTAGGCTGGTGCCATGGAGGACTGCTCTCTCTTGTTCCTGCTCTCAGACTCAGCTCCAGATGCTCAGAGCTTGTGGTCTGTCAGGTATGCACACTGAGCACCCAGTGTTAGGAGCAGGCCTGACACCTGTCTCCTACAGTGAATCCCCACGCTTTTCTCTCCAGAGCACTCTCTCCCTCTGTCAATCTTTCTTGTCCCACACTTGTTTTTGTCAGTCATGCTCTGATCCCAGAGGCCGGACTTTGGGTGGAGGGTGACTTTGTCCTGGGGGCCTTGACAAAGCACCTGAGTGAAGGTACCTCAAGGTCAGCTTATGTCACGGGGTCATTCCTGACCATTGACCTAAAACCCCTACCTTCTCTGATGGAATTACTGCCACCAGCTTTGGCCCTGGCAGGTCTTGCCCTCTGGTCCTTCCCAGTGTACAGTCAGAGACCTGTCCTTCAATACTGTGCCCCTCACACATCCGCTCACACCCTTCAGAGCTGTACTGATTTCTGTTTCCACTGGGAATAAAGCCCGGCTCCTCAAGCTGGTTTACAAGGCCTTTCACACTTGGCACTGCTCCTTATGTCTCCAGGTTGGCCTCCCCCACTGTGTATTTGACTTCTTTGATTCAACCAAAGCCAAGTGGGATGCACATGCCCCCATCCTATCCCCATGTGTTACCCTGGCCTGGAGGTCTCTTCCCAGTGCCCACTTCATACATCTGGATTGTCCCCCAGAACACAACAGGGAGACCCTCTTAGTCAGCGTTGGGTTGGAGGGCAGAGACTTGACTATAGCCTCAGTTCTCCTAACCCCAAGACCAGACTGCCACTCGCAACGCCAAGCCTCCACCCCTTACTTCTAGGAGACTGCTTTCCACTCCCTGCCAAGTCTGACATCTCTTCTAGACATGGGGGGTTGGGGGGCTGGGGGCTAGGTGAGGTTTTCTGAGCAGCAATTGCTGCTGCTCCTGTACTGCCCAGGGTACTCAGTGGGAAAGGTTGTCCACACACTTTGGGTTTTTCCTTTTCAAAAAACTTTTCTTCTATCAATATTTGATGAGGGCAATTTCAAAGACTTGTTTAGTATGATCTGCACATAAGAAGCCCTTCCGAGTATTTATCACGCTCGGGGTATAATTACATTCAAATCCTGAGACACTGTTGCTAGGTTACTGTTGCTCCAGGTTCCTCTGACTCTGGGCTGGAGGTGCTCCATCTCCCCCTATGGTCTTAGGGGCAGGACAGCAGGGTGGGGTGCAGAGGCCCCTTAATGGAGGAGGGACTCTGGAGTCTCAGACCCTGGTAGGGTGGGTTTGGGAGCCTGTGCTTGAAGGAATGCTCTGCACACCCCCAGGTGGGACTGGAGGGCTGATCACGTGTTCCTGCAAACTAGATTAAAGAGGCAGGGAGGAGGTAAAGAAGGGCATTTGCTGCCTTGAGAGACTCCCCAGGAGGAATCCTCTCTGAGCCTTCCCTTCCGCGCTGTGATCTGTCGGAGAACTGAGCACGCATCCAGCATCCTCCCAGGGCCCCAGGAGGAGTTCAGTTCTGACGACAGGAGGCTGCCCTTGTCCAAGGACACAGGCAGCTTCTGAGGGAAAAGCACCTGCCGTCTGGCTGCACAGCACTGGTTCCCCCAATCCAAGGTGAAAAGACAGGATGAAGTGCCCGAGGCCAATCCCTCTCCTATTGAGACACCCAGGAACATCATCTCTATAAACTGTGTGAGGGGTGACTGGCATTTTGGACTTGAGCCCCTTGCCCCCAGACCTCTGAGGTGTGGTGTAGGACAGGAGGCCCTCCTTTCAGTCTCTCACTCAAAAGGTCTCAGATGGACGCTTTTGATGCTTGATTCTGAGTGAGGTTTAATGTACAATCATTGCTCTTTTTGCCTTGTTTCTTATTTTGTTTTTATTTTGCCACAGTTAAAGGCATCAACTCGTTAAATGCAAGCCTTTAACATATATCGTGTATTTATAACTCTGTTTTGGCATTTACATTTCTTTTCAGTCAGCTGGGACCTTTCAGACCAGGAACAGGCCCATGCCCCTGTCTGCGCTGACGTCTGGTATGATTTTACCCGCGTGCGCCCAGGGCCTTGCTGCTGATTGCTAATCCATGGATGCCACCTTTGTGACTGCTCACTGATTAATGGCTGGTCAGAGCTGAACCACACTTTGTGCTTAATGCACTACTGAGTCAGCATCACTGGCCTTGGGGAGGAAAAAGGAAATAAAACACAAGCGGATGAGCTCAAGATAGAATTTAGCATCAGATTTGCATTTCCTGTCTTTCCTTCCCAACCCATTTCCCATTGGTTTTTAGAAATATGCTAGCTTGAATTGTATTTCTTATTGCAAATTTTAAATAAGGTAGATGATACAGTAGGCATTCCTATCCACAATCCCCTGAGGATAGCTTCAAATACACTTTTAAACCTCAGAGCAATTTCCTCAGTCATCACGGGGCAATAATTGCTTTTAAAGAGAATACATACCCAGGCATACACACAGTGTTTGTAGCTCATCAGTGGGGACTATCGATTGCTGTCAATTTTTAATGCAAAAAATAATTAAAGACTTAGCATCTGTTCAAAATATTTACAAACAGATTTACTATTGTGTTTATCTTCAAAACCACTGGCAAGATCTCGAGACAATTCTTTGAGACATCAGCTGAGTAAAACACATTTTGTTTCAACGTTATACATTTCTAATGTCAGGCGATGCTGTGGAAGGTTCGATTTTCTGTGGGCGAGAAGGTGAGCTAAGCTGGCAATGCTGATCCTATACAAAGCAGCAAAGGATTCCTGGATTCCTCTAAATGATACTACAGAATGACAATGAAGATGTTTTGGTTAACAGTGTGATTCTTGGTTTTAGAGGTCCTGGTCTTAAACAATTGTCTTGTTACCAGTAAGGAGAAGTGTCACTTCAGGTTCTGTTGACCACAAGGTCATGATTCTGTCTCTGCTCAGGAGGCCTTAGTCTTGTGGGAGAATGTCAGGCAATCCGGAGATGATCATCTGTGTCACCCAGGAAAACACGCCCTTACCAGAGACTCAATCAAGAGAGTGTTCAATGGGGCATAGTGATACTTATAGGGGTGGTCAGAAGAACTAAGCACAGGGATGATGGGCAACCCAGACATGAACCAGGAAATCCATCACCATCCAGGCTAGACAGACACATGGAGACATGAGTGACTGGTACCCAAGAGCTGGGCTGCCTGGTGGGGACTGAGGCTAGGTGGGTACAGATCTTGCCAGCGGTGCCCCTCCCCAGAGCAGAGAAAGGGGAAAGAAATTCCCTGGATCCTTGCCTTCTCCTGCTTTCCAGCTTCTGTCCATGCTTCCCTGTGGCAAACCCTAACCAGACGCCAGCACACATGTACAATTGGAAGATGGAGTGTGCATTGTCAGGCCTCAGCCTCAGAGCATTGGAGGGAGAGACAAGATGGATCTAAGGGGGAACTACCAAGTGACTGACATGCCTACTCAGGCACAGTAGGGTCACATGAGGAAAGGGAGATGACACAGTGAGAGAGCCCAGAGGAAAGAGTGGATATCTTCCATGGGGAAATCAAAGAAGGCTTTCTAGAAGAGGTGCCATCTGTAATGGGCCTCTAAGTATAGAGATGATCTCATCAATGAGGCTAAGGATGGGAGAAGAAAAGATAGTGATAACACTCACTGTCTGACTGAAAGCAGGTGAGGAAGAGACTTTTTTGATCATAGGAGATGTAAGCAGAGATGGGACCAGGTTCTATGAGGTGTGTGGTGAAAAATGCTAGACTTAAGCAAGACAAGTCATAGAATAGAACAGAATAGTAAAATAAAGGACTATCATATTCTGGGTTGTTCTGAGCTGGGACAAGGAAGATGGGTCCATACACCTTTTCATCAGTCAGTCACTGGGTACAGGCTGCCCTAGGAAGAGAAGTGATCCTGGGATGGGCAACTGTCATCAGTCAAAGAGAGTCCCGGAGAGTGTAGGCAGCCCTCCCCACTCTTCCATCCTCAGGGCAGATGACATCCTTCAGCTTTGCTTGGACAAGTATCTCTTAAAAGACGCCGAGGCAAGGGGTGGAAAACACAGGTGCCCACTGTACCCAGGCACTTCACCTGCACGCCACAAACTCCCCTTTACTGCCAGATGCAACCTGCACCTCAGCACTTCCAACCTCGCTGTGCAGACAAGAACTCTCAGGCTCAAAGAGAGTAAGGAACTTGCCCAGTGATCCCTGCAGGATGTGGGGGCATCAGGAATTGAACTCATATCAGCCCCACCTCTGCCCACAAGTCCAATTAGGATGCCCATGGTGTGGAGCCTCTTATCTCTGTGAAGGAGGGAATAGGAACATGACCAACAGTGAGGGGTCAGTGGTGAGAGCCAGAGGATGGTTTCTATAAAATTGAAAACAAAATCAGATATAACTTCAGAACTGAATATGATAGAAGAATGAAAGGACTGATTTCCAAGCAACAGGAGGGCCCAAACAAAGCTTAGCTTGCACAAATGTTTCCTGGCATATAATGAACTTTTTCATTCCTTTTTGACCATTCATTAAAGCAAACCTCTTATTTAGGTTTAAGCTTTCCCCACCTTATGAGTGCAGATGGGGAGAAGCTAAAAATTTACAGATCGTCACTTCCTCAGTGTCCCCTGCAGCTGGGAGGATCTTTGGCACAGGCTCCAGGTGGCACCTATACCCCCTGCTTTGAAGGGTGGGGAGCTGGAGGAAGTGACTCTGGTGGCTATAGGACTTGTAGTTGTGTCTGTCCAGGGCTGGAGAGGGCAGGTGACAACACAGGTATGGGGATGGCGCGGGGCTTGGTGGTCTGTTCGATGACACAGTTTGAGCACATTTTGAAACTGCTTCTAACTGAGTACCTCTAATTCTATTGCCCTCCTGCCAATTCTGTGACTGACCCAACCTAAAAAATCAAACAAATTATCTTGAAATAATTTCACACTTAAAAACTGTTGGAAAAATAATGAACATGTAAACCCTTCCCCAGACTCCCAGTTACTAACATTTTGCCTTGCTTCGTGCTCTCTCTCTCTCTGTGTCCTACAGCAGTGGTTGTGGCAGATAAGATTTATCAGTGGATGCTAAATAGATAACTGAAAGCCTGATGAGAAACAAGATATTCGCATAGTCTCAAAATGCATCCCCTCTGTTAGGTAGTAGAAAGAGTAACTTCACAATGAAGAAACCTGGCAGGACCCACCCCCCCCACCCCCCGCCCCCACACACACATTCACACACACAACCCAGCAGTCCAGTGAGATGGACACACTGTCACTTCTGTGGCATTCCTGGGAAAAAATGAACAAACTGAACTACTCATCCGGAAACATCAGAAGGAACTAAGCTAAGGTTTGTTCTATAAAACATCTAACTTGTTCCTCCAATATCATTTAAATATATTTGAGCTAATTTCAAGGCAATATTCTATCCAAGAGTTTTGTAGTCTACTCAACTAATTTGGGTATTTGTAGAATACCCAACTAATGTAACACCATTCTTGTAGCTTTTGCTCCTGTGAGGTCCATGATGATGAGAAAAGTGCCAGGATTGACTCTTATTTTGCTGGACTGACTCTTATAGTGCAGGATTGGCTCTTATTTTGAAGTGGGCTCTTGGAGCAGCAGGGGCCAGAGCAGGAGCTGAGGCAGGTGAGTACAGCTGAGGTTTTGGATGTATTGTTCAACATCCAGCTGAGGCTACTTTTGTCTTAGTTCTCCACCCACATGGTTCTCTTTGTTTCAGTTCTCCAGCTAAAAGGCTGCAAAATGATGGCATATTTTTCCTTCTTTGGAGCAGTGAGACTGAGGGATGACACAGCCATAGGCAGGGGGCTGACATTGTGAGCACTGTGTGCCTAGCTCTGCACCTCCCTGGTAGGTTGCTTTCTCTCTATTATAAACAAATAGATAGCAGTGATTAAATGCTCAGGCTCTTGAATAAGCCTCTTCATCTGGAAAATGGGGATAATGATCATGCATAGTTCAGACATATGGATGTGAGAATTAAATGGGGTAGAGTGGAAGGAGTTTAGCGCTGTGCTTGGTCGACCATGAACATAAATGTTGGCTAAGAGCGTAATTAGAAGGGAATTGGCCTTGATGGTGGGCTAGATCACTCAGCCCTGAGACATGAAATGGGTATGGAGCCCACGTTTGATTTTCCATACCAACATCCTCTCTGGGTGTGGCACAGAGACATGAGGACCAGCACAGGGAGCTTGGGCTGGAAAGCAAATGCCCATTTCACAGACAAGGCCTGGTGGTGAGCTCCGGCTTCCTGTACATCAGGCCTCCGGCACATCAGCGTGGGACATGGCTCCAGCCATGCCTCTACCTCCCCCACCACCTTTCCAGGTTCTCTCATTGCCTCCACTTGTGCTAACCTTGGCACCCTGAAAGGTGGGCAGGGAGCTCATAACTCCGTAATTGCCTTGTGGGTTTTATGGGCTCATATAACAGTGTGCTGTGCAAACTTTTATGAGTATTTATTTTACAATGTCTACTGAAACCATTAACATGTTCATTAGCCAGATTCAAGGGCTATCATAAGCTTGGCTTTCTGCTAAGATCGATTTTGTCTGTAGGTTTTGAGTAAAAGTTTATGAAAACATTGCGTACTTGTCCCACGGAGAGGCGATGTATTCTGTGTCTCACAGACCCAAGTGGAATTAGGAATCAATGACCAACCTTTTATCCTTTTCAGTTCTGTGCCGGCTGCTAAGAGACAAATGAAGATTAGTAGACCAGTCAGACCACAATATTTATTACTCCCCCCTTGCAACCTGAATTTGGTCAACAAAGCTGATCTCCAAGTGACCTCATGCCTTCTAAGATTATACTTTCATTTTGGATTCATAATTTCTGGCAGGTAGGCACTTAAGCCTGGGGTATCAAAGAAGATAAAAATGTCTAGTTCCTGTGGAGAAAAGTGTCTGCACATTATATGTTTAGGACATTGATTTAATGTATGTAAAGTCTATGGTAAAGGTGCAGAGTTGTCAATCAAATTTTTTAAGTGGCGCTATGCACTCACGCTAAGAGAACTGCTGTCTCCAGTGAAGTGATCACTAGACATCATCAGAGGAGCCAGGACATGGGAGTCTGCCTCTGGCTGGGAAAGATGAGGACTTGGAGGGTGGATTTTCTCAGTGCAGAGGCCAGGTTTGTTGCTCACCTGATTAAAACAAAGTCACCTTTTCATGTCAATGGGATCCCCAACAATATGTAAGGAAAAGTTCTAAGAACTGTGAGGAGAGAAACAAACCTGAATGACTCTTCCTGTCTGGGGCACACGCTTTATTATTGTTACTTCTTCCTTGTGAAACCTGTTTGCAGGAGCAGGTGAAACCTTCCATTTATCATTATTGGTACAAGTCAAACTCTTGTTTTTAATCTACTTTTCCCTTTTATCCCCCACACCACTTTCCCACTCCACTCCTCCTTGGAGGCAACTGTGCGTTTGATGTCTATCTTTTCTGCTTATATGTTTTTACAAAATGTTTACTGTTTGATTACATGTATTTTTAATGTATGTAAATGGTATTGTGTTGTATAATCTCATTTCATTTCTTACTCTTCTCACTAAACACTGTGTTTTTAAGATTCACTCATGTTGCTGTGTTTAAATCTAATCTGTTGCTTCTAATTGCTGCATAATGCTCCATTCAGATTTGATTTGTGTGAAACAGTGAGCTATTTTGAGGAATAGGTCTATCTGAACTTTAAGGAAAAAGTGCCTGTGGCTTCTGGAGAGAACAGACTGGGCTCTTTGGGGGAGGGGACAGTTAGAAAGCTACTTGAATCATGCAAATGAGAGGCAATCTGAGCTTAGCACTGGGGTTGGGTGTGGGTGATGCTCCTAGTTAAAGGTAGATGATATATTTTGACTGAATGTTGGATGTAAGGAGTGAGGCAGAGGAAGGGTCAAAGGTAATATGGTTAGGGTTCTGCGTCTAAAGGCGGAATCTTTTTGTACAAGTGATTGAAGTAGGACCTCACACAAAAGGTGTGAGTCCGATGGGGTTGAGGAAGGGAGAAGATGGCAAACCCAGGCACTCATTCCTTCATTCAATCAAAATTTATAAGTACTTATGATGTGCTAATGAACTAGCCTGCTAGCAAAACAGTGGGGTGATGGGGATGTATAGCAAGCTCCCTGATGGAGTGGAAGGTAGACATTAATGAATGATCACAAAAATAGAAAGTCATCATGAGTTGTCACATGAGAAGATGAAGGACTCTGATGTAGGTCAAAAGTAAGGAGAGCATTCTTTAGGAACCTCATAAGACAGCTAAAATCTGCATGAGTATGCATTTCCTGGTGACAAATCTGGGGAAAGGCATTCATTCCACACAGGAGAACAGCATGAGCAAGTGGGAAGTACCTTGGCCTATGTGTTGAGAGAAGGTCAGAGTGAGTGAGCAGAGGAGCAGGGAGCCCTGGAAGGTAGGTTGACCACATATAGGGGAAGGAGAGGGCTGGCATAGGCTGAGTTCTTTAGTCCATGCCCAGATTTTTTATAATCTCATTTTAAGAGGTATAGGAAATATTCAAGAGTGTAGACTTGCTGTGCTCAGCTGAGCAGTCACAGGACTCTGTGGGAAGGTTTTAGAGGCAGCGTGGGAGGCTGGGAAGAGTTTGGGAGGTAGCAGTATTTAGCAGGTGGGTGGCATGTGGGCAACCTGGAGTTCGCTGGTCCTGCGGGGGCTGAAAGAAGCTGGTGTAGCCGGAGTGTCGGAAATGAGAGGAGAATTCAGACTCTCTCCTTAGGACTTTAAGACCACCTATGGGATTTGGGCAGTATCTTGAAGGGATGTCCTGGGGAGCTTTAGGCAGAAGTGACTTGTTCAGACGTGGGAAGTTTGAACTTGCACTTGGAGGGCACAGAATTGAGAGTATATAGGAGACATGCAGGAATGGTTGCGGTTTTTCAGATGATAACTGGAGTGGCTTGGATTGGGCTGGTAGGGGAAATGGAGAGGAGATTGATTGAAGAGGTCTGAGGTCAAGTTGACTGAACTTGATGAAGGATTTGAATGGCAAGGGCAGGGGGTTCTGTGACAACCTGGCAGTTGAGCTTGAACTGCCTGACGGATATGCTAATGAAGATGTCCAGGGATTACTTGGATATGACACTCAGACATGTAGGAGATGGTTTAGAGGCAGTGAGATCGATTTCAGAATCACCTGTACTGTGGAGAAAGAGGAAACCAGGAGAAAAGGTGAGATTATCAAGGAATATTGTGTAGGGACATAAATTCAGAAGTGCCTATTTGGAAGATAAATTTTTATTGGAGATTTAAAATTTTGTTACTCATTTTTCAGACATTAAAATGCAATAGCAAGCAAAGAAAAAATATAGCATAATCTCATGTTGTCATCATCATGAATATATTTGATCATATCTACTATGTCAGGGGAAGAAAAGAAATAAAATATTATGCTCCCAACCCTCTACCCCAGCTCCTAGCAAGTATATTGTTGAGTGTGGTTGCAGGGTATTTTCTCTCTGTGTTTTCCTTTCCTGATCTAGGCAGTTTGAAGACTGCTTAGGTGCCTCAGGAGGTTGGGCTCTTTATATTTACAAGGTCAAGACTGTCTGAGGTATGGAAACAATAGAGAAAAGAAGAATTTCCCCATGATTGAAGAGAGTTCCGTGGACAAGTTCTGGAGTGGAGCAATAGGGTCTTTTTTCCCGGCGTTGGCAGTCCTCCAAGCATGGGCAGGACTGAATGGACAGCCAGTGGTGCCTGGGTTGTCAACTTTACTGAGTCTTCCCTTCTATAATCTTGGTGGGAAGTAGCAGGACCACAAAGGACCTCAGGGCCTGACCTGAGGCAGAGGCGGTCTGAACAGTGATAATCTAGAGTAAACTGATATCCTGTGGGGCTTTCTATGTCCTGGTCTTGTTTTCTACCTTAGGACCATGGCACTGCTCCAGACTGTGGGGGACAAAGAAGAAGCCCTAAGAATGACTGGACAGCAGGATGAGAACTCAGATTAAAGTTAAACTAATTTACAGAAAGTAAAGAAATGAAATAAATCATTTCTTGAACACTGGGGTCTATAAGTAGAAATTAATACCCAATATAATCTACTTTATGACTTAAATCTGGAAGACAAGAATCAGTACCTCCTTAGGAAGAGGAACTCAAGAGGTGAGAGTGGCCAGCTATGTGACATGTGGCAGAAAGTCCTGCGGGGAAGGCCCCAGAGAAGGAGAGTGATCAACCCCATGGAAATGGAAGTGTTTGAGAGGACAGAGAACATATGGCAAATGACAAGTGACATTTGTGTAGTCTCTACTCAGGAAGTTTGTTTGTGAAGAGAAGGGAAGTCAAAGAAGATTTAAATGCTGTTTTTTTTTTTTGCTTAGGGCTAGTAGAGAAGGAAGCCTGTCTCTATCCTGAGCTAGAGAGGGGAGTATGGAGCATGAATAGGGAAGGTGGAGTGGATACCTGAGGAAAGGAGCTGCCTGAGCTTATAGCAGCTGCAATGGCCTGAAGAGGAGGTGGTTGGCATTGTAAGGAGACAGGGCACACCTCTGTGAGCTCGAAGGAAGACAGACTGCATGGCTTCATATAAAGGGGCTCTTGAAGTGGAGAAAAGGCACTGAGGGAGAACAGCGGCGGGTTGCAGAAATCTTCACAACAATGCACCTGCAGAGATACTTCATGACCCATCAAAGACTTGGGAGTAACAGAAATATGCGTTAGGGTCAATGCAGACACATAATAGGAATAAAATATGAATGAAAGTATAATCATAATAAAGTTACCCATTAGACTGCATACTATGGTTGTCACTGTTCTATGCTACTACTTAATAATTTACATAAAGTAAAATTCTTAATTATTTCAGTAGTGCTATCCCTACTTTACTCATGAGGAAATGAGGCTTAGAGAGGTTAAGCAACATAACTTCATAAAGTAATAAAACCCGGTGGTCATGTAACAAGAAAATCACCAAGTCAGGGTTTTCACCAGTCGATAGAAGGAAAAGAAACTTGCGAAGGCAATGGGAAAACATTGGTAGAAATCTGGGAGTGTGGCAGTGGCATGTCACTAGAGTGAAGGGAAGAGAGTGGGTGTCAATAAGTAGGGAGTGTCTTGCAAGGCCCTGCGACCCTGACGAGTACAGTGAGATGAGGACCAGTCATGTCCACTGCACTTGGACCAGAATGTCTCGAGTTCCAAGCAAGAGCTGTCCTATTGGATGCTGGGGACTGCAGCTAGCCGGAAGTTGAGTGAAGAGGAAGGAGACTGGGGAACTGTAAACAGAAAGTATAAGACAACATTTTAAGGAAGTTTGACTTAAAAGCTGAGAGCTGAGGCAATGGCTGAAGAGGTATGTCAGGTTAAGAGAAGGAAGTTTTTAAGTGGGGAAGACTTAAGGGTATTAAATATCATTGGGAAAAATCCATTCAAAAGGAAAGTAGAGAAGAAAGGATGGTGGATAATGTACTATTCCTGACAAGGGAGGAGAGGATGTCTCTTACGCCATGTGGACAAACCAGCCTTGGCTTGTGGGAGGGAGAAAAGTTCAGGGAACAGGAGGGAGGAGGTGGACTTTCATGCCTGGTAGTGGGAGGGCAGGAGTTCTGTGCTAGAGACTCGATGTTCTCTGTGAAATAGGTCCAGTTGTAAGGCAAACGTGAGGAAAGAAGTGGGGGAGTCTCAGGCTCACTACAGATTGGGATGAAAGCATGTTGTAGAATTGATGCAAGAATAGAGGCAAGCTTGCTGGAAATTGTTGAGAGTTGTCTGAGAATAGTTATCATGAATATATGGTGAAATTGATCTGCCCCATTATGGTGCTTTCTCCATAAAACTCAGCAGCTCATACTATGCCTCAGAGCAAGAGGAGCCATTCAGAGTTGACTTTTTGCCAGCTGGATGTGATAAAAAGAAAAGAGTGGCAGAGGAGTTTAGAGTCTAACAAGACTGTTATGGAGTGATAGGGCATGAGATCTACTTTTGATACAGACAATGAAGGAAGAAGCTAGCTGATGAATTGGCAGAAAGTAAAAGGGTTTTATTGATTAGAGGTTCCAATGAACTTCAAAAACCATTTGAGTAGAATATATATATATATATATATATATATATATATATATATGAAAGCAAACACAAAGATAACAACAAAGCAAAAACTAACCTTTGGTTAGCAGAGGGTACAGGTGGTGGGGTAGTATGGGAGCAAAGGATAGTGAGGGTCCAAAAGTCAGGAGGACTGTTAGAAGTTCGCTGGTGGGCATGGTATGTTACTGTGTGTTTGATGAAGAGTGAGTCTGCACATCTAAAACTGGTGTTGTAAATCAGTCTCACCTCAAAACAACAACAACAACAGCATTTTGTGAGATGAAACTAGCAGGAGACCTAGTTGAGACTTATGTATAAAATGAATCACAATGACAGGATTTAGGGGTAAATGATAAAAATGAAATAGAGAGGAAGATCACTATAGATGAGGAAGTCAAGGGACTGAGAGGCCAGGGATAGTCATTCATATGAACCATGAACTCACAAGATTCAGGAAAATGAGGACAGTAGGAAGATGGCAGCCTTGAGCAGAGAAAGAATAGCTCTGAGCAGTGACCATGTGCCCAGCTGAAAAGAAAAGAGGGCATGATTATTCCTGAAATGCCACAATTCAAGATTATTCTTCTGATGTAAGATGTCATCCATTTTAAGTTACAAAGGTTCCCAGGAAGAATAACACCAGTCCTTGTGAATCATTTACTCTTTGGTATAAATTAGTTTTCAGTAATTTACAGAGAATGCTTTTTGGCCAGGAGAACTAAAAGGGCATATGGAGTGAGAATAAATGGCTAAGCCTAGAAAATGTCATAGCAGTCAATCCTAGGAACAAACATAGGGCAGTTGGATCAGTGTACCAGGAAAGTTGTTATCGGGCAGGTGGATTTTCCACTGACTTCTAAGAGCCCTATGAGCAAGTAGGAGACACCAACTCCTGGGCAGACCAGAATCCTGGACAACCCAGTGGCATCACAATTTGCCCCAGTGAAGACCATTTCTAGGCTTCTGGTGAGTGACGCCCTAGTAGCAGACCTAGCAGCAGAAGGTAAGGGTGTACAGACATGGTGATCAAACCATACGGTCTTATTGTGGAAAGCAGATCACTTTCATGTATTTTGGGAAACAGATTATGCTAAGCTTGTATGTCCCATCCATCCAACCATCCATCCATCCATCCATCCATCCATCCATCTATCCATTTATTGATCTACTTCTATAATCAGGCCTTTTGGTGAGGAACATGCAAAGACCTGATCCCAGTTTTTCAAAGAGAGTATCATGTGGGTCAGGTCTGATCTTGATAGACCTTGCCTGAAAGATAAATTAAACAAATAATTAAAACATTATTTGATAAATTTCATCATAGTAAATTGTACAAAATATCTAGGAAACATAGCAGAATAAGCAACTAACTTTGTGTACCATTTTTGTTCTAAACTAGGATATGGGCAAACTAAAACATTGGTTACTAGTGTCCTAAAATACTCAATACCTTTGTAGATAGCAAATAAGGCAGACTGTACTATCTTAAAATTGTTAAAAATGATGTTTCAAAAGGTCTTAGCACCAGGGCAACTGCTCTGAAGTTGCTAGGAAGGGGACATTTTAAGATGAAAACTAATAACGTAAGTATTTTGTGAATGAGAGGACCTATACAATGGAGAGAATCCAAGCAAAATCATGTAACTTATTTCCCTCTTGCTTGGAAACTTGTCAAAGTGTCCTGGAGGTAGAAAAGAGAATCCAGAGATGTCTTTGGGACATAGAGCCTGAGAGCTCAAGAAGATTGGAGCCCCGAAAACTTCTCTGACTGCAACACTTTGTCCTTTATTTATCCAAAACCAGGGTTTTCAGCTTGGTTTCACTGACAAGGGGGTGTGGCACATACATGTGTAGCTAAAAAAATTCATGTGCTTGCCCCATAATATTTCACAGTTTTTTCTATAATAAAATTCTTGTTCACATTTAAATTTTTCACAGTGGTGTAGGAAGGAAGGAATTTATAGTTGTAAAAGAAATTTCGGCATGGTTTGCCACTTATCTTATTTCTACCACATCTTTTTCACCTGGGGGACCATTATTATTGAGCAGCTAATTGCTGAGGATTACATAGGCTCCTTGCCTTTGAAGGGG
Source organism: Solenodon paradoxus (assembly GCA_004363575.1). Classification (NCBI taxonomy): domain Eukaryota; kingdom Metazoa; phylum Chordata; class Mammalia; order Eulipotyphla; family Solenodontidae; genus Solenodon; species Solenodon paradoxus. The sequence continues at coordinate 216,702 of RJWH01001477.1, forward strand.
ACTGTGTCCCTCATTGCTGCTTGACCTGATGTTTCCTTGAATCCTCCAGGAATCCTTTTAACAAGCTTTGTAGCTCCTTCCAGTTCTTAAAACTTGATCCACCCTCCTGATTTGGTCTTTGCTTGGGAGTCTCTGCTTCCTTTTCTTTCTCCAAGTCCTTTTAAGAGATCATTGACTTTTTGTTTCTTTTCCTTTTGTGCTTAGAGCACAATGGAAATGAAAAGCCCCTGAGGGTCACAGTCTGCTTCCCTTCCAGTCAGTTGTGGTTACCTGATGACAAGGCCGGCACTGGCCAGTAAGCCTCTGCTTTGGGCCCCTACCTAGCTCCCTCCTCTTCTCTCCCTACCCTCCTCTGCCTTTGCTGATGAAGAGCCTTCAGGAAAGCCTGAGCCTGGAGCCTGAGGTGTGTAGGATTGTACAGCCATCTCTGACAGTCCCTTTCCTTAAAGAAGCCAAATTCTTTTGGCCTTTCCAAAATGGAAAATATAGCTTACATATGCTTGAACATGTGTTAAGCGGAGCTACATAGTGGTTTTTGTATCTTCAAGTTACTAATTTTCTGGGACCTGCCAACGTTTCCATTTTAGGCTTGTAATACTCAAAAGAGTAATTTGAAAATATGTCTAAGTCTTCCATTTTCCATACAGACCCTGAGTACAGGTCTTTAAGGGTAACTTTGTGGGTCTTAGCTACTGTTCTCTGATCTTCACAGGTTCTCAACCCTTGTCTCCTCCTTGGAGAATGAAGGGTGTTTAGGACTCAGGGCAGTCTGCATAATTTTGGTAAAGTACTAGAGTCAGAGAAAACCGAAGAGAGGAAGAATATGAAATGTGGGCAAAATTGGGGTGTTACAGTTAGACAGCATGAAAGAAGCTTTGATAATGGATGAGGGGTTTTCAGAGAGAAGTCAGGTTGTGCTCTTTTGTGCTGTCTGTGGAGGAAGACAGGCAATCCTACCCTACACTTCATCTGGGCTTCAACTCCCATTGTTAGTGCTTTTTCCATGACACACAAGACATTCCCTCACCTCCACTCACCTCCACTCACCTCTACTCCCCCCCACATGTACACACAAGCACACACTTTTGCACTCTTGCATCCACTCAAACCCATTCACAATCACCCACACACATACACTTACATTAATACATGTACACACTTTTAGGTAGGAAGTATGGTCCAGAAGGCAGAGTATTGTTCTTTAGCAAATGGAATAGAGAAGACCCTGGACTAGGAATGAGAAGACCTGATTAGTGATGGGAACTTGGCAGACCCTTCACCCCATTGAGGTCTCACTTGGAAATTAGGCATGTGGACCACGTGATGCTTAAGCTTGCTGCCTGTTCCAGTGCAAAGCAGGGAGTGTCTCTTTCTCAAGAGGTGCTCCCACCGCTCCTGCATGGAGGCTTCTTGGAAAGCAAAGATGATGTTGAGATGATTAATGAGGGAACAGAAAGGAATCTGTTTCCGCCTTTCCAGTTAATAATTTTGTAACCTGCTGAGCTGGTCTGTCACCTTCAGACCTATTATTCAGGGTGGCTTTTTGTTGGTCTTTTCAGGCTTCCAGATAATTCCCTTTGACATGGCAGCAATCCCACTTTCATTCCCTGGCCAGCGAGGGCTGTGCTGGAAGCCAGGCCCACACCCAGGACTGTTTGGAGATGATGAGATTGCCACTCTGGCTGCAAACACCAAGGAAGTGTCACCTTGGGGCATTGCCCTGGAAGGAGGAGACCAGTGATTGCTTCTCAGCTGCATCTTCAGAGGCTGAGCACGTGCACAGTTGCTCCCCTTTCACATCACTTTGCCACAGGCCATGCACACTCACACCTATTAATTACTTCATTTGGCTCCTACAAGAGATCTGAAAAGAAGAGAGTTCAAATACTCTTATTGCAATTTTTGATAAAAGGTTAAGTGGCTTGCCTTCCAGTCACAGCTAACGAGGAGCAGAGGTGAGTCTGCAAGTGGGCTTTTCTGATTGACAGATGAGGGCCTTTCTGAAGCTTTCTATACTTTCTGAAGGTTGTGGATGTCTGAGAGACTCATGCCCAGTGCTGAAGGGGCTCATGGTTTCAGTGTGAGAGGTGAAGTCCAGCGTGTTAGTCACATTCCCAGGGCATTCTGACATACCCAGGTTTGGAGTCCCTGAAATATGTCATTCAGAGGATGGGACAGTCTGGTATAATGAAGAAGCTGTGAGGTGTGGAAAGAATGTTGTGTTCATAATGCTGAGGCCTGATTTGGAGTTCTGTGTGACTTTAGACTCCCCTTTTAGTTTCCCTGAGTCTTTGTCTTGTCACTTGATCATGAGAAAAATGAATGCTACCCTGGGATAGGCCCTTCTCCTGCAAATGCACACACCCAGATGTTAGCTCAGGAAGTCATTCTGAGAAAGTCCTCATTCTAATCACATGAGGGGTTATATTAGTCCCTTAACTGTGATAACAAACAGCTTCCATTTGTCAGGGGCTCAGTCAGTCACTTTCACTGACTTCATGTGAGGGCTGCAGGTTGGTTAGCTGGATTCTGCTGTATCGAACCAGGCCAGGTTCCACCTGCAGGCTGAAGAGGTAGCCAGTGTGGGATATTTTGTTCTCATGGTGGAAGGCAGGAACACAAAAGACAGAGCCAAATGCTCCAAGTACACCTAAAAATCTGTTCAGACATGACCTACATCGCATTCACACCCATTTCATTAACCAAAGCAAGCCTCTTGGCCAAACCTGAAATCAGTGGGATGTGAAATTATATACTCCACCTACAGAGAATCATGGCCTGGGTGGTGAGGGAGTGAATAATTGTCAACACACAATCCAGACCAGCAGAGGGGTGTTATTATACTGTCCGTGGTGCAGAACTCACGAGCTGTGGCTCTGGCGATGGGCTTAAGCTCTCCATTTCTGGTTGGGTGATTGCCTTTTAGCCTGAGTGGCTGCAGTCCCATCCTGGCACTTGTGCAGCTGTCTCTGTCACAATGTCACTTGCAGACGCTGCCTCTCCTTCATCTTCGGCCTCAGCAGTGATCATGTCTCAAAGGAAAAGTTCTTCCTTTGGAGACCACACCATATAAATGCAAATAAGGAGAGTCAGCCACCAATCTCAGCAGCCTTCTGGGTGTCTGGCATACCCATGACTCAGTTTGGCATGGGCAAGCACAGTACTGCTTCTCCTCAGCAAGAAAGATACCTGCGAGGTGAGGAACCCCAGACAGGAGAACGGGTGCTAGCATTCAGGACCCCTTGGAAGAAATGAATGTAATTGAGGGAGGCCAGAAACTTGAAAGGCTTTCTGTGAGTGTAAGGCCAATATTGTCAGCATATGTTCTATTGCCCACTGTTTCAGGGACGAAGTTCTCCAGGGGGAAATGGAGGCCCCACGACAAGCACATGTGTCTGCTGAAGGGGACTAAGTTGGCCCATGTTCAGAGCACAGAGAGCAGGTATCACAGGGCTAGTCGTGTGTGCCCAACCTGACCCTTTGTGAGTGTAGTCCCTTCAGTGGAAGCCATCATTATTGGGCACATTGTCGCTGAACAAACTTGGTGAACAAATGTATCCCATACCTGACATCAGATTCCAAAGCACCTCCTGAGTGCTTCCTGGGGGCTGGGCCATCTGTGAGGATATGGAGACCAGCAAGGACCAGACCCTGATCTGAAAGGTCACAGTCTGCGGTACAAGGTCGATACAGGAACCAAACTCCATGTCCCAGCAGAGGTCCACAGAGAGGCAGGGTGGTTTGGGTGAGAACTTTACTTCTCCAATTGCCTGGCCTCATTTTCCATGATGAGAATGACAACTAGCACATCTGGAGTACTTTGAATCCCTTTATTTTCTCCCTTAAAGTCACTCTTACACTAACATCCCGGACTGTGGAATACCATGATATATATGTGAATTTTAATCCTGGTTATGCCATCGACTAGCTCTGATGGGCCTCATTTTTCATCAATGGTAGAACTGGGACAAGAATACCTTCTTTTAGGGCTCTTGTGAGGATCAAAACAAATGTTTATATGGCCTAGAATAATCTCCCAATGGTCTTTGAAGAACATCTACTTTCAAAATGATGTATATTCTCATTTTAATCATTTCTTGTCAACCTCATGATAACATCCTTTGCTAGAAAGGTGAATACTATCTGTTGCACAAAAAGACCTCTTAATTTTGACCATTTATACACAAAATGCTGATATCCCCCTCACATGAGATTCTAAGGCAGATTTTCATGATTTACAAGAGGCTTTTCTCCATGGAGGCCTCAGAGACAATTAATTTCTGTGACTCTACCATCCTCTAAGTCTTCAGGTCACTATGTATAGCAGCTGGGCAAAGAGAAAGAAGAGACAGTGTATTGTTTCCTAACCATCTTGGACCAGAAGTAAATTTCATTGCCATAAATAAATAAATACATAAATGACCACTCCTACCAGCAAAGGAGACTGGGAAGGGTAGTTTTCTCCTGAACAAGGAAGGAAAAGGTCCAAGGTGCCTGTGCTAAACACCATCTCTCCTTCAGACCACAACAAATGTTCCCGGAGCTCACTTTTATCCCAGTGTAGGTTGTTTCCTCACCAGTAGCTGAAGAGACCCTTTTAAAAGTGTGAACTATATCATTTTCCTGTACAAAGCTCTTTACATCCTGCCATGCACCTAGGCTGAAATCTAGACTCCTCTCCACGGTCAGCAAGGACATGCCCCTTGCCCCTCCTCATTTGATCTCCTCTATTACTTTTCTCCCTCCATTCTAACTCTACAGATATTCCTGTTCCTAGAATATGCTGACTGACCAGAAACTTGGAGCCTTTGCACTCACCCTCCCCAAGGCCTGTGACAAAGTTTCTGCTCTCACTTCATTCAGTTCTCTAAAGTGCTGCCTTCCTGGAGAGGCCCTTTTGATCACTTGCTGATGATCAAGGGTCAAGAACGCTTTACTCTCATCTCTTAAACACATTTTCTTAGATAGTGTTAGGGACAGAAAAGTTATAAAAGATAATAAGGTGAACAGCTTTACCATCATCTAGTTTGTTTTCCAGGGACTGACATATGTAGGAGTTTATTAAAATGAGCATCTTAAAGACTCAGTTTTGACTGGGCCCAATACCCTTTTGGTAAGTGCCATATGGCCCCATATTTCAAAGCAAGGTGAAAACATTAGTGGATCACCCACCTTGGGTGAAGCTGGTGAGGTTGGAAGAGGAATTTCTTTGTAGAGACTGTCTGAACTGGTGTGGAATGTTCTTTCTCACATCTGTGGAAAGAAGATGGGAGTCTGTCTTCTCCTCTTAATCTAAAAGATTGAGTCATTAGGAGAACCACACAGAGATCCCGTCATGTGTCCTCTGGAGTCAAGGAAACTGTGAGACTAGAGAAGGGGAAGAGGACATCTTGAGCAGCTCTCTCTCTAGAGAAAGAACTGGAGGTCAGGTGACAGGGGGGTTAGGGTGAATTTCAGGTGCCGATCTGAGGAAGGAAGCAGGGCTGGGCCCTATGAGAGCCTCTGAAAGCTCACATTTCCTGACAATGAGCACCCTGGGTTGGAGGTATCTTGCAGAACTGAGCGCATTGCTCCCTCCTCCACTGGAATCTTCTGATGGACTGTAAATTGCTAGAAGCTGGCCTATCATACAACTCCTTCAGAGCCAACACCTTAAATGCTTTAGAACCTGGACCAGTTATTACTCATAGATAAGTTTGTTATCGGATGCACACCTTAATCAATAAAGTAGCAGAGCGTCTCCCCTAGAGTACTCCGACCATATTCACAGTCGACTCCATATAACTCACTGTAGACTGCTGAAAGTATCCTCTGCTCATGAGTTCTATTCCAGTGGTGGAGTGTATTATTACTCAGCACATGCTTTATATTTTCTTTCTCCAGCCTTCACTCACCCTCCACCACTGGAGGAGTATACTTATCTGTCTCATTAATACCGAGCGTGGCTTAGTGACCAAATTTGGCCAATAGAATCTTAACAGATATTTCAGTGCCGTTCTAAACAGATTCTTCCAGGGATTGCCAGTTTCTTTTTTCCTGCCTTAGAAGCATTCTATTCTGGTTATGGAGGTGCCCTTAAACCTGGGTCCTAGAATGCCCATGGGAGAGTAGTCACTGAACATGACCATAGCCCTAGCATGCAGCACAAGAAATATAGGACCATCGTTGTATGTCTCTCAGATTTTAACCTTGTGTGTCACAAAACTACACTGCTAGCCAGCCCCAAGTGATATTTATTGATGTTTCCCTGAGCTCTGTGTATGACCAGTGGCCATCAGGGTGAAGAGCACATGAACTGGATAAGAAACCTGCTGTGGATTGAATGTCATTGTTCAAAATTTATGCATTGAAGTGCTAATTCCCATTATGATGACATTTGGAAGTGAGGCCTTTTGAAAGTAATAGGTTTAGATGAGACCACGAGGGTGGGACCCTGTGATGGGACTAGTGCCCTTATATGTAGAAGTAGTGCTCTCTCTCTCTCTCTCTCTCTCTCTCTCTCTCTCTCTCTCTCACACACACACACACACACACACACACACACACACACACACACACACACACACACACACCAGGGAAAGTTCATGTGAGGACACTGTGAGAAGGCAGCCGTCTTACAGGCCAGAAACCAGCTCTTACCAGGTACCAAATCTGGTGGCACCTTGACCTTGTTCTTCAGTCTTCAGATTTGTGAGAAATAAATTTCTGTTGTAGAAGCTGCCCAGTCGATAGTATTTTGTTAAGCAACCTGAACAGACTAAGACAATATTGGATGAGAAGTGGAATGATACTATAAGACACGCAAAAAATGTGGGAGCATCTTTGGAATTGGGTAATGGGTTGAGGCTGGAAGAGTTTTGAGATGCTGCTAGAAGAAGCCAAGATTGTTGTGATGGGATTTAAAAATGATTTTGGTGAGGACTCAGAAAGAAATGAGAAAAGTTGTAGAGAAAGCTTCTATATTCTTAGACAATCCATAAATAATCATGTGAGAATGCTGATAGAAATAAGGACCAAAAAGACCATTCTGATGAGGCTTCAAATGGGAATGAGGAATGTGTTATTGGACAATGGGGAAAAGGTCATTCTTGTTATAAAGCCACAAAGAATTTGGCTGAACTATGCTGAGTTTGTGTTATAGTTTATGTAATGTTTTGTGAAAACAGAACTTGTGGCCAATGAAATTGGATAGTTAGCTGAGGAGATTACTTAAGGTGCTAAAGAACAGCAGGTTCCTCCTGCTTTCTTGTAGTAGGCTGCAAGAAGAGAGAAATGAATTGGAAATGGAACGAAAAGCAACCAGAACTTAAATACTTGGATATTCTCAGATTGTCCATATTGCAAAAAGTGAGAAAGCTTGTTTAGAAGAAAGCGCTGAGGAGGGGACTAATCAAGGAGATTAGTGTGCCTGTGAAAGAATGACCTAATCTATCTTAACAAAAAGCAGAGAATAAAGGTGAAGTTGTATTTGCAGAAACACTGCAATTTGGGATTAAAAGATATAGTGAAAATAGAATGCAATGAAGGAAGGCTACACAAATGTGCTATTTCCAAAAAAAGAGAAGAATAAAATCAAAGATCTTTCAAAGATCACTTTACCACAGAGCTTTGGGGGCAGAAGGAAACCCATGGAGCCAAAGGGGCGGGACCACCACATTGAGCTGGCAGGGTGGGTAGGATTTCTGCCTTCACCTCAATGGGCCTGGAGGGCAGAACATCAGACTAAAGAGGATTCTTCTTGAGCCTTAAGATCTCATGGAATTTGCCTAGTTTGTTCAGAATTTGCTTGGGACCAGTCACTCCTTTCCTCCTTTTGATTTTCACCTTTTGGAATGAAAATGTCTATCCTATGCCTGCCTCACCTTTTTATTTTGAAAGCACCTGGTTTCACAGTGTCAGAGCTGGAGAGGAATTTTGCTTCGGGATAAATTATACAAATCTCACTATATCTGATTTAGGTGATGTGTAGATGAGTCCTGGACTTGGACTTCAGGTGAATGCTGAAATGAGTTAAGATGTTTGGAACTGTTGGGATAGACTATTCACATTTTACATGTGAAAAAGTCATTAATTTGGGGGACAAGGAGGAGTATGTTATGAACTGAATGTTGTGTCTACCTCAGATTCATATGTTGAAGCTCTACCCGCAATGTGATGGCTTTAGGAGATCTCAGGCTTTTGGTGGGTAGCTATGTTCAGATGAGGTCATAAGTGCCAGGACCTCATGATCTCAGCACTGCTGTTATGAGAGCAAACTGAAGAGCTGGCTCTCTCTACCAGGTGAGGACCTAGAATGAAATGGCTATCTACTGCATCAAGAATTGAGTTAATCAGCTCAAGAATGTGGAGATTCCTAGCCACCAGAACTCTGTGATTTAAACTACTCAGCACGTGGTGTTTGTTATAGTAGCTTGAACACATTAATACATTGTGTACCAGATGAGGAAGGACATTTTAATTATGGATTTTCCGTAAGTGCCTTTATTAGATTGATGAAGTTCTCTTTATTATGGAATTTTCCGAAAGTCTTTATCATGAATAGGAGAATCAAACTGTGATATAGTCATATAATACAATATTACTAAGACATTAAAAAAGGTGAGATAATTTGTACAAAAATGTGGATGAACCTTAAAATTTATTTAGAAAAAGAAAACAAGTCCAAAAGAGTCCCTACTCTGTGGTTTCTTTTTTATGTTATTTAAGAAAAGGCATAATAAATGCATGGTAATAGAAACTTAATAGTGGTTGCCTCTAGGTGGGGGATTGACTGGAAAAGGATGTGAAGCTTTCTGGAGTAACGGAAGCATTATCTTGTTGAGTGTTGGCTACATGGATGTAAACATGTGCCAACTATTGATTATTCATTTCTGTGTATATTTGCAGTTTTCTTACAATATGTCCAACTTTGGTTTTCTTTATAATTAATTCTACTTGTGCTTCATAACAACTCTATCTGTGGCTTGATGTTTCTTGCCACATTTGAAAACTCTCAGTCATCTCTTCACATACTTTCTTTAACCCAATTTTCTTTCCCTTCTTCTGAAAACACAATTAGATACATGTTAGGGTGAAGGAGCTCAAAGGGGAATTCCTTCAGGCTGATCTTGGTACTTCTTCTTAAATCCAGTTCCTTTCGTGCTTTGGGGGAACCCACATGCCTCTACCTCTCCATAACAGGGCCAAAGGGTTTTATCTCCAGATCAACAAAAAATTACCTCTCAAATTTTTTTTCAGAATGAAGACTCAAGATATGACCATTCCTTTCCTCCCTGTCCAATGAAGATACTTTATTATGATAAGAAGTCAATATGGACTGCTCAAAGGTGCTTTTATCCTGAGAGGTGCAGAAGCACTGACAGACTGTCAGATACCAAAAAGGAGTCACTGAGCAGGGAGGTTATAGGTCCTGTCCCTGGGACAGCCATCTTGCCTTTCTCTTTTAAAATATAGTCTCATTTAGGTCAATAAATCAGTATGTATACATGGTTCCATAGTTTAAAAAGTAGCTTATCACTTAGTTTAACTAACCTGATATTCAGACAGCATAAACATGAACAACCCTGTTTTACAGATGTAGACGTAAGGGTCACAGTGCCTTAGAGACATGCTCTCATGTGACCTGGGGGATGTGAGGCTTCCCCAGCCTGCTCAATGGGGCTCCCTCTGGATCTCACAGCATTCACACTTTCTAGCACACCACGGTTTCTAGAGTCCTAAGGTTGGTAAACAATTCCAGCCAAGGTTTTTCTAATCCAAGTATTCTCCTCCTTCTCCTCCTCCTCTTCCCTCTCATTCCTTTTCTCCTTTTAAGGAAGGTGCAGACAGGAATAAAGGTGAGTAGTCAGGCAGACAGTAAGAAGTGTTTTATTTTAATTTTGTTTAGTTGTTCACACTGGTTATTTTCACCCAGACCTGGCACTCGAACCTATGTATATGTGGCCTGGACTCCTTTGGAGGTCATTGATCTAACTGGTACTCCAGCAGAGTGTACCCTCCCTTCTTTTTCTTTTTACCCCATTTCCCCTTACCTCCTGGTTTTATATTAATTAAGAAAAACAACAGCATAAGAATAAAGAAAAGACAAGGAGTGAAAAGGTGAAAATAATCAATAAATGTATGTATAATTAAATCACCTTATCAAAGGGTATTATACCCATTTTTTAAAACCAACCACCTAAAATTTTTCTAAATCTTCTCTTAGTCTTTATCCACATACATACATATTTTATTTTGCTTTGATCACACCCCAGTTAACACCATAGATCCTGCTATCTTTCCATTTTGTTGTGTGGACTGTGACATTGCCTATCTCAACAGCTGTGGATTGTTATGGTAAGAAACTCAAGCTTTCTCTGCTTCCCCACATCCTCCCCACAGCCGGCTTCCAGATGAGGACTCTCAATCCCTCTGTGTGTTTAGAAGGGAGTGCAGAGCTGAGATGTCTCTTTTCCTGAAAGTTCAAACTGGAGTGCCAATTAAGAATGAACACTCATGCTGCTAAAAGGAGTGATTTTTAATGACTGCTCACCAACAGGTGAGCCTATGTAAATCCCTGCTCAAAACCGCTATTTTGAAGTCCAGGAGGAAATGGAAGGTAACGACTCTAATGCCTTCATTTGCCTGGACATTCAGCAGGAATGGCAATTTCATTTAAAGGGAAATTTCATCAAGAATCAATTTTTCTAAATCAAATTCAAGGGTCACTGATTGTTAAGGCAACGGTGGGTACACTAATGATGCTATTTATAGTTTGGTTAATACAAATGCATAATAAGAGAAAATTATTTACAGAGATGATGATTTAATATTGGGACTGAAGCAAATTTACAGCCTGGAAAATGTAATTGCTTTTTGATATCAATTAAAGGACTATTTCCAAAATCAATAAGAATTTTAAAGAATAGCGTGAGCTTGAATGAATGATAAGTAACTTGGAAGCAATTTAAAAATCTTACAGTGAACAATTCTCTTGAGCCCCATGAAGGGCTTTATGGGCCTTTGAGGAATAAGGTAAAAATTTTTAAAATTTTCATTGATTCAAAATGAAAGCAAAGCTTGCACACACCACTGAACTGCCACCGTGACGCTACATAAAGCCATGTTGGACATGGAGCCCAGGGAGCCATGAATCAGAGGGAATGAGAGGGCTTAGGAGTGGGTGTCTTAGAGGCTGGAGTCAGACTGTGAAGCACCTGCTAACCCTGGAGAAGGTTCTAGGCTTGCTTGCGGGTGGAGCAGCAGGAAGCCCCTTAGCTACAGACTGAGGAGTGGAAGAAGGGGCGTCCTAGAGGGGCCAAGAAATCAGACATACAATAACACCTCTCTGCAGGCACCTCGCTAGGCTTTTCAGGGGCAGACATAGCAAGAAAGGATTTTGTCCTTGAGGGTTCATGAATCAGCAGGAGATACGATTAGCAACAAGAAGCTAAAATGATGGTTTCCATTTAGGGAGAACTTACTATGTGTCAGCAATGCACTGAGTTCTTAGAATGCACTGCCACATTCAGTCCTCACTAGATAACTATTTTATAGATTCAAAAGACTAAGAGAAGACGAGATCATATAACCTGCCAAGGTCACCTAGATGGCGAGTGCAAGAGCTTGGAAATCAAACCAAAGATTCTGCTTTTGTTTAAAGTACTAACATCACTTCCAGCGGGTTTGAGATCTGGATCTTTGCCGGGTGGCCAAAATAATGGCCACAACACCAAGGAGGTGAACGCCCAGTGTCGGGGTACAGAAATGCACTTTGCCTGGGGGACATGGGGAAAGACCCAGTGAGAGGCGATGACATTAGACCCAGTATTCAAAGATGAAATGGGCATGAGATTGACAAGTAACATGGTGGAGACAGCTCTACAAGGACAGAATTGTAGTACTGTGAGATAGTCCTGCTAATTGCAGAAAAACGTCCTCAGGCTTTCTTAACAATAGATGCCAGCACTGTTTTTAATGGCTCCCCATGGCATTTGCCTGTGTTGAGCCTGTTGGCAAAGTGATTGCTGAGTATGTATCAGATGGGCGCCTGATCCTCAGGTGAGCAAGTGCTCAGGAATCTGAAGGCCAGGGAAGAGTTCTGCCAACTCCTTGCTGTGTGACAATGGGAAGTTTCTCAGTCTTTTTAAATCTTGGTTCTCTTATTTGTGAAATGAGAATGTAGAACCTATTTCTAAAGCTTATTGTGAGATTTAATAGACAATACTGACTCTAAAGTGTCTTGCATGGGGTCTGGCACAGAATAAGGCAAAATGATTCTAAGTATCTTTATATTAATATCTATATCCATATAAATATATATGTACACAAATACACCACACATATGTATTTTTGTCTCTTAATACTTGTCTCCAGACAACTTGTGGATCCTGACTAAATGACAAAACCAAGCACCGTGTTATCGCCTGAGATGGAGATCATATAGACTTGACAAAGACGGACCTGAATGATTTTCTGGTTCAGACTCTGTATGGTTCTGATTTTCAGCTGAGTGTGATTTATAGCACAATACATTTTGTTGTGTGGCATCACACCCAATGTCAATGACAATTTTTAAATGATAAACAGAAGATAGCTGTGTGCCCTGATTAAGTACTTGACATGGAATAAGTTTGCCAAGGCTTGAATCTTGGGTCCATTATCAGCTACCTAGGAGAACTTGCACAGCTTATTAAACTTCACCATGCCTTACTTAGTTTTTCTTCAACTTTAAAATGGAAATAATAATTACATCTATCTTATCATATTCTTGGGAGGATTAAGTGAGAGAATTTATGTGTGTCTCCTGGGGCGATGCCTGATTCATGGTGAGTGTCCTTTGATACTAATATCAGAGCAGTGCTAAGGCAGCTTACTTCTTCCAGTGGGTCATCGAAACAATCAATATGGCCCTACTGACTCAACCAAAAAGTATGTGGTCAATGGTCTGAATTTTCTGCAAGAGGGTTTGATCTATATTCTGTTATCCTTCTGGGCTTGCAGAACAGGACTTCCATTGATCCAGAACAAATTTAGATAAATTCTATTGGTTCAGAAATTGATCTTACGTGAGTGTTGGCTTGTCTCCCATTAGGATATTGCTAGGAAGAAATCAGTATCATCTTAGGATGGAGGAGGTACAGAAGGATCAATCCTAAAGTAGCTGTAAAAGATAACTCAAGAAACAAGCTATGCTCAATAAAGCCTCCTCACTCATCTGGATTGATATAACAAAGGGTTAAGTGATTGGTTTCTGGAGGCCCTAGTGGGCAAGTCATCTTGCTCTGCTCAGAGACCTCATTAGTGAAATGGGGATAATTACAATACATAGTTCACAAAATTGTTGGGTTGGAGTGGAAGAGGAGAGAATGAAAAATACCCATTTCTTCATACATAATTTCTCTTGCCACTCCGATAGCATCACTTTCCGTTAGCTCAATTTCTCATAGATAGCATTTGCTGAAGACCAGTTGTGGGCATAGCAGTGCTCAAGATTCTATAGGGGACTCACAAAGAGCAGCAAGAAGTATCAGGGATCATTTTCATCCCCGAGAAGATTCTATCTGAAAGGAAGAGAGTATGTATACCTATGGTGTCGACATTTAGTATTAACACTGGCTCAGGCAAGAAGAGGTATACATCCTGCTCTAAGCAACAATCCAGGATGGGAGGAGCGGTTCTAGGTAAGAGGACATTAGGCGCTATGTCAGAGAAGCTTGGTCTCATGTGCAAATTTGGGGAGCAGGGTGAGAAGACCAATCTGGCTGGAAATAGGGATTGCTCTAGATAATGTCACCTGGCAGAGATTCAACGGGTTCCTGCAGTCAGGTCACACTGATTGTTAAAGTACTGAAATGTGTCCTCAGACTGTCATTAACCTGGGACAATCTACCCCCACCCCACACACTCACACAGAAGTCTTGCAAATCCAGAACTGAAAGTTAATGCCAGCACTATTGGTGGTCTACAGGGTCGGCCTGCTCTAGCTCTCTGGTCAGTGTCCATTTTGATTGGTCAGTGGAAAACCATCTCAATTATTAGCCCACAGAGGACCTCAAGGTTGAGGATGAGATTGTGCTTTATTCAAGAGAGCATAGAGATATAATGGCAGTCTTGTTCTCCTTAACAACCTGTGTCATGCCACAGGGCAATACTTTCTGCTGCCGTGCATTTGCCCCAACCAGTCTCTCCCACAGGTGTGGCCATGGGTTCTTTGGGTCAAATCACTGTGCCATTGATGCCCACGATGAGGTCCTCATACCTGTGCAGGACAACAGAACTGCTCAACTATGCTTCCCCAATCCCAATGTGGTCATTGTAATGGTTTAAGCTGTTTCCTCTCCCATTCTTTTTACAAGGGGTATTGTTGGCCACCTTGGATTTGCCTCTACATTTCCTTGAGCGAATTGCTGGTTGTCCTGTTAACTCATTCCCGACAGCTTCTCTTGTGTGTTATTTTGTCTCCCCAACTTCAGGACTGCCCTTCTTTTTGTGTGGTCTCCTCCAAACCTCTTGATCAATTAGCACATCTCCTGCAACAGTGACTGAATCCTCTTCTATTATCTGCCACTTTGATCTTGTCTTTTAACCTTCCCTTTTGGGGAGAGAAGGAGTGAAGATGTTGGTTAGTCCTAAATTTATACATCTGTTTGATGAGGATGACTTGAAGGAAATCCTGATGTACTTGAGAATGACTGGAGCCAATGGGGAAAGCTTCCTTAAGGACAAATTGGAAAGTGATTCCTGATAATTTTAAAGTGGAAGAGGGAAGTGCTCCTTGTTTTCTTTAAATAAACCTGGGTCATTTTATAAAAAAGGTTGATTGTAATGGAAACCTTGATTGATTTATAAAGATAATTATTTCAATTTTGAAATATACTAAGTTGCGTTGGTTTAAACAATCACTTTCCTATCTTGTATTTAACAGATTACAGCATCCTTTGTTCTCTTTTCTGTAGATGGTTATTGAGCAAAATCTGGATCTCTCAGCTGCTTGATTTGCTTCTTTTTTCAGACTCAAGGCACACAAATGGAACTATTTCTTTTCTCTCCAGCACTTAAGTGGGACAAGGAGTTTGAAGAAGTGTGAAGCAGACCTTTCTGGTAAATCCTTTGAAAAACTACTGAAAAGATGATCAGGAACCATCCCCCAGACAGAGAACTTAGAAGAAGATGAAGATGGAGCATGAGTTTCTCTCTTTATTTGTCAAGCCTAAAGTTTTCTGATTCTATAATCACCTCATGGCCCATGACACTTTCTCAATCCAGTCCTCATCACCTGATTTCTGTCTGATCTTCTACAAGTATTTTCCACTTCTCTTCCCATATTGACTCTCATTTTTTCTTATTTGTTAATAGGCTACCCCAGTCCACTTACAAATTCCTGAGTTTCTGAAAGCTCTATTACACCAAAGTACCCCCAAAAGTGGTCTACACATCCATCATAATAACTTTTTCATTGGCATTTAATATTGATGGGAAATGGGTAACTCAATACAAAGAGGTTGGTTCTATATACTGAATCACTATAGCCAAAGAACAAAACGACCATCTTCTGCTTCACTGCAATGAAATCATCGCAGTTTTTGTATACATTGTGTACAAAATACATTGTATTTTTGTATACATTAGCTGTCTGAGAGTGGGATTCCACGCATCTATCACCTTAGAATGCCAACATTGATAATCCAGACAGGTGCCAAGGGAACAAAACTGGGTGCTTCAGGAGGAGAGCCTGCCCACGGCAGGATGTGCCCCAGTTAAGCACTTAAGTCTGAGGTCAGGCTTCTTATATTTGAAAACTGATTCTACATTCTATTTTTCTGAACAAATTTGGCAATGTTTTTATAAATTCTTTTGCCTCTAATAACCAAAACCTTTTGCTGAGGACAGAGAACCCAAAATATAGAGATTTAGATCTGAAGTCCCTTTGCAGAAGGTAATTGGGACCTAATCTGCTACCATCCCAGAAACTGGCTTTCTTGTACTTTATATCTTTGTTTAACAAGCCTCACAAAGATCTGCTTCAATGTCTTTATTTGTTTGGAGATTGCGATATATGTGAGTTTTAGCAAAAGGCCTCTTTTTAGGGATGTGATGGCATAGGCAAAAGACTATGGACAGCAGCCCTCCCCACCATTACAGTGTCTTTAAGCTGTGCCAGCCTTCATCTGTTCTGCAATCACCACAGTTAAAACCACACATTTGGCATCACACCCAAAACATCACTACCTCTTTGTAATCTTTCCTTCCATCTACTCATGACCCTAGGCAATCACTTTTGTCTGTCTTATGACCGCTATAGATTATTTTGCAATTTCTGGGATTTTATATGAAGGGAATCATACATTATGTACTCATTTATAAGGCTTCTTTCATTCAGCATAATTATTTTAAATGCATTCATGCTGTTGTACATATTGACAATTTATTAGTTTTTAAACTAGAAGTATTTCATTGTATAGATGTATCACGTGTTTACCATTTATCCCAGAATTGGATTGTTTCTTGGTTTTGTTTTGCTTGGAAAAATACTACAGAGTGACTTGTTATATGTCAGGTGTGCATTTAACTTTTTAAGAAACTGCCCAACTATTTCATTCCTACTAGCAGCATACGATGATACCAGTTTTTCTCTCTCCTGGCCTGATGAGTTTTTCAACTGTAGATCTTTGAATGGCTATCTACTAGGATTTCATTGTGACTTTAATTTGCATTTTTGTGATTACTAATGATGTTGAACATCTTTTCATGTGCTTTTTTGCCATTTGGATATATTCTTTGATGAAATGCTGTCCACATTTTTGCCATTTTCTTTTTAGTTTGTTTGTCTTATTATTGAATTGAAGAGTTCTTTATCTAATCTGTACTCGAGTTTTTTGTTTGCAATATGTGCTGTACTTTTTTCCAATATGTGACTTACCTTTTTGTTTTGTAACACTATATTCCAAAGAACAGGTTTTGATTTTAATTAAATCTGATTTGTCATTTTTTTATGGTTCATGATTTCATCCTCTGTTTAAGAAACCTTTGCATGTCTGTAGATCACAAAGATATTCTCCAATGCTTTCTTTTAGAAATCTGCAATTCTAGATTTTACATTTAGGTATATGATCCAATTTGAGTTAACTATTTTGTATAATATCAGGGAAAGATCAATTTTATTATTTTTTTACCACATAGTTTTCTGGACACCATTCTATAAAATCTTTCCTTTCCCTGTTGAATTGACTTAGCCCCTTTATCAAAACTCAGTTGATCTAATATTTGTAGAATATTTCTGCACTAACTATATTGTTCCTCTGATCTATGTGTTTATCATTTTTCTAGTGTCAAACTGTCTTGATTAATAAAATCAGGAGAGGTAAATAATCCAGCACTTGAAAGATTTTTCTTTGTTCTAGGTACTTTGTAGTTCCATATAAATTTTAGAATTTATAGGAATTCATATAGAATTCCTATAAAATTCTACTTTGTCAATTTCTATTAATATACTTATTGAAATTTTGAGACTGCATCGAATATGAGAAGAATTTCCATTTAATAATGTTGAACTTGCAATCCATTGAATAAACAATGTATTTTCCTATTTATTTAGGTTTCACATTTTGTAGTTTCAGCATAGAGATCTTAGACTTCTTTGTTAGATTTATTCCAACATATTCCACATTGTTCAGCTACATCATAATGGATTTACATGTTTTCACTTTCTTTTTCTAATATATTATTGGATTCAACTTGCTACTCTTTCGTTAAGGATTTTTTCTCTAGATGTATAATAATAAATTTTTTGAATATTAACCTTGTTACCCTCTCAAATTTTTCATTAATTTTAGTAATCATTTTCTTAGCTTCCCTGAAACTTCCTTTTTCTTTTCTTTTTATTTCAAAGAGGAAGGAAGGTAGGCAGGCAGCAGAGGCAGGAGGAGCGTTTTATTTATTTAGTTATTTATTTTGTAGTTGGTTCCTTCCAATGTTGGGCTGCAACAGGTCGTTGGGCTGTATGTGGACTGTGCTTTAGGCCTGGGTTTAATACTTGAGCCACCAAGGGATGCCTGGAATTTTCTATATGAACAACCTGTTAACAGAAGAATTCAACATTTTTTCTAGCTTCTATTGATTTATATTCTTGCCTTAATATAATAGCAAGGACATCAGAAAAAGAAAAATGTGAATAGATGTGATAAACATGAATATTCTTGCCTGATTTCTGATCTTAGCAGGTAAAGCATTCAGTCTCTCATAAGTATGATGTTAGCTGTCTTTTTGTTTGTTTACTTTGCTTTTAAAGATAGATGCCCAGGTTTAAAGCATTTTCTTTTCCGAGCTTGATGAGGATCTTTTTGTTTTATCATGAGGGGTATTACTGTGTTAAATCCTTCTTTGTACCTGTTGAAATAATCATGTAGCTTCTCCCTTTATTTTGTTAACATGGCAAATTGCATTGATTGAACTTTACGTGCTAACCCAATTTGCCTTCTTGGGATAAGTCCTGTTTGGTTATTGATACATTTTCTTTTTTTTTTAATGTATTATTGGATTCAACTTGCCACTTTTGTTAAGGATCTTTGCCTCTATATTCATGAGAGATATTGGTCTAAAATTTTCTTTTTCTTGTTATATCTTTGTTAAGTTTTGGTATTAAAATTTTACTGACCTGAGAAAATGAGTTAGGCATGAATCCTTCCTTCCTTATTATTTGAAAAAAGTGTGTAAATATCAGTTACTTTTTCCTTCATTGTTCAATGAAATTCACCCAGGAGACTTTCTATATTACTTCTTTAACAAATGTCCACAAATTAGAGGCTTGATGAAACAAGACTGTCTCGAACAGGGAGCCTGAATGGGTCTCACTGGGCTAAATCAAAGGTGTGAACAGGGCTGTGTTTTCTTGCCTTCCAACTTTCAGAGGCCACTCACATTCTTTGGTTGATGGTGCCTTCCATATTTAAAGTTGGCAGTAGCCAGTGGAGTCTTTCTTGGATTGTCTCTGATATTTCTGTCTTCCCTTTTCACAGATCAGGATGCTTGTGATTACATTGGACCCACCTAGCCAATCCAAGATACTCTCTGTGCTTTAAGGGCAGATAATTAAAAACATTAATTCCATCTGCTCCTTTAATTCCCTTTGCTATAATATTCATACATTCTGGGAATTAAGATGTGAACATCTTTATTAAAATGTATATTCTGACTATTACATCATCTCAGCTTGAAATTTTCTTTGGGGAATATATTTTATTTTAAAATTTTCTTTGATAGATATAGCACTCTTCAGTTTTGCTCTTTCTTCTTTTGTCGATTAGTAAGTTTATCTTTTCCAAAAATCCTCCATTTTACCTAAGTTGTCAGTATTGCTGGCTTAAAGTTGTTCATTTTCTTGTTATTCATTTAATGTATGTAGGATCTGTGGTGATAAACCCTCCTCACTCTTAAATTGGTGATATGTGTTCTTTCTCTTTTTTTCTTGATCTATTTAGAGTTTGCCAATTTTGTTAAGCCTCTCAAAGAAATGGCTTTTTGCTATACTGATTTTTCTCTACATTTGGCCTGCATTTTATTTTACTAAGTTCTGTTCTTATCCTTTATTCTTTTCTTTCAATTTTGGGCCACTTTACTCTTTTTTTTCTGTTTCCTTAAGCTGATAGTCTAGGTAAATGATTTTTAGTCTTTCTTTCCAAGTACAGCTTTGCCTACCTGTGGCAAATTTTGTGTTGGTTTTTTGTTGTTTTTCAGAAAAGGTCATTGAATCCATTAGAGAGCATGACTCTCTTGCCTCTTTGATACGCTTCTTAAAACTGATGGTATTTTTGCACCCCAAAGTAATTGTGGAATGGTACCATCCCCTTGAACACAAAAACAAAACAACACTAACTCTGAACCAGAGGCCATTGTTCAATGGCTATTATTTCTTTACCCCATTATTCATGTTTTTTTTTTTTTTGAGAAAAAGAAGACTATGATTTTTTGAGTATATTCCAGTTATTGACTCTCTAAACTCAAGTTTGTTGGAAATGACATCTCAAATAATTTGTTACCCTCCTTCTAACAAGGCACAATTCTAAGAATCAGCTTTAATAGTGTCTCCTGAACACATGTGTGTCCAGCTCAGCTTGCAATTACCTTGTTTTTCCTGGTGCCTACTTGGGCTTTATTGTACTAAATGGGGTACCACCGTGCTCCTAGAATATGTGTGTGCTGGGAGGAATGGTGCACATGAGAACCCACAGGGGGCAGAACTTTCTGATTAGAAGAGGTACAAAGTAGGGGAAATCCTATGGGGCCAGAAGTCAGCCTCTGGGTTTGCTCACAGCTCAGTCACAGTAAGGAGAGGTGAGAGCAAGTCCTTCTCTCTGAGTCTGTCTTGCCAAGCATATGGGCTGTGTGGCCCTCAGAGCAGAGCTGGTTGTTTTAGACTAGAATGTGCTGGGGTGACTAGTGCCTGACAGTCTCTCTACTTTAACCTTCTCACCTCTCAGCTCCAGAAGATCATGCTTTTGTCTCACCTGCACAGCTGCATCATGACTGTGTCACCTGTACAGTTCAATGTTCAGTTATTAGGATGTTGAAATTTTTAATAATTTTTAGCAAGAAACCCCATGTTTCCATTTAATACTTGGTCCCACTAATTCTGTACCGGATCTTATTCATTTGGAATGTTCCTTGAAAATAAGATAGTGACTTGGCAGGTAGAAGCAGTTTAACAAATCTCCAATGGAAAAGCTCACAAATGGTCACAGAAGCAGCCGGGTGCCATTTGGAAGGAGTGTCGCATGTCAGTGCCTTACCCCCACAATAGACCTCCCTGTAAGGAGAATTTCTGGAGGACTAAATCACATTTCCCGGATATTCCTCATCATACACCTGCCCCAACAACTCCCCCATTCTCATTCACATCCAGCAACCCAAGAATCAACAGCGTCCATATGGTGCATCCTCTATAAATGAAAGCTCTTTTAATTAGTGGTGGGACACCTCAAATAATTTCAGCAGATGCTTCCATTTCATGCAAACAGGCACATGTCTTTGCAATTGGGCAATATTGTTCTAATTATATCACAGCCTGCAGCCTAACTGGGTCTGTCTCCTAGACAGCCTTTCTGAGGGAGAGTACGTGGGTTGGAGGAGAGCTATTTTGTTCACTCTCCCACGCACACACTGTGGTATCTCCTTTTAATATTTAATGTTTGTTAACTGTTTTTTATTTTTGTTTTTGTTTTTTACTATTTTGATTTCCAAGTGCTTCATACAGACAGGAAAAGAGGAAGGAGGATACACTGATTGGCACTGGGATGGATGAGAAGAGGAGGCGCTAGAATTTTCCTTCTTTTTATAATTTCCTTAGAAACAATGGGTCATCTTCAGGGAGGCTGTAGAATAGACTGTGTGATGCAGAGACAACGTAAACTTTCCCCAATATCCTGGGATTCTGTGGCAGAGATGATAGGATCCTTTTCTAATTGAAACTCCCCTAGAAGGGTTGGGAGAATATGGTCTCTGAACAGCCTGATTTGTGTCTGAAAGTGTTACACGGCTCTATGTCATTCTCAGCATTCAGTGCCAGAGACCTACAGTGACTGCTTACTGAGTATTTCTAGCTTACCTCCACCTCTGAGCACATGGTAAGACCATGCTTCTGTCATTTCTTGAGATTCTGGGGATATTGATTTACTGTGAGTGAAATGGAATATGGACAGGACTGTTTCCTTCTAGTGGAAGACTTCAAGAGCCAGACTTCGTCCCAGCTTTGTGGTAGTCATGGAAACCGAGGTTAAGATGAAGCTGCTGTCACCCTGGGTCCCTACACATCTAAACTCCACAGCAGCCTCCACAGGATTAGGATACTTGTGTTACACCCCTGAGATCTTGAAGTTGTTTGTTGGTGCAGCAGAACTTGACCTTTTCTAACTAAAACAGTTGTGATGGGAGCTCACCCCAGTTCACACTCTGAGACTTCCCAATGGGCCACTCTGAGCTGAGGAAGAGTTCTTGGAGAAAGAGTCTGGGAATCAGCAATACAAAATAAACAAGGGAGGGTTTATTGATAAGCATTCATCCTAGAATGCTCCTCCCCCATTCTGATACATAGCTAGCCTGGAGGCTATCTGGCATTTTCAGGCAGGAAAGAGCAGCTAGACTGGAGCAGGAAGGCATATGGAATGACTCATACCAAGTTGAGGAACAGGCTGTATGGAGCTGTGGTTGAGGTGACCTCAGAAGAACCCAAAGGCCCCAGGCAGACCTGACGTCCTGTCCTCTAGTGACCCAGACAGGTCCTATCCTTTGTTCTTCAGACCAGCATTCTAGTTAGGCTGTGTTGAAGTTCCACCAAGGACCTCTGGGGGATGCACCCAGATGTCCATATCTGGCAAAGGGGTCTGAAGCATGACCCAGATTGTTTCTTTCTGTCTTGGTCTTGTAGGCCCCAGAGTAGTCTACCCATCTGGTCGACTCACTTACTTTCTTGGCCATCCTTTGATGACACCCAGGGCCTAAGGCAAGCTCAAGGCTCGACTGTTTCACAGCTGCGCACCCACTGATGTTGTGCTGGAAACCACCTTCAGTACAGTCTCTACGTGTAAAACATGGTCTTGGTTTCAGATACCAGTTGAACAAGAGCTTCTCTCCATCTTTGTGATGAGGAGCCTTGTGAGGATTTGTCGTATTTCAAGCATCTACATTTTTTTTTTAACCAAAGCAGGATATAAACAAAAATGAAAGAAAATTAAAAAGCAAGCAGCCTTCTTATTTTAAACCTCTTCCAACACACACTTCAATCTGCTTTATTACCAAGGTAGTAAAAGTAATGGGGTTAAATTTAGATGAAAGCAAGGAGACATGGTAACTTTTATTTTAAGTGGCACACAGCATATTTAAAATTATTTCTTTGAATAAACACTGTGCTAAGTATTGCCCAGCCTGGAGGGCTTCTTGTTCTGCCCGCTGACAATGGATCTGAGCGAACGTGTCTCCAGCAGGTACACCCATCAGCATCTGATCCAAGTTTCCTCCACACTGGCTGGGTGGTACTCACATGTTGTGAAAAAGAGCCCGAAACCTGCCTCTCTCCTGTTTAGAGGCAGGGAGCTGGATGGGATGCACTCTCAAGGACTCTTCCAGCCTGAATGAAGAATTAGGCTGACGGTACTTCCTTGAGACAAAACAGGACATTGGAATGGCAAAAAATGGGACAGGGTTACGTGCTGGTGACTAAAGGCAGAGGAGGGGAGGGGAGGGGGTGGAACAATCAGAGCAGGTGCAGAGCAGCCAGGCCAGCAACATGTAAGTACTATGTCACACCAATTGGGGATCACATACTAATAACATGTGGTCCAGGGAACTTCATACAAAGGGTCAGGGATCATGCAAGGAATGTTGCCACCCTGGCATCTCTATAGCTTCTCTCTAAATGTCCTGCCTAAAACGCATGCCATTTTAACCTTCCCAGTGTCAGAAATGCCCACAGTTGCAGAACAACCCCCACGGTGCTTACCTGCGTCTTAACCACTCTGCCATATTCCACCTCCTTTGAAGAAACAGGGCTGGTGGCCAGGGGTGGGAGTCATCTTCTTCCTTCCCTATTTCCTCACACCGAGTGGGCACAGCAGTAATGGCTCGCGGCCTGCTGCAGTCAGCTCCAGCCAGGGCTGTCTTTAACAGTGAGCAAAAGGGGTAGCTGTTTTTGGGTCCCCTGAGCAGACTGGGCCCAAGACAATTCAGTTGACCCTCTTACCCCGTGTTGAAGACAGCCCTGGTTTATTAAAAATGGACAAAATTGACATTTATATTAAAATGATGGACCGGACAGGAAATACCAAAAAAAGGTACTGTCCCCTTTCAAACAATAAGTATGGTCAGCCTATGAAGAATGCATAATTTTCGGATTAAAAAGCAGGGAGCTCTGGGAATTTACGTGCCCATGGACTCCCTATAGGCAATGGCTCTCCAAGGAGACAGGTTGTGGCAAAGTCCAAAACGTGCTACAGTAGGGACACAGCAGCGGCTTGAGGACACCACTGCTCTCTGCCAGTGGGAGCTCCTGTCTGGCTGCAGATATAGACAAATACATTTCAAAACTGTGATAGGGCTGTGAGAAAGCTGCATCGCTACTGTGACAGATTTGATGGGGCAAGGGCGCTGACTTCTCAGGGGAGCAGACCTCAGTCTGCAGCTTGAAAGAAGAAATTAAGTGACAGCACCCTGACATGGCTAATACTTTCTCTGGTGGACAAAGCCCTGCAGGGACGTGACAGGACAGGAAAAGGAACAAGTGCAGGTAGAAGGAAGGAACAGGCCAACAAGGAAGTGTAGATTGCTTCTGGAGCAGGTGAGGGGCCGGGCAAGGCAGAGGCGTGGTCAGTTCTGGGGCGAGGTGGCAGGACGTTGGGGGACTGAGCCCTGAGAGGAGTGCCTAGCCCCGGGGAGAGCTGGGCAGTCTGGGGGTGCAGGCACAGAGTTTGGAGGGTTTGGATGAAGGATGAGTACATCCTCCTGCTTTGCCCTTTGGAGGGAAGAACTATTCGGAGCAACAAGCCTGCCGGTGTCCAGCCTGGGGTTGGTTTGGGCTTCCCTTTACAGCAACTGAATTGGTGGAAACTTAAGCGGCTGTGGTCCAGGGACTCCCGAGCAGTGCTTCCCCTCAGCAGAGACGTGGGCCTACGAGGCTGGCCCCGCTGTCTCACAGAGTCTCCCGGCTGTGGTTCAAGTGCCTGTCTTGGGCCTCAGTGTGATTCTGTGCTGCGGCTGCCATTCTGTGACCTGCAGCGTCGTGTGCTGAGGTCCCGTCTGCTACTCTGAGGGAGCAGCCAAGGGCAGCTGAACACACCAGCCTGGAGGTCAGAAACCAGACTCCTGGCCAGATAGGCCCTTTCATAAGCCTTGCTTTGCATTTTGGTGAAATGGGAAGCTCAGCTTACTGCCCTCTCAAGGGTCTTTTAGTTCAGTGACTCAGCGTCTTGTGCTGGTTAAAGTGCAGATGGTCCATCCGGCTGCACGCGCAGAGGTTCTGATTCCGCAGGTGTGTGCTAGGCCTGACAAATTGCATTTCCAGCAAGTTCCCAAGTGGTGCTGTTGCCGCTGGTGGAGGTCCAGAGAACAGTGCTTTCCATCTCTCATTATCTGAGAGCAGTTTTTATCCCTGTGTCTGGGTGATTCAGCCCTTTAAAGGCAGAGGAACCTTCGTATTGCATCAGGGAATGCGGACCCAGGCTGGCTCTCACACATGGGTGCTGAGCGGTGTTCTCCTGGCTGTGGGCCTGGAGTCCTCTGAGTGGGCATGCTGGAGACGTGGCGGGAGGCTGAAACCGGGGGTGAAGTTGGGGCGGATGTGAGTCCTGAGTCCTCCTAACCCCGCAGGGCCACGCGGCCTCATTGCTCGGCATCCTCCGTTCCTGCTCGGCGTCCTCTGTGCTCAGACGCGGGAAAATCAATGCCAGCAAGGTATTAGAAAAGCCATCGAATTGCCCTTACCTGCCATCAGGTGACACCTGATATTGATTTAGCTTATGAAAGTGATTCACAGGTTTGCTGAAGCCTGGAAAAGATCAAATGTTATGAGCCTCATGATCCGATCTTCCTTCTCTGCTCCCATCTAACACTAGAGGAGGTAATTGGGAAATAATAGACTGCAGAAGCTTTTTTGGTGTGCTCACAAGGAGAACAGAATGCAGGAGAATCATCTCATTGGGAGAGAAAGGATTTTAGTATCATTCGTTTTTATTTAGTGCAATTTTCTCTTTAAGTGCCACATTCTCCAGACCTTACCATTATAGAACAACAATTTTAACACAACCAGTAAATCAAAGAAAAAAATACCATTGGGGGAAGCTTTATTACAGATGTTCCAATGGTTACCTATCGGACAGGTGGCTCAGAGCTGGGAAGGGCGGGCCTCTGTCTGGGAGCCTGGGCCAGGCCACCCAAGCTCTGGGAGGAGCCATCTCTTTTTTAAGTAAGGGAAGTACTTCCTAGCTTTTGACTTCTGACACTTTCACCCTCTCTGAGCCCTCCTTTACAATAATAACTTAAAAACGTTACTTGGTAAGGTGGTTGTACAAACTGAAATGACGAAAGTGGCTAGACTTGATAGCAAATGTTGACGCTTTTATTGCTATGGTAGTAGAAACAGTGGAGGTAGCCTGTGGTGCAGGAGGCCACGCTCCTGTTCATTGTGTGCTGGGTGCCACAGTGATTTGTGGTTTCCATATTATTTTGGCTTCTTGGACACACAGGAATGTCAGATACTCCAGATTCTTTTTCAGTATGTTTAGAACCATGTGACAAAATCCCGACCAGTGAGATGCCGGTGGTAGTGATGTGAGGATTTGGTTCCACATTTTCACTTAAAAACATTTTACAAAATTCACTCAGCCTTTCTCTCCTTGCTGTTCTGACCTTCAGATCAAGTATTCCACATGTTCAGCTCCAAGATGGAGAAGAGTTACCAGACCTGCATTACAATGTGTGTGAGTAATAAATAAACGTTTTCCTGTTAAGACCCAGAGACTTGGGAATTAGTTTGTTATTGCAGTTTTGTTTTTCTATCGGGGCAAACACAATTGTCTACTATGTGTTAAATAGTAGATTAGACACATGAATGAATAAATGGCCTCATTTACTCTTCACCCAAAACACTGCAAATTCTATAGTCTCCCTCACCCTTTGGCTTATTGCAACTCTACTCTGCAGAAGTGATTTTTGTTGGTATATTTTATACTCCAGAGTGCTGCCACGGTGGAGAAAGAAGGCTTTTTAAAAACTGGCTTCTGTTTTGCCTGGAATTTCTTTTTATTTTTCTATTAATTGAGGACAGATTTACCTTCATCTAAGCATTAAGAATTTCATCTATGCAGGTTTCATAATGGGATCCTTGGGATAGTTCATGATTATTGTATCCTAATTCGAGACTGTTCTTATTATTGTGTACAATCATTGTTTGCTCTTACTCTTTTGACACATGTAATATCTTAAGTAGAATGGATATGGCTACTTTATCTTTCTTTAGTTTAAAATATGATTAAATGCTGTTATTGGACATATCTTCATTAACTCCCTCTATAAAATAGTATTATTGGTTCTATGCATTGATTTGTTCATTGCTTGTTATCCATATTCTGTCACTGTTAGAATATATATATCTTAATATCTACAATTGAAGTTCTTGTGAGTTCATATTTAGCTTATGTTCTACTCAGTGGTCTCTTGTATACTTTTCCCAGTTTCCCCATTTTTCAGAACTATAGCATATCACACCTAGTATATTAACATTGATATAATTATTCAGATTTACCTGGCCCTACGGTACTCATGTAGTTGGTGTCTGTGTGTGAATGCATTTTAATACAGGTTTATCATTTGTGTAGGTCTGTATATTTTCCACCACAACTGAGATACCCAACTGCTCCAATGCCAAAAGGATTCCTTCCATGGTCCTTTTATAACCATATCCTATACCCTCCCCCTGCAACCTATCATCTAGCCTCTATTTCTAAAAGTTTGCAATTTCCAAAATGTTATAAAAATGTAAATATATAGTATGTAATTATACAAAGTGGGACTTACCTTTTTTAAAAAGTAACATTCACATAACATGAAACTAACCATTGTAAAGCACCCAATCCATTGGTGTTTAATTCATTCACAATGTGCAGCCATCACTCTTACTAGATTCAAAATATTTTCACCATTTCAAATGGAAACCCAGTTTGTTTGTTTTTTTGTGCAGTTACTCCACTTTCTCCCCTTGTCAGAGTCCCTGGCAACCACTAATCTGCTTTTCCCATGAATTTACCTGTTTTAGATATTGTGTATAAATGGAATCAAATGATATGTGCCCCTTTGATCACACTTCTTTCACTTGGCCTAATGTTTTTGAGATCCATTGGTGCAGCAGCATGTTTGAGTGCTTCGTTGCTTTTTATGCCTAAATGCTACTTCCTTTGTATGACCAGACCACAATCTTGTATTAATCACCTGATGGACATTTTGGTAAGTTCCACCATTTGTCATTGTGAATAGTGTAACTATGAACATTTTTTTGTAAAAATTTTTGTTTGAATACCTATTTTCAATTTCTTTAGGGGTAGAAATTGCTGGATCAATGGTGATTTTATGTTAAACATTTGAGGAAGAGTCAAATTCTTTTTCACAGAAGCTGTAACATTTTCCACTCCTATTAGCAATATACAAGCATTCCAGACTCTCTCTATCTTCACCAACACTTGTTATTTTCCATTTGTTTCTTGTGGCCATTTTAGTGGGTGTTAATTAGTATCTCATTATGGCTTGGAATTTGATTTGCATTTCCCTAATGACTAATGATATTGAGGATCTTATATATATTCTTTGGAGAGATGTCTATTCAAGCCCTTTGTCTATTTCTTATGAAATCTTTTGTCTTGACATATTCTGGATACTAGACACTTAACAGGATATATGATTTGAAAATTTGTTCTTCCATTTTGTAGGCTGTCTTTTCATTTGTTGGATAGTATCTTTTGAAGCAAAATTTTTTTTATTTTGGTGAAGTCTACTTCATCTAATTTTTGTTGCTTAATTTTTTGATATCATATCTAATAATCCATTGCCAAACCCAAGGTTATGAAGATTTATCCCTGTAGGCCGACTGCATTCTTAGTCTACCATTTTTCTCCACATTGAAAACCAGCAGTGTATCATCTTTCTCCTTTCTGATCTCTGCTTCTATCCTTCCATCTCTCTCCTCTGACTCTATCACCCTACCTCCTTATAATGAGGACCCTTGTGGTTACATTGGGTCTATAGATTAATCCAAAATAATTTCCTAATCTCAAGATCATTGATATAATCTCATCTCACTTACAGTCTTCTATATAAAGTGACAAACTCATAGGTTCTGGGATTAAGACATAGTCCTCATTGGCGGTTCAATGAGATGTTGTTATAATTTTTGTTTCAATCATCAATTATGATTTATAAGACTTACAAGGAAAATGTCTATTGCATGTACACATATGTCTGCTCTTTTCATTGTTCTTTCATTAAACTCCAGGATTTCTTCTGTATTTCATTTCCTTTCTTTTTGAAGATATTTCTTTAGCCCATCTTTAAGGATATGTTTACTAGTGACAAGTTTTATATTTCCTTTGTCCGAGATTATTTTTATTTCCCCTTCATTCCTAAAGCATAGTTTCTTCAGATATTGTATTCACAGTCTATAATTCTCTTCCTTCAGTACTTGAAAGATAGTATGTCACTTGTTTCTGCCTTCATGGCTTCAGATGAGAAATCCACTAGCACTCAAGTGGGTGTTCCCTAGAGTTAATGTGTTCTTATTCTCTGACTCTTCTCAAGGATACTTTTTCTTTATCTCTACTTCTTAAAAGTTTATTTGTTGTGTCTTGGCATAGATTTCTTTGGGCTTATACTTTTGGGGGTTTATTTAGTTTCTTGGATCATACGTTTGTGTCTTCTACCAAGTTTGAAAAGTTTTCAGTCGTTATTTTCCCAGAGACTCCTTCAGATTCATGCTGTCTCTTCTCTACATTTAGGATGAAAGTCACCCTTTTAGGCTTAGTATGTAAGTCTTGGTCTACTTTTATAAACCGTAGTTCCTAAGGTAGATTAATTTCCAAAGCTTTTATTGTTTTATTTTCTTCTGTTTAATATATCTGGTGCCACTGGGATCCCACTGACCCCTACTGGGGTCAGGGGTTGGAGGACCAAGGGGGCAGGAGGGGCTTCTCCCAGCAGGACTGCTAGGTATCTCTAAGGGAGGGAGCAGGGAAATAGTAGGACCTCCTACAGTGCACTCTTACCTTTAATTTTTACTTTTTCATCCACACCCCCCACCACTCCCAGGTATCTCTGATGGGGAAAAGACTATTAGGTTAAAGGGACAGAGAGGCTCCCCAGATCAGGCCACCTGCTATGACTGTGTCTCTCCTAAAGGCTCCATTGCCCACTACACATATCTCTTCTTGGAAAAAGGGGAACTCCAGACCAGGTGAGGAAATAAAAGACATCCTCTGTCTTCTTATTCTGATGAGACTCCCAGTCAATTCCTGTTGTCAATGGTACTGGGTCCCCCGATGTTGTCAGAGGAACTGCCATTGGATCAGGATGAAGAACAATCCTACTTGGGTTCCCATCTCTTTCTAAGTCGGGGGTGGGAAATGCCAGGTCTGGGTACCCTTCCTGTATGGGGTAGGCATGCAAGACACCCCGCAACTGTGTGGTTGTTCCCAAAATAGTTTACCTTTCGCTAACCACCTTTCAGAGCTCTTTCGTTGTCTTCAGCTCTGTTGCCAGAGTTTATGGCTGTGCTTAGCAGGGAGAAGGCAAGAAGACAGACTTACACCTTCTTGTCTGAACTGGGAGTGGCTCCATCACTTTTCTTTGATTTCAGCATCCATGTGGATTTTGGTCTCCTCTGCTGGAATTCCTACTAAATGCCTCTTAGACTCTGTTTCCTCCCTTCACTTTAAAAACTCTTTACTCTTTTATTTTCCTTTTCTGTCCTTTTGCTATACAATTTTCCTCCCTTTCCATTTGCCATTTTGGTTTTCATTTATGTTTATTCTATTTTTTTTTCCTGCCCTGCTACTTTTCATTTCAAATTTCAGATGTTTAACAGGTTTACCCTTTGATTGCTCCTTTTGAATGTTTTCTCAAGTGAAACTAAGAATCCAAGTAAGAAGTACAATTGTTAAATTGTTTTCTTTGAGTCTTTTCAATTTGTTGTCATGGTTTATTTTGACTTCTTCTTTCATGCTGTGGATTTTTCTTCATCTCCTGTTGGCTATTCACACTTATGACCTAAAGACAGCTGTCTGTTCGGGATGGCATGTGAGGGTCCTTTGCAGTGGCGAGGCCTGGAGGTAGGGCTGACATGGAGCTGGGCAAATGGTAGGCTCTTCCCCATCCCACCCCACTCCACTGACTAAATACACTAGACGTACCTCTTGCCACAGCACTTTACAACATTTTATCTTGAGTGGGGTCACTGTCATTTCCGTTCGTCTGGAGAGGCCCAGCCTCTTCTCCACTTTCTCCAGTGTGCACAGTGTGGGTCTCAGGGCTCGGCCAGGTCTGAAACTTGCAGTCAGCTTCTCTGTTACTCAGGAAGTACAGGGACAAGTAACCCAGGGGATAACACCCAGTGGATGCTCTCTCTGAGGATTGTAGAAAGAATATCCTAGAACTTTAATAATGAGTATTTTGTCTAAAATATGAAGACAGTAAAGCCTTCTAATTTTACTATGTAAACTGTTATTACTGAGGTAAGGAGTTTCTTCATCCACTTGTTTGCTTGTTTTGCTGTCTTCTGATGAATTGCAGTTTATATCTTCCTGGTTAAGGAGATTTATGGATAATACACTCCATTAAAAAATCTAATCCTTGCAAAATGGTTACATGATTAAAAATTCTGGCATAGAAAATGTGAATCAAAGAGAATTTTTAATAGCCAACACCAGTAAACAAGTGGAGAACAGCAAAGTTGACACCTATAACTTATACCCACTATATTTTGTGATGAAAAGAGTGATGGTTTCAGGAGATCTGATGAGAATTTGGCCCCTAAAGTTCTAAATTAGCATGAAGACTATTTGGAAGATGAATTATCGCTCACAATCATTAATGATTAATCTCATCCAAATATAAATTGTATTGAGATATTTGCTAAGGAGTAGAGACTGTGTATCTAATTTAAAAATAAATGAATGTATATAAATGTGGCTGTGTGCTGATTTTGCTTTAAAAATGAGTATAGGACTCAAAATAATTGGGAAATCGCTACTATTAGACAGTCCACTAAGTAAAGACCCTGATGATCTTGCCATGGTCAAACTCAGGCTGAAGACCCTCAGGGCTCCTGGGAAGCACTGCTCTTATCCCTGTTAGAGACTTCTCCCTTGTGGTTTAGAGTTATTTCTATTCAGTCACATCTATATTCTATTGTCCATAAATTTTTTATCATTTCTACACCATAGACGACAGTCTTCCTTATATTTCAAGTGCTGTCACAGATTCTTCATTTCTGCCAAATGTCACTGACACTTTTGTGGGAGCCTGCAGGGGGAGGGGACAGTACCTATGCCTAGGGTGCCCTCCCACATCTAAAAGCCCTATTGAAACTAGAGAACAAGAAATTCCTTAGTGCATGTCTCCTCTATCAATAATATTTTCTGTTGGTATTTATCAAGAGTCAAGTCAAAACAAACAAAAGCAGCTGGCCCAAGAGTCAGGGTTAGAGCAAGCTTGGATTTTGCTATGCAGAGGAGACTCCCGGGGCCAGGAGGCCCTTTGGCATGCTGTCCAAAAGGAAAGCGAGATGCAGAAGGGAGGGAGGGACAGCTTGTTTTCAATCATGAGTGGTGTTGTTTCAAGGGAAACAATGGATGGTTTCTTTCTTTCAAAAGTTCTCTCCACCAGTGTGGGGCTGACATCAGAATTTGAACCATCCCCCACCCTCTCCTGTCCCAATCCAGTAAATCACCTTCTGGTGCCCTTCCTTACTGAAATCCTGAAAGCTCCTGGGCTTTATTTTAATGAGGGAGGTTGTTTCTGCACAACAAGGCCCTCCTACTGCTTAACTTTACGAGGCACACACTCCCTCCTAATATGTCATGTAGCACATTCAACACGAGAATGAATTTAAATTAATTGGGTTTGAGATTCCTTTTTGGAGAATTTCATGAAGCTCTTTGAAATATCAGAGGTGTCACAAACAGACTGGGAAGTAGACATGGAATACAGCGAGTATGCTGGAGGAAGATACAGTTGTCAAAAAAGTATTTTTCCTCCTGCAGTGACAGGTGGCTCTGACAGGTCTGGTTTGTCAGCAGGCAGACACATGAAGATGAGGGGATCAGAAATGAAAGATGCCAGTGAGAATAATTCCATCCGGGGCTGTGAAGTGATCATGACATCATAACGCAGCACTGAAGACATGATCAAAATGAAATCTCTCAACCTGCAGAAGAAATATCTACCTGATAATGCCCTCTCCAGAGCTTGCAAAATTAATGGTGTCCCCTGCAGTATTTGAATGGGAAGAGCAGGACAGAGGAGTTGATCTGTTTATGTCCATGGATTTCTGGAGGCTGCTTTAGCTAGGATGTGATTTTTAGGCTCTTGCCTCTGAGAGAATGGTCCCAGGGAGGCTGGGTACCTGCGCACCTGGGTGGATGCATAGATAGTAGTGTCCAGGGCCCAACACCAGGGGGAGATTTAACTTCCAAATCAGGAAGCACAGTTGTCTCCCCTTGATTGTTCATTTGTGGTAAAGTCCTGTCTCACCCTCTAAGGGTTTTAGATAGTGGAAAGAGTGCTCACTTTCCTAGGAAAGAAGACCTTAGAGAACTACTATCTCATAGTCTTCTGGAAATAGCCGCTAACAGTTGTAATTACTTTCCCAAATGAACAGTCAGAGCTATAGTTGAGAAAAAAGCTAGCCAGAGTCCTGAACAAGTTTATTTAGACATTGGGATGCTTTATTCCATCAGCCAACCATAACAATGGAATAGTAACTTCTGACTGAGCTTGACTTCAGGTAGCTGTGGTCAAAAGTCTGAGAGGGACTTTTAGAGTGTTAAACTCAAATGTGGGCTGGGCAGTAAGAGTTATAGTGGAGAAAGACGGGCACCTAGATGGGTCCCAAATGTCTGTTCCCTTATATGACTACTATGTCTCTGGTTTCCAAAGTTTTTTATTTTTTAACATTGGAGAAGACAATTATATGTAAATCAAGATTGGTATCCAATTATTGTGAGAATAAATTTCTTAAGCTCCCCATCTACAGTGGGTAGAAGTGCTTCATTTTATGCTTTCCAATTAAGGCCTGCCCTCTTAATCGACTGCTATGGGGCTTGAAAAGAGATTTATATTCATCCTAGCATTGCATTATTTTGGGAAACCTAGCAGTCTGCTTGCTTCCCATTGGTAACTCTGGGCTACCAGTTTTATCCTTAGTTATCAATCAAGTTGTTATTTTTCTGTCCACTGGGGGAAAAAGAAATCTCCAAAGCTCTTCTATCTATGTGTCTATCTATCTGTTTGTCTCTATCATCTATATGTATCTATCTATCTATCTATCTATCTAGCATAGACTTTTAATGACAAAGAGACTGAGAGGAGTTGCAATAACTAAGGCTGTGAAAGCTGGCTTGGAAGTGTGTACAAGTCATGTTTGATTTAGCATAAAGGAAACTGAATCTAAAGGCCACAGTGGGGAGAGATGAAAAGCAAACCAGTTTCCAACCTTGAACTACCAAAAAGTTTAGGACTCACTGACCCTGGTCCCCTGGGAAGTGAGGTGAAACAGACTATAATCAGGATGATGTGTCTCTCTATCTCCCTTCCAGTCCAAGAAGCTGGCCCTTCTCCATGCTTCCAGAGTCCTGGAGGCTTATTTTCTGCATTAAGAAGAGAGAGTATCTGCCGCTGGGGATCAGGCCCATGTGAGGCAATGTGAGTGCTGGGAATGGGAGGGATTATTCACAAACTTCTCTGTGGAATGGTGAGACTGCCAATCCCTCTTTTACTCTAAGCTCCCAGGAGTCAGGGAGCCAGGCATCATCTTTCAGGACAGCCATCAGAAGAATAATACTTGAGGGCTCTGACCAGGTTGGTAGGAGGATGAACCTAAAGATACTGGAATTCAAATCTCCCAAATGTCAGCCAGCACTTTACATGGAAAGCCCTCATCACTTGCACAGAACTGCCCATTAGATCTGTAGTCTCCTAATCTTAAACATAAGCAGATTATCAAGGATCACCAGGAGAAGTACTCTCACTTAAAACACAGAGACCAAAACAAGTGGAAAAAGACAACTTGGAAGAAGTAAAAGAATAAGAAAATATAAACGAAAACCCTATTATTGATATCATCGATAGTTAATAGATGACGTTATCTCCATGAACAAAAGAAAAGGAGAGTCTAAATAGTAACATTCGGAGCAAAAATATCTTGAAAATTAAAATTCTGATGACAATAGGAGGAATGAAAGATAAGTTTTAAAATATCACCCAGAAAGTAGAACAAAAAGAAGGGATGTTGTAAGGAGAAATTGTAGGGCATTTTGGGAATGTCTCAGAGATGCAAAATCTAAATAATAGAAATTCCCAAAAGAAAGAACAGAGAAAATGGAAGACACGTGTCCATGAATGCAGAAATTAATGAAAATTTCCTGAAATAAAGGACATGTCTTTCTAGATTAAAAAGATTATCTCAATACTGCTCACACTGACTGTGTACAAAACCAGTGGACTTAGGGCAGGAAAAAAATGGGTGTCTAAGGATGACTGGGACTCTCCTACCTTGGGCTTCATTCACTCATTTCTTTCAATTCCTCCATAAATGGACTGTGTTCCATCCCATCTCTTCTTCTTTCTGAGGAACTGGGCAGGTAACAGCCCTCCTCCAACTCATCGTCCCAGGTGCCTCACTCACATACCAAGGGCAAAGTCAGTAACAAAGTCCTCTTTCCTTATGTGTGTGTGTGTCTGGAGCAGAGTCCTGATCACCAAGCTCCACGTAGGAGACTTTCATCCACTCAATCCTCACAGTCCCTGGAAGATCAGGGACAATCTGCTTACTGGGCCCACTGATGTATTTCTCAGGCCCTGTCTGCTCTGCTTCCAACTCAGGTTTCTTTTCTGGGTTTGAAGAGCGTTCTCCTGAGTTTTAAGGGAAGAGACTTCCAATGTCAGGAAGAAACTCCAAGTACATCAAGGAGGACTGAGGACAGAACTGGACTATTACAGCGGAGGAATCGAGCCAATCTGGAGCTCACAGATGCTTAAGAGCAAAAATCCTGTCAATTCATTTGCATACTGTAGATATTTTTTTTTTATATCCATCCCTGTTCTCATATTACAGAGAATAGGCATTAATCTAAAGATAAGTTTTTACCTGTAGCTTTACTAGAAGAGAGTATAAGTGCCCTGATACAAAGAGTGGGGTCTTCCCTGACCAGAAAGATATTCTGCAATTTTTATACCCCAATTGACATCTCGGTTCTTCGTAAGGATTCAAAGGAAACTCCTGAGGTTTCCAAAGATAATTCTGACTCGGGTGGTAAATGAAGAGGAAAATATTTGTCAAAAAGTTGAATCCTACCCAATTCTGGTGATCTTTCCACATACAATTTTCCTTACAATGTTCCCTAGACCCTCGGCTCTCCCACCTGTATCACCTGGTTTGGGGTCTGCTAGGGTTGCCCCCTCTGTGCTTGGGAACATAAAGGTCTGTCTTAGAGTGAGCACAAGACTGTCTCTGGTGTGATTTTCTGACTTCCCCATCGACTCAAAACAAACCTTCCTCCTTTCCACATGATGTCTTGAAGAGAAGGCTGCTCTCATGTGCCTTGTGAATGTTTTCTGGGCTCAGCTACCTATTTCTTCCCATTCTTCTCCCCTGAGACATGGCTCTGCATTCCATCATCATCCTGGGACTTCCAGAGCCCAGAACCAAGCACAGCACTCCAGGCTGGGGAGAGTTCCCCCATGGGTAAGAGTTCCCTGGGGGCACACTCACTACTCCCTACTGCCAGTGGGGCACTTCTGTTGTTTCACCTCCCCGCATCTCACTTCCTAATCTGTCAAAGGGGGATAAAAACATTATGAATGCCTGAGGTACAAGTAGACAATCCCTGTGAAGTATTTAACAAAGGACTACGAAGGTTAGACAACTTAGCCTACCTCACTCCTGAAGCCCGAGCCAAAGATGTATGGGCAGGGACTTTATTTGAAGACAAGATGGCAGGGAATAGGAATGGGAGACTGAGAGGTTCCCATTCTGGTTCTGGGAAGAATGGAACAGGAAGGAGAGAAAGTCAATTCATGGAATGTTCCTGAGTCAGTTTCTACCATTGCCAGTAAGGACTCGATCTTACTGGGACGCAAGGCAGTATGTCTTGGAATTGTTCACCTGGAGGATGGAAAAGAGCACTCATGGTTGCTCATTGGCTAATGACCTTCTTGCAAGAGTTTCTTGCTCTCTCTTGACTGTCTATGGAAGTACCAGCAGGGTCCCTGAATGTCCTGCACTGAGAAATCTAAGAAGCCCTAAAAGTGAGAGAGGCAAGGTGTGAGTGAGGCCAGGTGTGCTTAGTTCCACTTGCATAAAGGTGGCCGTACCAGCAAAAACTCGAGTAAAAGGTGGCTAAACATATGTAAAGTCTGGCACACTAAGTGCCCGATAAATAGCACTCAGTAAGTTTTGCTATTTTTCTTTTTATCATCATCATCATCATATCATCATCATCATCATCGTCATCAGTATCAAGTTTAATACTAGTCCAAGCTCACATCCACACTTTGTCAGCCACATGTCCCAGGAACCTCAGAGTTACACAGTGATCTCCATCGTCAGTCAATACCAACTCCATTGCACACTCTGAAAAGATCCTGATGCCCGTTCCTATAGATGTTTTGTGGCTCTAATGCATCCTAATATCCTAACCTAGATGTCCTAGTCTACAGAATGGGTGGACGAGGGTGGGAAAAGGGTAGCATCACAGAAACCGTTTCCTGGTTGGATGACGGAGCTTTTTAAAAGTACCTGCAAGGAGGAAGAAGATGGAGTACCTTCCACCTGTGAGTGATCCCCAAAGGACACAGACGTGGTCCTCAGTAGTCTCTTTGGAGAATGGAAAGAATGAGTAAGAGAGGTCAGCACTGTGCCTTCACAGGTGAACACTAATGGAGAGATAACCTCAGGAAGGGTGTTGGGAACACTGATCACTGGTCGACATACGAGAGAGGCAGGTAAAATATACGGGGCAAGTGAGAAGACAGACCAGGCCTTCTCCTGTGCCAACCTCCTAGCCAATGCCTGGCCTACAATGAGAAAGGGAAAGCAAAGCTGCAATCTAGATGACAAGTGACCAGAAGTCCAGCCTCCCCTAGTACATACTCAAAAGAAGGGAAGGGGAGATACCACAAAGCACAACTGAAAGCCCAAACAGGGGGAGTCCTTCACATGTGTGGCCTGCAGAGTTCAGACAGATCAATTAACCAGTCACATGTGTGGCACTGAGGACCAGAGTGGACCACTCGGGGTCGATTTGCAACATGCCTGCATCTCTGATTTACTTTTCTGTAAAGCAGTTCATGAAATGGAAAGGATCAGGGCTGCCTTCCTACCCAAATCAGAGCGTCATGCTTGATTGTCTTCATTCCTTCCCTGGAAACGATGCTGAATAAGAATCAGATGGAGCTGCTGTCTCTGACTTTTCTGTCATTTCACCCAGGGAAGGCATGGCCAGGGCGGGGTAATTACCCCTGGCCTTCCCATCTGTGCTGGAGAGAAGCTTGGCCCTTAGCCAAGGGTGCTCCGATGTGCGCTTCAGGCAAAAGAGCTCCTGACAAGCAAACTGACACTTCCCTTGCTCTGATGCCAGCACGAGGCACAACTTTAATTAAATGGGGTTGCTTAAAATTGCCTCAGAAGAGCTGAGGCTCAAACAGCCTCTCCCCCATGACATCACCCCGCCGGAGGGCCCTCTTCCTCCTTCTGGGGACTAATCTCTCCCTGGCAGCCTCCTTCTCTGACTTCAGACCACCGAGATTTCTTTCACTTCTGCCTTCAAAGATGTTTGAAAAAATAAACTCTGAAGTCAGATCTGGTGGGAGTGGGGGCAGAAAGAGCTTCTTCTCTGTGGGGTGTCCTTTTGGGAACAGGGAATTCTTTCTGTAGCCTCTTCTGCTCCCCTCCTCCCCTGTCTGGTTGTGTGTGTTTAATAAAAGCAGACAGTGTACACACCCAATTGAGCACTGAATGTCTTCTAAGCCGTGTCTAATTTGATGGCCTCCTGCAGGCCTGGCACACTCTGGGGGAAACACGCTGTGTCTCCCAGCAGAACCACGTTGTTGAGATGTCCAAGCAGCCTGGAGGAGAGTCCTTCAGGACAGAGCTGAGGACAAAGTTGGTTCTTTGGAAACTTGGGGACCTCAGCCTCAGGCTGCTTCGTCAGCACAATATGGAGAGGGGGTAGGGATGGGGCTGGGAGGAGGTCACGGTCATATTTTCATACAGGTTTGGCCAGATTCCAGTTGGCTGACCTCCCGGCACTGGGGCCAGGCTCTCCTCTGCACTGCTCTTCACTGTCCACTGGAACCGGGTTGGGGCCTTCATTTTTTTCTTTTTGTCTTTAGTTGTTCTAAAAGTGGGTCTCTCTTGCTTAGAGGTGGGGATGGGTTTTCCCTGTATGTAGGAGAGTGTCATTTTGGCTTCTTGGATTTGATCTTTTGTAGGCTGCCATATTTAAAGGCAGGAGAAAGAAAAACCGAATAAATAATCTCACTGTGCTTGATAGCTAGGTGTCAGAGATGGATAGGGAACGATAACTGCCTATTGCTGGTGACTTATTCTTGGTATGAAATTTATCAGGACAGGGAGGAAAGCCTTGGAGAGAATGTTTAATCAGAGGCGCAGTGAACAGTGGGCAGACTCATTTCATCCACCCTCTGCAGTGTGCTGCTAAGGAGGGAAAAGAGCCTGTCTGGCCCTCTTAACTGTTTTAAAATTTAAATGCATTAAAATTTTTTTTAAATGAGTGGAGAGTGCTGAAGTTTGTTTGTTTTTTTTTTAATAACTCTGACTTGACTAAAACTTAGATTGAGAACATCAATTTTTTTTTCTGGAAATTTTCCCCAGCCTTTGAAGTACTCCTAGCTATATTCTCCCTTCAGAGAGAAAATGGTTGTTTTGAAAGTTGCCTTTTAAGCAGCAATGCTGTTTCCTCTCTGCTGAGAGCTGCTCTTGCACACTTCAAAAGCAGAGCTGCTGGCTCCCACCCATGCCACATCTCCCCTTTGAAGTAAGTGTGGGGGCAGCCTGTCTCTCTATCACACTCGCTAGCATTTCCACAGCACTTTATAGTTTTCAAAACACCTTCTCAGTCATTATCTTTTTTGATCTTCACAACAACCCCTGAGGAAGGTAGGGCAGGATCTTTATCCCCATTTTACAGATGAAGAATCTGGGGTTCAGGGAGATGGAGATTTGTCCCAAGGTGACAGGACCCCCAAACTAGAGGAGACTGGAGCCTATGAAGCCTTTGATGGTCACTTCGGGGTTCTTTCTACCAATTGCACCTCCTCAGCCTGCTGGCATGGGGGACGAGGGGCAGAGAAGTTGGGTGTTGTGATACTTGATGTTGGCTCTGTCCGTGCAGGCAGGGCGCTGGGGTTGTGCTGTCTGAGGCTCTCCGCATGCGGTTCTAGAGACTGGGCTAGGAATAGATCTATAAGACGTCCCCTGTGATAAAGAAGCAAGACGAAGTCAGAAATAAAGCTGAGCATTGACAATCTTGTCCCCTGCTCCCCTGCTGCATGAATTCCAGCAGCTGTGGTTACTTCTGTACCCAATTCTGGACTCAGCCCCTGGCTGACCCTAAGAGTTGGAATTCAGATGCTTTGTTTCATAGGCTCTTGGCTCACAAGTTGATGGTCTAACAAACCTATGGAGATGTCATCTTTTAGTAAGTGAAATTCAGCTCACTTTGAAACCACTCCATTACAGTATTAATTTTTGTCCACAGCTGAATCCCTAAGTTTAGGACAGAATTTAATTCAGAATGTAAGCTTCCATAGCAAGTATCAATCTCTTTTACCTGTCTATCCAGTAACTGAAGCTTATGGGAATTTCTTTCAATGTAGAGCTGAATCCCTAAGTTTAGGACAGAATTTAATTCAGAATGTAAGCTTCCATAGCAAGTATCAATCTCTTTTACCTGTCTATCCAGTAACTGAAGCTTATGGGAATTTCTTTCAATGTAGGGAATGCATGGTCAAGACGCTTCATTTATTCATTTCATTGATAAGCTCATCTAACAAACATCTTATGTACCAGAATTGCCCCTGTGACTGGGCTCACAGTGAAAAGAAATGATGATGCCTTGGAGAGGGGAATAGCAAGATGGGAATTAGCCAGGAGCTGTGGTTATTTCAGTTCAGAACTGAGAGTCAGAGAAGGCTTCCTGGGAGTGAGGGGAGGGGGAGAAGGGGCTGACCCGGCTCCTGAAATATAAGTGTAAGATGGCATAAGAAATGACTGGGGCGGGATCAGCTAGAGGCCTGTGTGCTCGGAGGAAGAAGCAGTGCAGAGAAATGCCAACCGGTGAGAGGAGGGTGCACTGCTGGGACTAAAAGTAGCTCAGTGTGAGTAGAGTGTAGAGTTTGGGGCAGAAGAGAGAGGTCCAGAGTGTGAGGGCTTAGTCATAAAAGAGCACATTAAGAAACTTGGACTTTATCCAAAAGGCAATGTGCAGCTTTAACAAGGGTTTTTATGCAAGATAATGTCATACTCAGATTGGCATTTTAGGAAGATCATCTGGTCGCGTTCTAGAGGATCCAACAT
The DNA here is from genome assembly GCA_004363575.1 of Solenodon paradoxus. Classification (NCBI taxonomy): domain Eukaryota; kingdom Metazoa; phylum Chordata; class Mammalia; order Eulipotyphla; family Solenodontidae; genus Solenodon; species Solenodon paradoxus. The sequence goes on from RJWH01001477.1 coordinate 258,022, forward strand.
AGATATACAGAGGCCCAGCCTCTCCACAGGTCTGTTCAAAGCATAGACAATTTGAAAAAGACAGTTGGAACAGCAAGTTAGCTCCTCAATTTCCTGGATCCCTCTAGTGGTGTACTCTTATTTTGTAAGGCCAACAGAAACCAGAATGCTTGGCCTGGGCTATTATATTTCTCTGGCGCCATTGCAGAGCTAGAATTTAAAGATTTCATTTATATAAGAATCATTCATCAGGAAAAATGCTCTGTTTTTGTCAAACTAAAGTTAAAGTAATTGTCCATCCAAGAATCAATATCCTTTATATGACTTTCTTTTCGAACTTCCTCTACTTTTATTTAGCACCAAGAAGAACATTCAGCATGGTTTTCCTATGTGCAATATGGAGGTCATGTGATTATTTTCCTGGGTTGTTGAGAAGATCCACTGTGACCACATACATAAAGATCCTTGAACCCTTTGGGAGCATTAAATAGACATTAATGGATGGATATGGGTTGGGAGCCAGGGATCAGATCTCTGATCAAATCCTGGTTCCCTTACTTTCTACAGCTGAGATCATGGACTAGAAATTTAATTTCTTGAACATTTGCTCTCTTATGCCTAACTAACACTTACCCTCAACAAATAACTGAAAGAAGTAAAAGCAGTACACCAAAAGTGTGTGCCACAGAGTAGGTATCAAATGAATATTGAAACCTTCCTTCTGCAAACAAGCCTGTGGACTTCATTTTATCAGAACATGAAGATCATACAAACAAGTTTGCTTCTATTTCCTTCTTTTGATATCAAGAAAATGAGCACTGACTCAGGGCTCAACAACAGGCTCCTGCCAACGTCTATTCTTATACTTCTTTTTTTCATGTTCTCTTTGTTTTCATTTTACATAAATCTACTTTGCGTGTGTTTATATTTTCTAACCACCTCAAATACTCTTTTGAAGTTGACAGCTTTAAGTCCATGATAGATCTACTAAGTAAATTTATTCGGTTATTAACATCATGTTAGTAAGAAGTCTATCTCCTGGATTTGATCTTTCTATGTAGAACTGACCTATGCATGAGTCTCTGACCATAAGCTTAAAATACAGCCATGGTTCTAAATGTAATAGTGGGGGAAATGATGAATGATCTCCTATAGCAATAGGCATTCATCTGTGATACATCCTACTGTTCTGTAGTAGTTCTCTGGGACAATGCATTGTGTGATACCAAAGGCATCTACTGGCTAGTGAAAAAGGAGTATACAATTGATGAACGGGACATGTTCTGAGATAATGCTGAAACTTTCATACAATGTCACCAAGAACCTGGACTGTCTTATCTTTACTCCATTTTATGTGTTGACTCTATGATTAAATTCAACTTACAGCAAGATTTCTGATAATAGCTCCAGTCTACAAATTATCAGGATCAACTTAAGATCCTTTCTGCCCTTGTTCCCATATTCTTAGAACATCATCATACATCTCATTCATTCTGATTGGATTTTGTTATCCTGCCCCTTTGTCGTTTCTCATTGTGACCCATGTGTTGTGATGTTCTGATTGGTGTAAATCTATCTACAACTCCTGTCTGTTGCTGGGCTTTGAGCATTTTACCCAATTTCCATGGACTGAGAATGAGAAAAGGGTGGCTCTCCAAGAAAATGTAATGGTATTGTCTTTACCCAGAAAAGGTACTTGAATGGTGTGGGGGAAAAGTGAATAAATGAAACAATGCCACCTAAGTTATCTTATCTCCAAATCCATGCTTTCATACTTTGCTCTGTGATGCTGGCACTAGGAGTCTGCAAACACCACTTCCTTTGTCAGGGACTTTCCTACAATGTACTGTCTATGGGAAACACTAAGGGAAAACTAGAGAAGAGAAGCAGGAAAGGGGGAAATTTTGTTTGGTTTTTAATTTTCTTCATCTTCTCTCCAATAGCAGCAGAAGGTTGACTCCAATCCATTTCTTTTGACCCTTCCAACCCAGCCTGCCCAATTACTAGAGTAATTGCCTCTAGTTTTTCACTCACATTGTTTCTAGACATACATCTAGAGTTTGATTACATGCTCCAGAAGACAGGCGGAACATTTGTCTCAGAGGGAAATAGCTGATACACCAAAATAACTGCAAGATTTTGCTAAATTAAATAATGAGAGACTGGGAAAATAGTTTGGGGATGATTTATAAGGTGGCAGAGCAACAAGGCGTTGTCCATAAGAATGGGTCAGACTGAGTTGATCTGCATGGTTCTTGGTTAGTTAAAAATGAAGTCTGCACTCAGTGACACTGAGATACTCAAACTTCCCTGGCATAACATAGAGGAAAGAATCAAAATGTGTAAGAAAATAAGATTGTCCAGGAAGGTTTCTCTTGTGAAGCTTTCCTACTTACTAAGTTCCACTAAATCTACAGAAAGGTTGCATCTCCTAATTAAGGTATTGAGGGAAGCATAAGTGAGGGTGCTCTAGAAGTCTTCAAGAGCTGTGCTGTAGCCATCCGTAGGCTGAGATGGATGTTATGGGAGATGGTTTCCTGATTTCAGTGAGGTCAAGAGAATTCTGAAGTAGCGGAAGCTGGATGATAACACACCCTGTGGGAGATGAGGTAGACATAACTGCCATAACATATAGCAAGGATGAAGTGGTGACCATCATTTGCACAGTTTCAATCAGCAGAAATCTTTGATGATTGTTGGTTGATCACAATGTCACTGAATTGTGAATTAAGGCAGTGAATTAAAATGTTTTTTAATGCGTGTAATAAGAATCACTGCAGTCTGTTGGGCAGAAACCTGGATAGAAATGTCAAAAAGGAGAAATCTGGCTTCCCACACAATTTCAAAGAATAAGTCATTTAACAGATTCAGAACTCCGTAATGCAGACAAGACTGAATTTTTCTGAATAGTCCCATGCAATACTCCCTCCATGCAGTACTCCCTCCATGTAATCCTCCATAAATATCCCAAAAGTTTATGAAGCCATTTGATAGAATGATTATATAAGGGCTAATGGGTAATAGTGAGACCTCTCAGGAATTGCTGAACACTGGCTCTGACTTACTGTTAATCCTTTAGGATCTGAAATGCCACAGTGGTCCACTGGTAGAGTGGAAGTTTATGGAGACTTGGTGATAAATTGGGTCCAGCTCTATCTCATAGTAATATGATGGTTTGTAGAGCCTCAGGTTAATTTTCTTGATTTTTTAACATATAATTAGAACATACCTCCTCAGCAATTAGCAGAATTCTTTCATTGGCTCCATGAACCAATAAATGAGGACTCTCAATAGTAGGAAAGGAAACTAACAGCAGAACCTTATCTCAGGGAATACTGCAAAGATCAGTGCCACCCTTAAAAGACTTGAAAGATGCAGGGGTGGTAATTATGCTCACATTCCCTTGAATTAGGTCCACTTGGTCTGTATAGAAGGTAAATGGATTTCAGAGAATGGCTGCAGAATTTTGTACATTTATTCAAGTGCTAATGCCAATTACTGCTGTTATTGCAGATGCAGAAACTCTCCTGGAACAAATCGACATAATCCCTGAAACCTATTACACAGCTATCTGTCTAGCAAGTGCTTTTAGTGTTCTATCAATTGACAAGGACTACAAGAAGTGATTCTCTTTCACCTGACAAAGGCCACAGGATCCCTTCTTTCCTTCAGGCTATGTCAGCCCTCCTACTCTTTGCTATAATCTTATCCAGAGATATTCATTGTCTTGACATTCCACAGAAAGTCACACTGGTTACTGCTGGTCCAAGTATCAAGTATCTTAGAAACTTTAATATTATGCCAGAGGATTGGAGACAAACATCATAAAATTTCAAGGCTCTACAATCTTGAGGACATAGTTGGAGTTTCTATAATCTAGATCATATGAGATCTGCACTTCAGTGTGAAAGACTAGTGTCTGCACCTTGTGCCATCTATCACTAAGAAGATGGAGCATTTTTTGGGGGGTTTGGATTCTGGAGGCAATATAAGCCACACTTCAGTGTGATTTTCACACCCATTTATCAAGTAAACTGGAAGTTTTAAGCAGGTCTCAGAGAAAGTGAAGTCTCTATGATAAGACCAATATTGAAGACAAGTTTCTCTGCCACTTGGTCCCTATGACCTTGCAGATCTAATGTCACACAAGTTCTGTGTGTCTGATTGCAAAATTCATTGGTGGAAACATTAAGATTTTGGAGAAAATCTTATTGTTCTTCTACAGATAACTATTCTCCATTAAGAAATCAATTCTTGCTTGTTATTTGGTCTTCCTAGAAAATGATCATCTCTCCATTGGATTTCAAGTGATCTGTGCTGCTCATCATAAGTTATTACTAGATCCTTCAAGTCATAAGTTTAGGCATATGTGCAAGTTATTCAAGATGAAGTGAAAATATAAATGATGCAAAAGTCAAGCTTAAGCAGATGCTTTAGACCCAAGTAAGTCAAACTCATGGGCAACTTCAACTTCTATAACTGTCCTGCTGTGTGCCTGCTGTACCGTGAGGTGTGTCTGGTATAATGGAAGATTTCCTGTAACAATTGGCCCCTCCTCCCCACAGAGTAAGATCTAGCTTACAGATAGTTCTGCATGATATTGTGGTACTCACAGAAAATTGCAGAAGAACTTTTACTGTACAAATAGTTAATATTACTGTTCTAACAACTATGCTGGCTCCTCTCTCCACAATACCCCTTCTTGTTTGGAAGTAGGCAACCATAATATTTGTTTTAATGCTTGTCCATCCTTAACAGGTTAACTTCTATCAGACTGTGGCAAGATGGCTCCTGTGCTTCCAGACATCATTCATCGTCGATGCAGAAAGGAGCGATGAAGGAAATGCCACCTGGCTTTCCCATTAATCAACAAAACCACCTTCCAGAAAACTTCTGCTTCAGTCTCCTTGGCTGTGACTGTGTAGTGTGACCACCTCTAGCTGTGGTGGAGGATGCAAAGGTGTTTAACTCTTAATCTTCTGAAATAAAAAGTTGCAAAGGGGGAAGAGGCTTAGAATCATTGCTGGGTTTCACCAACCAGCAGCATCTACCACAGGCATTACTAGTCATTAACTGTCCTAAGTGGCAGACATTGCTTAATGAACCTTTTCCTGGGAATGCCAGTGTCTTTAGACACTGAAATCTATCAGAATAGATGTGGGGTACAGATGTGTTTGATGTCATTGGTAATTTTGTAAGAAATAAGAGCATTTCTTTACATCTGATGCTTGCACTGTAGTCTTTGAAAGTAAGCTACATAGGTTTGGGTTAATAATGAGGTTGAACTATTTGGGCCAGGTTTGATTTCTGTCTGTGGTCTAAGCAGCTGTGATAAGATCAATACATGCTTCTATGTCCTACGTTATCTTTTCTTGCATTTCCAATTAGGGGAAACAGACTTTACAGAGTATTTCAGATTGAAGTACCTAGGCCTATAATCTATCTAAAACAAATCTAGCACCAACTCTGAGGATGCATGGACTATATATCTATGTGAACTATAGTAGACTATTATATCTAAGATTTGAGGGAGTCAGAGATAACCCTCATCAAATTCATTAAAATGGCTTGGAGCTAAACCTGCCCAATGATCTCTAGTAAAGTGTTTTGCAAGAATCAGAGTCTGCATCTCAGGTTTAAGGAAATCTTACAATCTGAATTCATCTCAAAAATCTTCTTTGACTTCAGGCAGGTCATTCTGGGGAGGATTCTGCTCTCTATTGGCCTGGAGTAGTGATGATATTGCCACAGATCTAGGAACTACATTTTACCCAGACACCCTACATGACCACGCTTTCTGGAACCTTGTCATGAGCTACCTTTTTGTGCATATATATGTGAGAATATTTTATTAATTAAAAATTGAAATATAACATACATATAGGAAAATTGCAAATAATGTGTCCATTCTGGTGATTTTCATTATCTGGACACACACATGTAGCCTGCACCCAGATCAAGAAGCAACATTTTTAGCTTTCCCAGAAACCAGCTCTCTGTGTTCTCTTCATCTGACGATAGTACCCCTCCCAAGGGGGATAGTTTTCTTGACTTTCTCCCCCCCACTTTTTTAAAGATGTAATTGACAGAAAGCAGTGTACAAATTTAAGGTCAAAACATGATACAGTGATATCTGTACATATTGCAAAATGATGACCACAATGTATTTAGTGAACGTTCATCACCACACACAGCTAGACATTTTCCCTTATGAAAAGAACTTGTAAGATGTACTCTCTCAACTTTCAAACATATAAAACAGTATTATTAACCATAGTCGTCATGCTTTACATAACATCCTAGGACCTACTCATCTTATAACTGAAAGTTCATTATTTTGACCACCTTCACCCATTCCACCCACACCCCAGCCCTTATCCTGGCAAACACCCATATGTTCTCTGTTTCTGAGGGATTTTTTTTCTTATATTCTTCATATAAGCAAGATCACATAGTATTTGTCTCTCTCTGACTTATTTCCCTCAGCATAATGCCCTCAAGTTCCATCCATGTTGCAAATGTCAGGATTTTCTTCTTTTCATGCTGGAGTATTCCACTATGTGGGCATATCAACTTTTTTATCCATTCATCCATTGACGGACACTCTTTTGACTTTTAATCATATATTCACCTGCTTTTGAAATCTGTGTAAATAGAATCAGAGAGCATATAGCCCTTTGTGTCTGTCTTCTCTCACTTAACATTAAAATGGCAGATGCATCCATAGCAACACACGTGGCTGTAGTTCATTCAATCCCACTGATGTGCAATATTCCATTGAATGAACATGCCACTATTGCCTTATCTGTTCTTCTGTGCTGGTCATCTAGGTGCTCTCAAGTTTTCTGCTGTTAGCATAGTGTTGGTGTGCACAATCTCGCACATAATTTTTGATGAACTTATGGACATGTTTCTGTTGGATAAAATTGCTGTGCTAAGCAGTACTCACATGCTCAACATTAGTACATATAAGCACCTTCTTTACCAGAACCAATAGTCACTGTTAGCCTGGAAGTCTGTGGGCCTGGTCTTCCTCTGAAAGCTATAGGGTCTCCAGCTTTTGCACAGGATAAAGAGCTTCTGAGACAGTCTAATGAGCTCATGGTATCTTTTTAAAAGCTCCTCTTAAGCGCCCATATTGCTGATTTTCCTAAAATTTTATTATCTTTAGATGTTTCCTGTAAATTTTCATGTAGCCAGACTTTTTGCTACTCATATTTATGACAGTCACATGCTTGCCTTGTGCCAGACACCTATTGGTATTTAACCTTTATTAATACCATTACACTTCATAGCAAGCCTCTGAGGAAGATTTGCTTCTCTTGTAAATAGGAAAACTTATGATCGGGAAGGGGAGTTTGAAGCAGGTATAGAGACCCAGGGCAGTCTCTTATCTCTCTATTATTTCATGTTGCTTCCCTACTTATTCTGATATCTGGCTTTAACAAATTTGTAATATACTAAAAATGGAAAGATGCATTTCATAACTCTTCCTTCAACCTGCTGTTCTCCTTGGCCAAAGACAGTGTGAGAAGACTGGTGGTAGAAAGTGAAAGCTTTGAAACTATTTGAATGTCTACAAAGTGGTATCAGGAGGATAAATAAGAGAACATTCGCTAAAGCTTGCAGTGTGTGCCCAGTTAGACTGGAGAAAAGAGGCCATGCTTGCGAGGTCCCTAAACCAGCCCCCAGTCACAGAGGCACAGGCTGCTGCACCCATACACCATTCTTCAGTAAATGCTTTGAATGACTTTCAAGACAAGCACTATGCTGAGCCATTGCGATAGAGGCTGATGGTGTCTGTCCTGAAAAAGTTCATAGTGCATTAGAGAAGGCAGATGGATAATCAAATAATTGCACAGAAATGCTACTGTTCTCTAACAGATAGGGGTAGACTGGGGCATAGAGATGTAACCAGTTCTCTGGTAACTAAGGATGTGGTTAGGAAGAATCTAAAGAGGATGTGTTTGAATGGTTATGGACACAGCATGGACACCAGCATGAAGGGGAGAGGGAGGTAGAGTATAGACAGGAATGAAATATGAAGATAAGGAGGAGCCATTTGGGGGCTTAGTAGGATGGGCAGGTCAGACATCCTAGAGTTAGCTCATGCCACCTAGGCTTAGTTTACAGTCCTGACCTGTTTCCTGTCATCATTACCTCTAGAAGTTTATAATAGGCTCGTGTGAAAAACAGGCCCTACACAGTAGTAAGATGGACAATTGTTATGATGGAGTAGAGTTGATCACACAAACAGATTTCTGAAAACTCACAGGACCATTGACCATGGACAGTTGCCAATGTTTTTTCATCCTGTGATATGGAGGCTTATAGGCATTGTCCTCCAAAGTAGAATGTTCCCTGGAGACCAGTCCTCCTTGTGCTGTGTCTGGGAGGGCAAATATTGTCAGGGAAGTGAACATTCATGTTTCCAGGGAGGAAATTGGATACTAATAGTGAACTCAAATGGGATTCATTCCTCCCAAGAGAGATTTCTGGTGCTAAAGTGTTGAAAGGACTTCTTGAATGATACTAGCACCCTTGCCAAGTGTGCTAATTCTACCCAATGGAGACAGAGAAGGGTAACTTTCCTGACTATGGGCCCCCAGCAGGGATGAAAACAGAGTTCTGGTGTCTGCTTCTGCCTCCAGAGGATCTGTCTCCCTTCTCTGGTCTCCTGCGATGCTCCAGACGCCTGTTCTATAAACGAAAATAGGAGAATCTGGGGAGTGCTGGTGAAGAGAAGTTCCAAGGAATTCCTTCTGGGCGGAGGCAAAATCATGGACCTAGGGTCTCAGAGATGAAACCTCTCCTCTGCACAAATGGCCTACTTCTTGCTAGATGGCCCAGCCACCTACTCCCCTCACCCTACCTCACTGGTAGGAAGAGAGGTTTGGAAGAGAAAGAGACTCTGTGGCGTGGGACTTGGCGGAGTGGTTGAGGTTTTCCTACATGGATACCTGTTTCTCACTCTTCTACTTGTAACAGATTCTCACTCTTCCCAGGATTGAACACATGGGCCAGATTAGATCAATCTCATATCCTGTCCTGGAACTATAACTGCAGGTCAAAAGAAAGTGACAGGATTGTATATGTCCTCTGAGATGGCCCCCTACTTCCTGCTGCTGGGATGCGCAGAACAGTCCTGTCCCTGAGCTCCCAAGTTCCAAGATCAGCTTTTCATTCCTCAGCTCTGTGAACTACCTTCCTTCCAATTAATCAAACACACAGGGCTCCCCTCCTTTCTGATGGGTTTTTTTTCCTCCTGCTTAAGTCAGTCAGAATTGTTTTCTGTTTCTGTAGCAGAATCTTGGCTCATGTAGAAATTGGTTCTAGAAATTAGATGTAGGCAGCAGGCCTTCAGGTTATATAGAATTGCTCATGGTGCCAAATTGAATGTGCACATATACAGAGGAAGGGCAGCTACCTGGTTCCCTGTTGTGCTCACCTGAGATGATCATTAGTCTCATGAGGTGCAGCGCTGGAGACCAGCAGCCCTGTCACAGAGCAAGCTAAAGACTTAGAACTGGGAATGATGAGTCCTTCTAGAGCATCTGAGTAAGTGTCCTAACCTGAGCTCAGACATCAAAAATCTCTCCTTAGAGTAAATAATTTCTCCTAACTTGTGTCATTTGACTAATATTCCTTTAAACATTTCATGGATTGAATCATCTGGCTCCTGAATGATAACACTAGTTAATTCATAACTCAATGAACCAACAATATGGGTGGGTGGGGATTGTGACACTGGAATGGGGACTTCAGTGAGCACACAGGACTTGACCTCAGCTCTCCCCAGCCCTCTGAAATGTTCCCCCTGCCCTTCTCTCACCTGCAGAAGTAGCTGATGCCCTATCCTACTACATTGCTGCTCCCTGCGAAAGCGAGAACTGGATCAATATGGCCTAGAGGATGCGATGATCATCAGTGTACAGAGGAAATCATTGAAAATCCATCAACGGGGATAACTGGGGTCAGGGGTGGGCATGAATGTTCAATTAATGAGGGTGAAAAGTAATTTTGTTTACTTATTTATTTTAAAGGAAAGATGCAGATAGGAATGAAGGAGAGCAGGCAGGAAGTAAGAGAGAGGAGGAAGACACACTTTTATTTATTTTATTTACTTGTTCATCTTGGTTGTTGCCCCGGCCCCAGGAGGCAAACCTGGGTTATTGTAATATATGTGGACGCCTTCAATGGCTGCTCTACCAGGGTGTGCCTAAAATGGAATTTTAAATGAGACCATCTATTGTCTTAGATGAGCTCATCAGACATTGTGTCTGCTGTATGCCTGCTTGGACATCAGCTGGACTCCAACAGCCTGATACTCTCATTAATGAATATTTCTACTAAATACTGGCCCATGCTGAGTGAAACCAAAAGGCCAGCAATCTGCACTGCACTGCAGAGACAGGAACTCAAAGACCACGCTCTTGCTCTGTCTCTTGTTAGGCCCTCAAAGACTTCTCTCCCCCTTGCCTTGAAGAAAATATGGTCAGGAAATGCCAGGATCTGATTTTTTTCAATACTGATAGTCCCTTCTGGACCAGGAAGAGTGGAGATGGGGCCCTGGGGTCCTTGGGAATGTAAGAATCTTAAGAGTGATATGATTCCAGGAACAGCTAGAAGTACAGCAGTTTTGTGTTTCATTAAAGGCAGCTTTGTAGGTGATGGTAGCGGGACTCAGTGAACGGTCTCACACACAGGCCCCAGAGATGGTGACTGCTGCAGCGTGCCCGTCACTCAGGTCCAGCTAGGCTGTGCCACCATAGCAACTCCTGTAATCTTCATGGTTGGAAATACCAAAGATTTACATCTTGCTCACTCAGCAGCATTTTCAATGGAGGGTTAGTTCGGAGAGGGGTCCCAGGAGGGCTGTGGTCATCACAGCTTACATGGCCCATGTTGACGAATAGTTACCATCTCAAATGGTGCCATCATACTCAGAAGGTTAGGATCCTTTGGAGGGTCTCATACCAGCAATTAAATACTCAGTCTTATAGGAGGGACACCTGTGATTTCTCACTGGGTAGAAATAGTTACTTAGTCCCAACCAACTATTAGGAAGCCTGGAAACACAGTCTGCTATGTATTTAAAAGTGAGGAACTGAAATTATTAGGGAACAAAACTAATTCTATCACTATTTAGTCTTAAAAGAAAGATTTTATATTAAAAAATGGTGAGGAGGACACTTGGATTGAAGAAGTATAATTATACTCAAATATGGTAGATTAAGAAATCATGCAAATGAATTAAATCAAAATTAGAATTTTTAGTCTAAAATTAAATTAAAAGGAAAGGGGGTGAGAGGTAGACAAATTGGGTTAAAGGGATCAATGGTATGTTGAAAGAAAAACTAGGCAGGTGGTGGCAAACTTATTGTATTATATAAGATGCTTATTTACAATGATGCACATTAAACTGATACGTCATGATGCAATGTTCCTTCAATAATATTAATAATAATAAAAAGAACAGTATTAAAAAAAAAAACCCTCAAACACTTAATTCTTGACTACCACAAAGACAAGTTGAATATCACATGACACCAGTGATTCCATGGGAAATTCCTGTGGTCCTTTAAATAGCAATGGGAAAAATGAGACCTTGACTTTCAGGTGATCCCAATGGCATCTGTTGGTATCACGAGGAAACAAATGCTGGGGAGGTGAATAGCCACTTAGAGATGGCATGAACACCAGTAGGGAAGGGAAGCCCAATTTTGCCTGGAAGGAGAGATGAGCTGAAAGAACGATCTGCACAATTCCTGGCAGTAGCTTTTGGATTGGGTGGATGGTTGGAATCCTAAAGTTGTGAACATAGGGATGGAGAAACTCTCCAGATGATTCTAGAGTTGAAAATACCACATCCTCAGGAACATACACCAACCAAAAGGCCCTGGATTATATATGCCCTTCCGATGTCAGAAGCAGGAAAGAGAACAGGAATGCCTCATTGAAGACCTCATTTTGACACCGTCAGGGAGATGACACACTGAAAGAGGTGGGCCCTATGCTGCTATATGTGTTCCATATGCTATTTCTCTTAAATTCCAAATACACAGGTCCAGGAAGCAAAAGGATGGCACTGCTTATAATCCCCTAGGCTTACTTCTCATTCTATGATTCAAAGCTCTTTTATATTAAAAAAAAAAATTCATGTGATAGAATTCACTCTTTGAGATGTAGCATTCTGTTGTTTTTGATGAATTCAGAATCCACTACCTTGGTCATTATACAAAATGGCTCCCTTGCACAAATTTCCTCATTTCCTCTTTTTTATTATCCCAAGGAAGGATGCTTCCGTAGAGAACAAGTGGTCCTGTGACTGAATGGACCTGGAATGGAGATTTCTCACAGAAACTCAACCATAATTCTCTTCTTTTAGAGGTTGATGATAAGGGCCTTGACAATGAAAAGCATGGTATACATGGGCCCTGTGTATCTGGGGTGAGAATGGAGAAGAGACAAAGGACCCCATCATGTGTCCAGAGACAGCCAAAGGCTGGATATGCTTGAAACTTTCAGCTGAGCTGTATCTTTCTTTGGAGACAGTGTATCTGCAAGCTTCTAAACTCAGGCCCATTCTAATCACACGTCAGTGAAGACTGAACTATGGTGAAGGCACAGCTTTTCAGGCTATAGAACTGGGGCCCACTTTGCCTGGCCTGTGGAGTCTATGACCACCAGTTTCTTGAGGGCATTGCCTTCCCTGAGCTATTTACAGACCTAGAACTGCTGGAGCCCACTGGCCCTCCCCCACCCTGCCCAAAGGAGGCCTCATCACATTAGTCCTCTCATTAGCCTATGGTGCCATTGTGTGGCCTACAGGGGAACTGTGACAAAATAAGTGGGTCCTGAGATGAATACCTGACCTCAAAACTGTCAGCCTCAGGTCACCATTGACCTGGACCAAATAATGAATGAAGAACCTCATTCTAGTGACCTCTAAAGATAGAGAAGTGACAAAGCTAAGAGAGATGCTTAATGCTGTGGTAGGTGAAATTAAAACTGCTGTGGTGAACTCTCACTCACTCACTGTGTGGTGTGTGTGTGTGTGTGTGTGTGTGTGTGTGTGTGTGTGTGGTAGGTTATGTATGGGTTATGTATGTGTGCATGTGTTTAGAGGATTGAGGTGGTTGGAAGGTGGAGGAGTAGGAAGAACATAGATGATGGTTCAGAAGCAACCATCTCACAGTGGCCTCTGGAAGGAGAAAAGAGGCCCCAATTCCCAAGAGAGCAATCTCTTGCTGAGTGATCAGAGAGTGAGAAACAAATCTGTGGTTAATGGTTTAGTAATAGTGGCTTATAGATACTCACTTTTCTTTCATCGAATTCTGGGTACTGGCATAACTCTATCTCTTCCTATGGACGTACTTTAGCAAAACCTTTCATGGAAAAGGATGAAACTCATTCATACATTTCTTTATTCAATCATTAGTCCATCCCTTATCCATAGGTGCCCCTTCCCAGTGCCAGGCTCTCATTAAACTTAGATGACTATGGATAGGCCACACCTTCCAGAACCACAGTTTCCTTGGTTGTCACAACAGGGCTTATCTTCAGGAGAAGGAACTGATGGAATGAGGCCCCATATCTAGCCCAGGACTCCCAGCCCATTATGGTGCAGGGTGCTTTCCTGTCTCTTGGCTGGCTGGATTGGGATTAACCCATAGCCAGAGTAGAGATGGGCAGCTACAAGACCAGCGTAGGAGTGTCAGCCTCCAGTTTCCTGATAAGGGGATCAGAAGCCACTAGAAACCCTAGAAGGCCCAGAGACTTCTAGACCTGTGACTATCTCTGCTGGCCAGTGTTGGGTAGCTTGCTCTTTGAAGTAAGATAATTGTCCCCTGAGCTTTCCGAGGACACACAGTAATGACATGACACTGTTTGTGAGCTGAAGATTCCCTTGGTAAGGTTCACACTACTGTCATGCCATGAGGACTCCCTGAAGCCTCTCCTGTCCCAGGCAAGAAGCCTGGCATAGTGACGGAAGAGCACAGGGAAGGTTGTGACATTGTGTGGTGTACTGTCAGCCTGCTTCTGCCAGGCACCAGCGAGGACAGAGAGCAAAAATGTCAGGTCTGGGTCAACTGGAGATTGATTTACTTGACAAGTTCATGTTATACATCTATTGGATTTCCACAGATGGCTGGTCTTCAGTTGATATCCTGCTAGACAGGAGAGTGATGAGATGGGCTGTCAGTCAGGTCCTGCCTCCTGCAGCCCTCCCCTGTAGCTGGACTATTTAACCCTTGCAGGGAGACACAGATTTCCTAATCTCAGGGATCATGTGCAGCTTCAGGCTGGTGCTCTGTAAGGCGCATGGGGTCTGTGACGTATTGGTTCGAGATGCCATCACACTGCTTGTGATTCTGTTCAAGTGTCCTGGATTACAGAACCAAGGTACTCGTTTGTTCTAGGGCTAGTTTCTCTTCACTCAGTAGACCACATGGACACTAACCGCCTTGTCCTCATTAGTAAAACTTATCTGTGGGTCTCTACTCTTCTAGAGCTGTGGCTGTCTCTGGGTAACCTCAAACCTTCCATGGATTTGGCCTGCCACTGAGTCTTGGTCTCAGCTTTTGTCTGTATCCCTCATTGCTCCAGACTTGAACCCCTGTGCCTATTTTCATATTGTCCCCCCAGATTATATATTGGCTGCTGTACCCACTGGACATGTGTTTATCTCCCTGGCCTCATGGTTTATGTTCCCAAATGGGTTGGCTCTGAGGTGGTTGGGTTGCATGGGTTCAGTGCTACCTCCTGGACTCTTCCCACTGTTCTGCCTTCCAGGAGACATGGGCAAGACCTAATCTCAACTCACTGCTGTCTTCACTGGCCACAACCCCATGATGTCCTGGCTTGTGCTTTACCCTGTGAATGTAAGTTGGGTCTGTCTCCTCTGAAGGGTAAGGTCATCCCTCTGGTAGTCACCTAAATACTGGCTTTATGTAGAACAATTGGGGACATCACTTACCTCTCTGAAGAGATCATATTTTATGCAAAAGAGCTAAGCATGTACTTCTGGATAGTAAAGGATGCTTTGATGGTACCTACCAGAAGGGTTCAGACTGGCTAATAGAAAGAGCTGGAGAAATAAGCTATTGAAAGCTGATTCTGTTCTGTAAATTCCCACTTAATTCTATGTTACAAACATGTGAAGAGTACCTAGCATATAGAAATCATCCTAACTACAGAGAAGGGTATAGCAGTAATCAGAATAGAGAGTAAAATTTCATTCCAACCTTACGGACATGAGGTAGGGTTCAGGGTTTCCGT
Source organism: Solenodon paradoxus (assembly GCA_004363575.1). NCBI lineage: Eukaryota > Metazoa > Chordata > Mammalia > Eulipotyphla > Solenodontidae > Solenodon > Solenodon paradoxus. The sequence goes on from RJWH01001477.1 coordinate 273,283, forward strand.
TTGGTCTAGAATACAAAACAAGAAGCCAGAGCACCTGAAACAAGCAGGAAAAGATTGCATCAGGTGGTTTTAGTGAAGTGTCACCAGATGCAGAGCCTTGGGGTGAGACCTGAGAGGACTGGTTCCATGGACCTCTCTTGGAGCCCTAGAAGGCTGGCAGTAGTGGGACCTGAGTGCAAATAGACATGGATTACTGATTGACCTCCAGCCCTTAATAGGTTTTTGATTTGAGACAATTTATCTAATCTCTCTATTCCTTAGTTTCTTTGCTTATGAATTAAAAGGTCTAATACTTAACCCACAGGATTATAGCAATTGAGATAATGTATTCAAAACAGCAAAATACCTGGAATGTACATTCTTAAGTGGTATCTTTTAAATTTAATCTATCTCCAAACTTGGATGATTGGAGTTTGTTTTTATTAAGAACAAAGGCAAGTTCCTTTTAATACCCTGTTGGGTCATTCTTCTGTTGCCTGATGACTGGACCTGTGCCTTTCCTGCCCCCTGTCAGGCTGTTTCCTCACCCACTGGAAGAAGAAATGGTGAGCCACCCACAGACTAAGCCAGGATTGCGGAGTATACAGTGTCCTCCCCTTGATCTCTCTGTCCCTTGAACATGTCTTGATAATACATTTAAACTACCACAAAGAGCAATCACCTCACACCTGTGAGAATAGCTATTATACAAAAAAAAAAAAAAAAAAAGAAAAAGACATGATAAGTGTTAATGAGGTTGTGGAGCAAAAGGACCTTGCACACCATTGGTGGGAGTGTCAATTGATACAGTCATTATAGAAAGTAATATGGAGATCCTTTAACAAAATTAAGAATAGAAATTTCATGTGATCCAGTTATGCCACTTCTGGCTATTTACCTGAAGAAAAAAAACATGAATTCAAAGATATATATGCATTTCCAAGTTCAGTGCAGAATTATTCATAATAGCCAATGGTTGGAAGCAACCTAACTGCCTACTGATAAATGACTATACAAAAAATATGTTTCTATACACAACAGAATAATACTCAGCTATTAAAAAGATAAAGTCCTGCCATTTACAACGGTTGGGCCCAGACTTAGTGAAATAACTAAAACAGATAAGGAAAAACATTGCATAATTTCAGTCATCTGTGGAAGATAAAGAGACAAAACTAGTAAACGAAACAAAACAAAAGCAAACTCTTAGAATATAAGAACAAACTAGTGTGTTCAGGAATGGGGGAGGGGAAGAGAAGTAGGCAAACTGGGTAAAAAAGGACTAGTTGTATGGTGACGATGGAAACTAGACTTCATCATGAACATAATGTAGTAGGTACAGGCTAATTTATAAGTTTGTGCTCCTGAAGCCTATACAGTTTCACAAGCCAATGCTACTTCAATAAAAAAAGTAAAGGCAAAAACAACCATAGGTCATGTGAACTAGTAGACGTTGTAAACTTCCTGTTAAAGAAAGCAATCATGTAAAGTGAATGTGTGTGTCGGGAGGGGTGGGGAGACCTAACAAGATCCTGCAAACAGTGGAAGTAAGGTTGCCGCCCCCTCCCTCCCCCTTCAACAAAGAGCTTGACTCTGCCTCTGCCATTGCAGCTTCATTCTCTTTAAGAATCCAGGTGGAGCCTTGTGCAATCTACCCCTCTCGATGTTAATTAGATGTGCATGTGAACTATCATTTTCACACCCTCTCTTCTTTTAACCAAATTAAGCATTTAATTGTCTAATAATTGTGCTTGTAAGACAATCAAAGGAAAGAGGATCAATGCAAGGCCAGGGAGGATGGGAGGAGGAATTCAAAACCTAACAAGCAGGGGTGTGCAGGTGACTGCTGGTGAGTCCCCACCCCCGTGAGTGCGTGTCCACCAAGACCTAAGGTAGAGCTCCACCTGGCTGGTGGTCAGGCATGCTCTGCGCACACAGTCAGCTCAGAATGCCTTCAGGCTGGTTTAAATAATAGTTAGGCAGCATTCCTCTCTTTTCTTTTTTCTTTCGTCCTCTCATCTTTCTCCTTCTCCTTGTGAACATAACTGAATAGAGGTGTTCATGTTATGTTTCATTGTTATACAAGCTTCACATTTATTTCATTAAATGAAAGTTAATCAGGTGCCTACCTTCTTCCAAAGATATCAGTTATGTCAAGGTGCATAGCTTTGAAGTGAGGGTGATGTACACTTTGACCATGTTAAGAAGGGAAAACATAATGTGTGCTCAAGAAATACCTTCATCTGAATAATGGTATGGAGGTTCCTCAAAAAATTAAAGACAAGATGACCTTATAATCCAGCAATTCCACATCTAGGTATCTATCCAAAGAATATGGAAACATTAATCTAAAAAACCTTCACCCCTATGTTCATTACACCATGTACTATAGCCAAGAATAAATATAACCTAGATGCCCATCAAAAGATGACTGGATAAAGAGATATGTGTATACATACATGTATACATATATGTGTGTATGTATGTATGTGACACACATGGCAGAATACTACTCAGCTATGAAGAATATGAAATTCTTTAATTTGGAACAACATGGATGGAATTAGAGGGGATGATACTAAATAAAAATAAGTCAGGAGAAAGATAAATGACAGATGATCTCACTTATATGTGGAGTATAAAGAAACAAAGCAAACAAACAAAACAAAAACTACCCTTTGGATATTGAAAACAGAACTGAGGTTACCAGAGGGGAAACGGGTATGGGTGGGAGCAAAGGGTAGTGAGGGTCCAATGTACAGTGATGGGGGACTATTAGAATTTTATTGGTGGGAGTGATGTGTTATCATTTATTAGATGAAGAGTGAAACTGCTCATCTAAACTTATATTGAGCTATAAATCAAAGTTACCTCAATTTAAAAAAAATAAAAAAGGAAAGAAAAAATACTTTCGGTTGATTTACAATATGTTCCTAAGCTTTGACCTTGAAAAGAATGACAATCATTTCTTAGATGGTTATGTAAAAGAAGGCCCACTGGATGAGTTGGTCTACTGCCATGCACTTGGCTTTGTGTGTGAATTCCACACTGATCTTCTCCTATCTCTTTCTTGGCCCTTCCTTTCCTTTATTTTCATATGGAGACTGACTCAGTCACTCAACAAGCTTTTACTGAGAACCATTTCTGTGTGGGCATAGAACCATGTACTGGTGTTGTAAGGAAAACAGGGCACCTTGTCTGTCTCAGGGATTCACCACCAGAAGATTGACTATGAAAAGCAGGTCGCCTAACCCAACCCCAGGGCAAAGCAGAAAGGTACACCCTGCTTTCCTGTAATCTTCGTCATTCACAGAAGTGTCTGTGAACCACCAGTGGTGTGCATTTTTACTCCTCTGACACCGTCTTATTCCAGAACCCTGGATAGCACATAGAAGGACATTCATCTTGAGTTCTAATTCTGCAAAGCATCTCACTGGCATTGTAGTCAGTTTGACTCTTAGTAAAAGGAGAGGGAAATGTGCTGTGTGGTGGGGTTTGTGGTGGGTTGAGAAAAAGGGATGTGGTCCTGGAACTGGAGTGCATACTGTCCCTCTGCACAAAGGGGACCTGCTGGAGGGTACCACTAGCAGAGGGCTTCTCTTATGACAGTGGTCCCGTCCTCAGGCCAGACTCTGATTCTAGAATACTTCCTCCTCTACTTACTTCTACAGCACTGTTCATTTAGAACTTGGGTCGTCCTTGAGGCCCCCTGCTTATCCCTACATGATGCTCCTCTTTCCTTTGTCCTTCAGAAGTTGCCTAAAACCCTAATGATTGTGAGCTTGCATCCAGACAGAACTGGGACAGGAATCTGGTGTGCCTCCTTTCCCACAGATGCACAGCTGCTCCTGCTCAGTGGGTGGAGAGCCCGGCTCCCCACTTCAGCAGCGGAGCAAACTTAGGTGCCACCAATTTCTGCCAGCCTGAGGACAAGATGTCTACACCCTATTGAAGGACATGCCCAGATCCTTCCTGGCCACGTGGTGAGCAGAAATCTGTCACCGAAGTCTGCTGTCTTGGCAGTGTGCAGACTGTAGTAAGTTCATGGAGAGACCAAGAGCCAGGAAACAAGTTAGCAAGAGTGCAAGTGCAGACAGAGTTAGAGTCTGGCACTGAGAGAAGCTCAGAGGCAGGATGATTCAGCTGAGACAGGGTCTCTCTGCACCCACTCAGGTATACAAGAAGACCCAGCAAAACTGCAGAGGGACAGGAAAAGTGTTGTAGGGATGGCAGGGCTCTTCTTGATGACATTCACAAAGTCTGATTCCTCTCTCTGGAAGAGTCACTTCAAGCTGCCACTGCATGTCTGGACATTCATCCCCAAGTCCACTTGCCTTTTCTGAAGTGTGTCAACTCTGTCACCGTGAAAACTGGTGGGGCCAGTGTATTAGTTCAAAGACTCCTAGGACTGTGGGAAAGTGCTTCCTTATTTGATGGAAATTTTTCTCACTGTAATTTCTCCCCAGTAGTCTGGATTCTGAAGTTCTGGAAGGAGAAGGATGTTCTGGCTTCTCTTTGTATGACTGTGATCCAAATATTTGAAGGTATTTGAGAATCACAGCCTTCATATTATCTGGGCAAATGACCCAAAGACCATTTTTAAACCCATCTGAATCCCTCTATTTTTGCCAGATGTTTGTAACTTGCAGTTGAAAATGCAGTCCACGGACCAAAAGCATTAGTTTCTCCTGGGAACTTGGGTTCCATCCCAGACCTCCTGAATTATAATGTGCATTTTAACAGATCTCCAGGTGATTCACATACACTGTAAAGTTTGAGAAATACTGGTGTACAGCATCTTCACAGCAACACCCACATTTGTATATAACCTTCATGCCGAGCTATAGAATTATTAATTAAATTAGGACATATTTAGGCTATGAGGTATCATGCATTATGTATAAATATAGAAACCACCTAGAAACCTGAGGACGTGTCAATATTAATAATTAACATTTAAAGAGAGTCCTGACTAAACCCCAGACACTGTTCAAAGCATATTAATGGTCATCTCCTTGAAGCGTTACAGCAGCCCCACAAGACACATCACACTATTATTCTCATATTTCAAATAACAAAAAAAGGCCCAGAAAGGCGAGTATCTTGCTCATGACCATACAGCTCAAGTTCAGTTTGCCTAATTAAGAACATTTGCGCTGACCACGTAAGGTCAAATAGGAGAAATATAGTTACAGCTGTGAGCGGTGAGTATGCAGATGGCGTGCTCTCGAAGACTGCCGTATGGTGTTATTATAATAAAAATAACAAAAACAACACGCCCCAAACTGAGCACAGTTCAGTTCCAACAGTATTTCTATCACCCCCTTATAGAATTTGTTAATTTGAAGAATGTTTGCAATACAAAAACAATAAGTAGTCATGGAAAAGAAAGTCACACACAAAAGAATACAAATAGGAAAGTAAAGAACTTTTCCTCAACATCCCTCCTCTACTTGAAGATAACCACAGCTACCAGTTTCTACATATCATTCAAAATCATGGTCTGAATTTAAAATAATGAACACATACGAGCACATAGAAAACGCACACGTGCATTCTTAGCTTGGATATATCTGCTAAGCAGCCTTGTGATTGGCTCCTGTTTTATTTATGATAAATTGTAACGCCAGATCTTTTGCACATGAAGTTTTACATTTTTATCTCTCCATTTTGTACAGTTTTTTTCTCACTTAAACGTAGGGTATTTTATGTCTTCTTACTGAATATCATGTTATTGGTTGTGTTCTAGCATGCCAGTGAATTCAAGCTTTTTACTTCTGATTCTAAAGCAAAGAAACTTTCTCCTTCAAAAGTCTAATAAGTATCCTGACTTCGAGGCCTGAGGGAACAACTGCAGGGTTGAGGGGAGGGGAGGGGAGTACAGGGTGGTTTACGGGGTCACTATTAATATTAAAATAAAAACTATGCCAAAATCGCAGCACTGGCTTGCTCCAGATGGTAGGAATTTTACTTTCATTTTCTATTTCTTTGTGTTTTCCAAATGTTTACAATGCACATGAATTAATTTTGTCATTAAAAAACAGATGAAAGTTAAAGTTGAAAGATTAGGAATTGTTTCTGCCTCATCATTGTCTTCCTGATACTTCCATTCCATGTGCTGGGAAACTTTGTAGCAGCCTCTAATTGAGTAAGTAGTGATAAACATACATGGCTGGATCCACTGATCTTGGATGTGACATGTGACCGAGTTGAGCAATAGGATGTTAGCTGATGTGACATCGGCAGAGGCTTCAACTTGTGAGGTTTAGTTTGGTCACTTGTGATCCTGCAGTCCACTCTCGGCTGTGAGAGGATGTCCTAGGTGGTTCTCAGCTGAATTGAGACCCTTGAACACTAAGTGAACACAGTCTACTGCCTGAGGCAGAGAGCTCCCTCCCCACTGACCCACAGAAACTTGACTGAGAAAATAAATGTAATTTGGGAAGAATGTTGTACAGCATACTTGGAGTAATCATTTACTAGGAAGAAGAATGTTCTCCTCCCAGGACACTGGATCATCCTGCTGGTAGCTACCCAGCCTCCAGCTGTTGAGGCTGCTCTCTTCTTACTTGGTGCCCCTTCGCACACCACTCCAGCTACGCCCACTCAGTCTTATTGTTAAATTACCTGCTTCCTACCATCACCTACATGAGGTGGCAGATCATGAGGTGGAAGCCACCTTTTTTGACTGGTCCTAGCACTCTTTAACTGTTTCTGTACTGTGGGTGAGCAAAGGATCTTGCCTTTAGCTTCATGATGAAGTATCTTGAGTTGAATTGTCTTGCTTCAAAATTCATATGTTGAATCCTAAATCCCAGGACCCCACAATGTGACCTTATGGGGGAAAAAGGTCATTACAGATGCAATTAGTTTAAGAAGAGGTCATAGTGGAATGGGATGGGCCTCAATCCAATATGATTGGTATCCTTATTAAAAAATGGAAATTGAGACACAAATAAACAGAAATAGAGAAATATAATCAATACAAATAGATTAATCCAGTATGTAGTCTTTTGAAACTGACTTCCTTCATTCAGCAATATGCGTCCAAGATTCATTCATGTCTTTGTGTGATTTGCTAACTCATTGTTTTTCATCATTGACTAGTAATCCTTTGTGGAAGTTTCCACAGTTTGATTATCTATTTACTTATCAAAAGACATCTGGTCACTTCCAGTTTTGACTAATTAAATAAAACTACTACAAATATTTATGTATAGATTTTTGTGTGAACAAAAATTTTCAAATAGGTGACTAAATATCCATGTTTGTGATTGCTATATCATATAAGAATATGCTTTGTTACAAACTTCCAAACCGTTTTCCAGTGTGGCTGTCCCATTTAAAATTCTAATCAGCAATAAATAACAGTTCTTGTTCCTTCACATCCTTGTCAGAAATTAGTATTGTCAGGATTTTTCAATTTCATTTTAGCCTAGTAAATATTTAGTGATATTTCATTGCTGTTTTAATTTGCATTTCCTAATTACAAATGATCATGAAAGTCTTTTCAATTATTTTTGTTACTGTATGTCTTTGGTAAGGCATCCAGACTTTTTGCCTATTTTTAAATTGTGTGGAATGCTTTTCTGTTGTTGTTTTTAAGAGCTCTTTGTATAATTTGGGCACCAGCCCTTTTTCATATATATATATATCAGCAAATATTTTCTCCCAGTATGTGACTTGTCTCTTCATTCTTCTTAAAAATGTCTTTAGCAGATAAGACTTTTTTTAATTAACGTAGTTTAATGTATCAAATTTTTCTTTCACAGATGATGCTTTTGATGCTGTATTAAAACTTATCACAAACTATAATGTTATATATATTCTATGCTATATTTTCTTTTATATATCAACATTAAGTTTATAATCTATTTTGAGTTTTTTTTGAAAACGATATAAGATCTGTGTCTATTTTCTTTTTTCTATTTTTGCATATTAAAGACTAATTCTTCCAGTCACATTTATTGCAAAAGACTATCCTTTCTTCATTACATTGTGTCTTTTAAAAATCAGTGGCTATAATTTTATTCTAAATTTTTTAATGTTTTTAGAATTATCAAATTTTTAACTTTCTGTGTTGTGTATATAAAAGCTTAAACTTTACATGATTATTTTAAAAATTCTCTCATATCTTTTCTTAGTACTTTTATGTCCTTAGTTTTCATATGTTTAAAATTTTGATCCACATGTAATTTACATAATGTGAAGTGTGAAGAAGAAATTCGAATTTATTTTCTTCTGAAGGCTTCTGGTTGTCTGAACACTATGTATTGAATATTCTACTTTTCTACACTGATTTGAAATCCCACCTTTCTCCTGTAAAATTTTTATAAATTTTTAATGTATTTCTCCATTCCCTTTTATGCTCTACTGGAATATTTCTAGTCATATGTCAATCATATACTGTTTAATTACTATACATTTATAAAATATTTTAACATTTGTATGACTCATTTCCCCCTCATTATTTTTATTTTTCAGAATTTTTTTAAAGATTCTTACATGGTTATTTTTTTCCATATCAACATGATTCAACTTAGGGCTCAAATTACATTTAGATGTTAACTAACTTTTTATGATATTGAGTTTTCTATTAAATAATATGGTAGCATTTTCATTATTAAAACTCATCTTGTGTTTTTCAATAGTATTTTAACATTACTTTCATAGCAATGTTTTTCAATAATCACATGAAATAAGAATGCTCTAACCACCCTAATTACAAAATCTAGTTATCAGATTGGATAAAAAACATGGCCCAACTCTTTGTTGCCTATAAGAAAAGCACTCCAAATATCAAAATATAAAGAAGTCAAAAGTGGAAAGTAGAAAATGATTTAAGATGCTAACAATCAAAGCAAAGAATATTACCAGAGATGACAAGTGTCATTCCATGATCACAAAGGGTCAGAAGAACCCACCAGTCCTAAATATTTGTGCCTCAAGTAACAGAATTTAAAAATACACAAGTAAAAACTGAAAAATTCCAAAAAGAAATAAAGTAAGTAATGGTGGTTGAAAATGTCAACACTCTTCTCTCTCCTCTCTTAACAATTGATCAAACAAGTAGACAGAGCACTAGTAGAGATATGAAGGCTTAAACACACTGCCAATCAGCTTGAACTGCTTGACATTTACAGAATACTCATTAAACAACATTGTCATACATTTTCAGTACACATGGAATATTTACGAAGACAAACTGTATTATGAGTCATAAAACAAATGCATTTAAACAACTGGATTAAAAAAAAAGTTTGTTCTTTGAAATGGAATTATATTAGAAATATACATAAATAAAAGGATAATGTCTAGAAAATTCCTAAACTTTGGAATTAACACACTTTCAAAAAACTGATGCATTAAAATAGTCAAAGGAAAATAAAAAAATAGAACTTAAAAAAATGAAAACATCACATCTCACTATTTTAGACTTTACATAAGCAGCATTTAGAGGGAAATTTGTAGCCCTGAATAACTCTAAAAAGAAAGAAGACATTCTAAATCAGTTATCTCAATTTTTATCTTTATAAAAAGGAAGGGGCAATTAGATTCAAATAAGTAGAAGAAAAGAAAAAAATTGAAGTGAAATAGAAAACAGAAAAGGAGAGAAAATTAGCAAATACAAAAGCTGTTATTTGAGATTAAAAATTTATAGATTTTGTTTATTATGGCAACATTACTCTGATTCCAAAACTAGACAAAGATATTACCAAAAGAGAAAATTACAAACCAGTAACTTTGATGAATATTGACACAAAAATCCTCAATGTAATACTAGCAAACTGAATTCAACAACTCATTGAAGTAATCATACAGCATGATCAAGAGGGATTTATTTGCAGGGATGCAGGGATGTTTTAACATACACAAATCAATAAGTGTGATATATGACATCTACAAAATGAAGGGCAAAATCATATGATCATCTCAGTAGATGCAGAAAAAAATTGATAAGATTCAGTATACCTTTATCTTAAAAATCCTACAAAACTCTATATAGACAGAACATATTTCAACATAATAAGGGCCATATATGATAAACACATAATACTCAATATGGAAAAAACGTAAAGCTTTTCCTCTAAGATCAGGGACAAGGCATGGATGTCCACTGACACTACTACTATTTAAATAGTCCTATGATTAAAGAAATTGAATTTGTCGTTAAAATTCAACTATAATTAAAGTTCTTTTCCATAAAGATCCCTAGGCTTAATTCATATCAGTGGGGAATTCCACCACATAAGAAAAATGTCAAATATGCACAAATTTATTGTGGAAGTTTAAGAGGAAGGAATACTACCTAACTAATTCTATGTGGCTAAATACAATACAATAAAAGTAAACCTTTGTGAAAATAGACTATCCTTTATGAACATTATTAACAAAACTTTAGCAACCTGAATGTAGAAAAAGGATACTATTTCATGATCAAGATGGACTAATACCAGGGCTATGAGGCTGGCTTAAATTTAGAATATCAATTGATATAACCCACTGTGTTATAACCTATAATCATATCAATAGATGCAGAAACAGCATTTGACAAAATTCAACATCCATTCATGATAAAAAATAGCACTCAGCTAATCAGGAATAGAAATTAATTCTCAATCTAATAAAGAGCACCTAGAAAAATCCTACAGGTAGTCCCATTCTTAATAGTGAAAGACTAAATTCTTTCCCCCTAAGATCAGGGCCAAGCAAAGATTTATACTGTCAATCATCTCTTCTATTTAACATTTTACTGGAGGTCAGCCAGGACAATGAGGGAAAGGAAAGAGAGAGGGAGAGAGAGAGAGAGAGAGAGAGAGAGATTAGAAGAGAAACACAATTATCTATTTGCAGATAACGTGAGAGTCAATGTGAAAAATTACAAAAGACACTCCTAGTATTATTAAGTAGATTTAGCAAAGTCAATGTAAAAAACATTAATTGTATTTCTGCATATCAGAAATGACCACTTAGAAATATAGATGTAAACTAGCATCACAAGCAAAAAATATTAACACGATGACCATATTTGTATGCTAAAACTATAGAACATTAATGAAAGCTATCAAGGAAACACTAAATAAAAGGAGTTATGTGTAAAAGTCTTTAAATTCAATGCATTTAATGCAATGTCTTTAAATTCAATGCAAAAGTCTTTAAATTCATTAGAAATAGCAACAGGCCTTTTTAATTTTTTTTTTTTTTTTTAAGAAATCAGGAGGTTGATTCTAAAGCCTATATGGAAAAACAAATTTGAAAAGAATACAGAGGAATCCTATTCCTCATTTCAACATCTACTATAAAGCTATCATAATTAAGACAGTGCAATATTTGAGAAATACTAGACTATCTGATACATGAACCAAAATAGAGATAGCCAAAATAGATTCATGTTAATGTTACCTGATTTTCAGCAAAGAATCCAATGTAATTTAAAGAATAAAGGATAATCTTTTAAGTGAATAATGATGGAACAATTAGATAGTTGTATACCAAAAAAATTACAGTCTCAACTTGTACCTTGCATTACATACAAAAGCAATTCAAAGTGTATCATAAGCCACCTGTAAATGCGAAGCTACAAAATTTAACAAAGAAAGCAAAAATAACTGTTTTAATCTTTAATTAAGCAAACTGGTATTAGAGAGGACACAAAAACATATTTTAATGATAAATTGAATGTTAATTAAAATTTAAAACAATGACTCTTTGTTTAGAAAATAAAAAGACATTTAAATACAAGTGCTTACACCAGTGCTGGACCATCTAAATATATAACATATACTGAAAGAGCCAAAGGCAGACATTGACAATAATATAATCAGAGTAGGAAACATTCATACTCCATTTACATCAGAGGTCATCCAGACAAAAAAATCAACCAAGAAGTAGGACCATAAGTGAAACAGAGAGAACATGGACCTGACAGATACATATCGTGTGTTATATCCAGTAAAAAAGAAGATACATTCTTCTAAAGTGCTCATGGAACATGCTCAAGGATATATCAACTCCTGGTACACAAAACAAGTCTCAGCAAATTTAGCAAGACTGAAACTATAGAAAGCATCTTCTCTGAACACAAGGGAGTAAAATTAGATATGAACCAGAAGAACAAAACTTCAAGAACAACAAAGATGTGGAGATTGAACACATTTCTAAACAACTCATGGATCATCCATGAAATTAAGACTTACCTGGAAACAAATGAAAATGAAGACATGAGCTACCTACCAGAATATGAGGGATGCAGCAAAAGCGATTCTGAGAGAAAAGTTTATAGCCACACAAGTGCACGTCAAAAACAAAGAGAAAATCCAAATTAAGTCCCTAACCTCAAACCTGAGGGAATTAGGAAAGGAAGAATAATTAAAACCAAAAATCATCAGAAAGAAGAAAATAATAAAAATTTAATCAGAATTAAATGAAATTGAAAACAAAAGAATGAGTCAAAAGATCAGTGAAACCAAGAGTTGGTTCTTTGAATAAATAAAATTGACAAACCTGTAGTTAGACTCACAAAGAACAGAAAGAAAACCCTAAAACAAGAATTAGAAATGAAAGAGGGAAGATTACAACTGACAACAAAGAAATATAAAGATCATGAGAGACTATTTGGAGCAATTACATGTGACCAAATTCATCAATCATGAAGAAATAGACAGTTTCCTAGTAATCTCTCAAAACTGAACCAGGAAGACAAGGATACACTGAACAGACTAATCACAAGCACAAAACTTGAAGCAATAATCAGAAATTTGCCCCAAAACATGAGCCCAGGCGCAGACTACTTAATCAATGAATTCTACCAAACATTCAAAGAAAAAATAATCCCCATCCTTCTTAAACTCTTCCAGAATATTGAAGAGGAGGGAAAAGTCCCAGATATTTTGTAAGGCCAATATCACTCTGATCTTCAAATAAAAGAGTACTAAAAGAGAAAACTATATAGATCAATAATACTGATGAATATAGATGCAAAAATCCTCAACAAAATCCTGGCAAATTGAATTTACAGCAAATTAAAAAATAAATGAATGTAATCAAGTGGGATTCATTCCAGGGAGGAAGGAGTGTTCATACATGCAAACTAACTAATGAAATACACCAATCAACAAAAAGAAAAACAAAAATCATATGAATATATCAATAGATAGAGAAAAAGCATTTGACAAGATTTAATACAACTTCATGTTTAAAAACTGTCACCAAATAGAAATAGAAGGAACATACCTCAACATAATAAAAGCATTATACAACGAGTTCATAGCCAACATAATATTCAATGGTGAAAAGCTGAAAACCTTTCCCCTAAGATTGGAAAAAAGACAAATTTGCCTTCTTTCATCACTAGTATTCAACATAATCTTGGTCAGAGAAATAGATAGATTAATATTCAAGTTGGAAAGGAAGAAATAAACCTATCATTATTTGCAGATGAACTGATTTTGCACCTGGACAATTCTAAAGACTCCACAAAAAAACTGCTGGACACAATAAATGAGTATAGCAAAGTGGGAGGATAGAAAATCAACACTCAAAAATCAGTAGCTTTCCTATATACAATGAAGTAGGGGAAAAAGAAATAATAAGAGAAATCCCATTCTCAATAGCACCAAAAATGATCAAAGATCAAAAACCTGGGAAGAAATCTAACAAAGGAGGTGAGAGATCTCTACAATAAAAAAAGTAAGACTTTAATAAAAGAAATAGAAGATGACACAAAACGATGAAAGAATAGTCCATGTTCATTAGCTGGAGGAATTAACATAATTCAAATGGCAATCCAACTAAAGTAATATAGGATTTTAGTCAATTCTTATCAAAATTCCAGAGACTTTATTTAAGGAAATTGAGTAAACAATACTAAGGTTTATTTGGAATCACAAATGACTCCAATAACCAAATCTATCCTGATAATGAACAAAGAACAGCAATCACTCTTCCCCATTTAACTGTGTGACAAAGGGATCACCACCACAAAAGGATGTACTGCAATGAAAACAGACAAACCCGTCAGTGCAATAGAACTGAGAGCCCAGAAATAAAGCCATACTTATATGGAAAATTAATCTTTGACAAAGGATCCAAGACCACACAATGAAAGAAGGAAAGTTTATTTAATAAGCGGTGTTAGGAAAATTGGATAGACATCTGCAAAACAATGAAACTAGAGTACTCATTAAAAAAGTTAATCCAAATGGATCAAAGACCTGGACATAAAACATGAGACCATAAAATACTTGGAAGAAAATGTGGGAAAAACACTCCATGACCTCCACCTCAAAGAGATCTTGGGGAAAGAACAGCTATAGGAAAAGAAACTAAAGTAAAACTAAACACTTGGGACTACATCAAACCAAAAATTTTCTTCACAGTGAAAGAAACTACCACTAAAACAAAAAGGCAACCCATATAATTTAAGAAAATATTCATAAAATATACATCAGATAAGAAGTTTAATCTTCAAAATATACAAAGAACTCACGTCTCACCAAGAAAAAGTAATGACCTACTCAAAAAATGAGCAGAGCAATAGAATAGACCACTTGATAGAGAAGACATTCATATGACCCACAGATACATGAAAAAATGTTCCATATCACTCATCATCAGAGAAATAAAAATAAAAATCACAATGAGATACCACCTCACACCATTGAGAATGGCCTGTATCCTAAACTCTGGAAATAACAAGTGCTGGAGTGGGTGTGGAGAAAAAGGAAGCCTCCTTCACTGTTGGTGGAAATGTAAATTAGTGCAACCTCTCTGAAAAACAGTATGGAGATTGCTGAAAAAAAAAAAAGAAGGTGGAACTACCATATGATCCAGCAGTCCTATTCCTAGGCATATACACAGAGTCCATAATCTCCAATCAGGAAAAATATCTGCATTCCTATGTTCATAGCAGCAGGGTTCACAATAGCTAAGTCATTGAAACAGTCTAGATCCCCGTCAACAGAATACTGTATAAAGAAGCCTTGGTGGGATTCTAGGCAGTTATTTTTAAAAAATGAAACTGTGCCCTTTGCAATAATATGGATGCAACTGGAAGGTTATGCTAAACAAAATAACTCAGAAAGTAAAAGAAATAAAGATTGGTTTCACTCGTATGTGGAACTCCAGAGTATAGAATATAGGGAAATTAAACAAAACAAATTAAACAATTAACAAAGCAAACAAATAAACTTAAACCCCAACAAAAGCCCACAGACAGAAGATGAGGGCTGCCAGGAGGGCGGGAGGGGAGGGGAGGAGAGGGGACAAAGTGACGGTAAAGGACACTGGGACTCTGTAGGCGGGTGTGGTGTGTGATTCCCATAGACAGAGAAGTGAATTCAATATGGTAAAATGAGTTTGCTTTTGCAAACAAGAGAAATAATAATAAAACTATTTTATTATTAAGAAAAGAAAAAGACAAGTCATAAACTGAAGGAAAATATCTGAAAATGTCTATCCAGAATATGTAAAGAATACTAAAATATCAATAAGAAAAAAACAAACAATTAAAATATGGATAAAGGCTTGAACAGATGCTTTATTAAAGAAGACATACAAAATAATAAATAAGCATTTGAATGATGCTTAACATCATTAATCATTAGTGAAATGCAAATTAAAAGCATAATTGGAAATCAGTAAGCACCTTGTCAGAAAGACTCAAATTAAAAAAAAACAAAAAACACAAGCCAATCTCATATCAAGTGCAAGGGTGTGAAGTAAAGGCTTTCAAACATTCCTGTTAGGAATAAAAATAAAAATCACTTAGGAAAGTAGTAGTCAGATTTTTTAGCAAATTAAATTATAAACTTACTATGCGGCCCAAGTATCTACTCCAAATTAATCACCATAAAGAACTGAAAATATACATTTACACAAAGACTGGATATTTATAGTAGATCTAGTCATAATAATAAAAATCGGAGACAATCAAAATCATTCAATTGAATGAATAAAGATCTCACAGACCCACAATGGAATACTACTCAGCAATAAAAAGAAATTATCTATTAATACTTGCAATGCCATTGATTAATCACAAAAACATTGTGCTATATGAAAGACACCAGTTACAAATGATTTTATGGTTATGGTTGTATTTATATAACACTCTGAAAAAGGCATAACTATAGAGATCAAAGTCTGACCAGGGAATGAGAGCGGAAGGAAGACACTGATGACAAAGGAGCAGGTAGATGGTGTGCTGAATTGAAAAAGAGATGCTCTGAACTTATTCCACAGTAAGTTTGTCTTGCTACAGAGAGAGGTACTGTATACTAGGTATGCCTGTACTTGACTCCAGAGTTGGGCTGCACTCACTATGCACATCCAAAAGATTTGAAAAATGTCAGAAATTCAGGGAGAATTGTGTATGAAGGTGTCATTGGTCCTCTTTGTGTCATCATGTAGGACCTGGGCTCAGGGAACTGGTCCAAAATTATGATACGGTTACTGCTATTTCTGTGCATAATAAATTCTCCTACATCTCTGTCTTGTGTGTTCTGTCAGCATCCATGACACAATGGCTAGGTGATTTGTTAGATTATAAGTCAAGTAAAATCTCTGAGTCTCCATAGCTTCAACACTTAGCAAACATAGTCTATGTAAGTTCATTGCTGCCTATTAATGAAAAGGGATTGGGGAGGAACTGCAGGTTCAATGCTAAGAAACAGATTCAAAGACAGTTGACAGACTGCTCCTTTGGTGTTGCAACTCACCTCTAGTTGGGGGCAGTCCTCACCAGTCAACTTCAAATTATCCCTGTTGTCATAATTAATTTTGATATTTTTCTAGGTGTACCCAGGTGGCTTAGCAGGTAAGGCCACTGGAAGTAGTCCACATATATCCCAAGGACCTGAGTTCAAGATGCTTCTTTGTCTTCTCTCTTTCTACCTAACTAATCTTCATTCCTGCCTACATCTTTACTTTAAAATAAAATTTTCTAAGGGGTTGGAAACTAAAGATACTATCTCTATCGGTAACAGTTATAAAACACCTACAAACACTGAATACGTAAGGAAGGCAGTTTGTGATCATTATGCTCAGAACCAGCAGAATCTCTAGGTCTTCTGCTGACTCACTTTGAGGTGATGGGGTGCATGATGCTTGTTAAGGAAGAATGAAAAATGAGAACAGCTGGACCTCCTATGGCTCAGATCCTTCTATCGTCTATCACAGCAAATGAATATCCGTTTGGAAATTACAGTAAATGATTCAAAATTTGTTTACAGTAGGTACTGACTGCTATGAAAGAGTTTTCCCTAAATCAGAGAAACTCGCCTGGGAAACCACAAATGAGGCATTGACTAGTATTCAGGGTCTTACTGACTTGGACTGAGTTTAAAATAATGATGAATGTAACCCACTGCAGAATGTGAAACTGGCCCAAAGAAATCTAGATAAATGTTTGCTGTCAGCCTTGTCACCTGGAAAATTCCTCTAGCCTTTTGTGGAAATCGAAAGAGAACTTAGGCGGTGTTATCTCAGTAATGGGAAGTGATGCCCCAGATTAGTGTCAACTCCTCAAACGAGCTTAGTGGGGTGAAAGCCAACACAAGCCAGCCCCAAGGTGCAGACCCTAAGGTTCCAGGTTGACATCAATGTGGCCATGACTGCTGAGTCAGGGGGTCCTCAAGGATGAAACAGGGTGTCAGTCATGAGGACTTCACCATTTGTTAAAGCATTGGTAAGGTGAAAACAGTGGAAGTTCATTTGCTTGACCGGAAATGAGTTACTGCTCAAGTAAAAAGTAAATATATCTTGTTACTGGTTAGAAGCCACTCTCTCTCCAGTCCCCTTGATTCTCCACCCACTTCTAGCCTGTCCTCAGCTACTTTTAAGAGAAAAGGCATGGGACTGAAATGTCCTCCTGGTCCTGAAGAATAATAAAACCAATATGTGCCTGCCTGTGTCTGCTAGGGAACTTTGGGGAGGGGACACTTTCTACCTTGTCTTGCTCCCTTAGTCACAGGGGCCCACATGACCACTGTGTCCATTTCCTAGTTTTCGCTTGTGGGGTTTGGGCAAGATTCAGAGTAAGGTGAGGAAGGTAACACGACCTTGTGGGTTGGACACTTAAGGCCAACTAAATGTGCTATTGTGGCTTCATTGCTGATTATATCATTGAAATTCCTGTTTTACATGTAGGTATATGAATGCTCAGAGAGTCTGGAAAAAGAGTCTCCTGTTCACTGAACACTTGGTGTTTCCCCAGGGGTATCTAAGCTCTCCTGTGATTTGCCACCAGTGAATAAATGATGTTTTAGGATGAGAGTCTCTCCTCCCTGGTGCACAAAGTCTTTATTATGTAAATGATGGTCTGTTGGTTGGCAAGTCAGCAACCTGAATCTCCTGGCCTCTGACTGTGATGAGATCACAGCAGAGGTGTTGGATAAACCCTGACAAAGTTCAGACCCTGTTTCTTAACTAAAGTTCTTTAGGATTACATGGGTCAGTTCACAGTGCACACTATAGCCTTCTTGAAAAGCATCTCAGCTTGCCCTGGTTGAGCAGTGATCAGGTCAATCTCTTTCAAAGGAGCAAGCCATACAACCCTGCGTTCAAGTCCAGAGCCCGGGGAGAGGCAACCAATGTGAACGACAACAAAAAGATAAAGATGCTTCTTCCTCTCTCTTCCTTCCTGCCTGCCTGCTTGCCTTCATTCCTGCCTGCACCTTTCCTTTTAAGAAAGAAAAGCATCTATTAGCTTGTTCTATTGGAAAGTGACCAACTGATCAGTAAGGTCTTTGTGGCTCAGATTCATTGGTTAATAAATTGGAAAGTCCCCAATGAGCCTCCCTAGTCAAAAGGAAATAGTATATTTAAGTATTCAGCCAGGTTGATCCAAAAGCATCTTGTATTTACATGAAAAAGTGGCAGCTGTCTCTTTGGGAGAAAATTCATCTTCCATCGCACTATTTCAGAAAGCTACTATTTGAAAGTATCTATGAAAGCAATACCTATAGATACCTTTTGCTCCAGCAATTTCTCTTATAGGTATATACCAACAAATTAATAACTGTGTATTTTGAAAGACATTTATACCAAAAGACAGGTGGAAGAATATTCATAGCACAATTATAATAACTAAAAACTGGAAATAGCTCAAATGTGTAACAGTCAATAAAAAATGATAGATATTCATACGAAGAAATATTATGCTATTATTAAAATGAGAAAGACATGCATTAATTTCACAAATATTGTTTGAGCAAGACAAATCTGCCACTGAATAACATTAAGTTTTTCCATTTATATTAAAATCAAAAGGAATGCAAAAACAATCTGTGGTTTTAAAAGTCAAGAAAGTGGTTACTTTTGCAAATTGGGACATTGTGATTAGAGGGAGCTTGATGCTAGTGACTTTCTTATTTCCTGGCTGGTGGTTACACGGGTGAATCTAAGAAAATTCATCAAGCTGTTGACTTACAATTTGGAAAATTGTACTCTATATTTTAATATGATAAAAGTGACCATTAAACAATCAGGACTATTGATAAGTAAATGCTAAAGAGATAAACACAATTATGCAAAGAGAAAAATGACGTGCTAGTCATATTTTCCAATACAAGAATAAGAATCCAAAGTAAAATGGTAGTATATCATATCTACCAGTAAATTAAAATCAAAACATGCCACGAAGAAGTAAAGAAAAAAAAAATTCAAGTCAGTTATAATATACTATCTTATCTTAAGATGCATTTGAAGAAATAAAATATACATTCTAAATAGTAACTGTTAGTAAAATACAGAAATTTCCTTATTTAAATATCATACTTCATTGTGTAACAATAAAAGCATTTCTATTTAAATAAGAAAAAAGATAAATATGTGTGTCAACATTATAATGAATATTTTATAGAAGTTCTAGACAATGCTATAAGGCAGGAAAACAAATTAAATAAAAATATTGACATTTGAAATTAATACTCTCCTTTATCGTAGATTATATTATTATGTGTCTGAATAAAAAGCAAATAAAATAATAAATTCCATGGAAGAAATATTTAATAATAATATTAATGCCCAGCATGTTGGATAATAATAAAACAGACACTTAAGATGAGAAGTATAATGAAAAATGTTCTATTAACTATAAGAAAAGTAAAATATAATAATTTTAACCAATAGATATATGGCATCTATAATAAAAGTAGAAACATTTTCTGAATGATTTAAAAGACTACTTGATGAAATAAAAAATAAAATCATATTTTTAAATTAGGAGATGTAACTGGTAAAGGTTTCCACTCTCTCATATTAATTTGATACTTAAAGTTCTACCAACAAAAATACTGATATTTCAGAAACAAAAAATTTTCTCATAATTCAGCTGGAAAATATACAGGTGAAAACAGTTATGAAAATTATGAAAGTGAATAAGGATAGATGACTCATGTTACACAACATTAAAATGTGTAATGAGGTTACAATAATTAAGATAGTACTGTCCTGGAATAAGAGTTGGCAGACTAATGAAGCATCTCCGATGGCCAGAAGTACACACACACACACACACACACACACACACACACTATGAATCTAGTTTAAAGATAACAAGTGAAACAAGTAGAGATTGGGTAGATTGTTTCCATTATTCCCAACCATGAGCAACCACTCTATTTTGTTCATTGCAGATACTTTAGTTGTATATATTCTTGTAAAAATAGTTAAGTCATATAGCTATCCTAATTTTTGTTTTGCCCACTAAATCCTATTATCTTAAAATCTATGCAGGCTACCTTTTGAAAATCTAGTATCTGAATTGCAAGAACTCCATGGTATGTATGCACCACATATTGAATCCCTCAAATGGGCACCCACATTTCCCCAACTTCTTGATATCCATCTACTTTTGGTCATGTGTTTTACCTTTCTACAGTGAGACTCTTCCCCTTGGCAGGTATGCAACCATATAAGACTGTACAAGAGTTAGTGGGCTGGTCTTACATCACAGTCTATGTCTACTGTTTGTAGCAGCTCTCTTACCCTCATGCTGGACTCTGTTCCATTTGTGATCAGCATCACCCCCATTCGCCTTTACATACTGGGAGGTAAGCTGAGTTTTAGAAAACAACACATGTTTTAGAATCAGTCCGGTTAGGATTGGAATCCCAACTCAGCAAATCGCTGTATCTGAACAGCCTTAACCAAACCACGCAACCTTCCTAAGCCTCAGGTTTTTACACTAGTGAAGTGCTAATAATACCTGATACCTGGTGCATCAGGGCATGGTGAGACTGAAATGAGATAGTATATGGAAAGCCGACTTGCAGTTCTCTGAATACCTGGCCATGGCTCCAGTGGCATTCACTTGGAAGTCACTTTCACTCTAGTTCACTCCTCTTTTCTCCTTCAAATTAGTTGCTTGAATCCCACTTTTTAATGAGTTCTGTCCTGATCATCTTAATTTAAATTGCAAGCTACTCTTACCCCATTCTCCAACTTTTCTTTTTTCTATAGTACTTACACTTTCAAAGATGTTTGATAATTTGTGTTTATTATTAGCTATTTGTCTCCCCCAGTTAGATGCTATTAAAGACCCAGATCTGAGTCTCGTTTATGGATGGATTCTAGGTGCTTGGAAATAGTGCTGCTTTCCTGGAGTCCCTACTAAGCAAACATTTGTTGAATGAATAGTTATGTTTAGTATTTCTATAATCAGATCAGTTTTGAGAGCCTACCTAAGATGTTTTCATAGTGCCAGATGGCTGCTTGCGAAAGTCAGTCTTTGAAAAAAAGCAAACACCAGAATGAGTTTTGGGTGAGGTTGAGGTCTCCCATCAGAAGTCTTCATTCCCAGTCACTACTTAGGAGACCAGAGGCCCTTGGAGGGAGTAGTCAAATTAAAGTCAACTCGATGTGGACACTTTGAAAAAGTCCATTGACTGGATTTGGAGATAGCCTGTGTTTGTAACTTTGAGCATAGGGATGACTGTGATTTAGACGCCGAGAGTTCTGTGACCAAACAGAAAACAGCTTTGTACTATGTCCATCACCTGACAACTGAGAATAGAGCTGAATTTTTACCAAAACTTTAGCTTGGGAGATCCTTCTGGTAGCTAAAAATGAAAATGGTGTGCCCATTGTAAAGGGCTGCTCAGGAGCCCACATGAGAAAAAGGACACATATACATTTTTTTTCTAGATCAGTGCAATGACATTGCACCCTCTCCTGATGTTGGAAGAAGCTGTAGGTCACTGGTGACTCAGAGAAAGCAGCTGGTGAAGAGAGGCTCCAGGCTGTGAGGCTGGAGTTGGTGTCAGTGCCGGAATGTGTGAACAGGCAGTGGGCAGACTGTTTGAGAAAAACATGGAATGGTTGTGTGGAGAGACAGAAGTCTCATGTCCCACAGGCTTACATCCAATTCCCCTTCTCTCTCGGGTGCCTCATCCTCCTCCTTTGCCTTTTCTTTCCGGTTCCCTTCACTGCTCTTCTCTCTTTCTCCCTCTGCCTGGTTCCTCTGCTCTAAATCAATGGTCCTCACACTGTAGGCAACAGCAGAAGCCCTTGAAAGGCTAGTAAAACATAGATTGTGGGACCCACCCCTATGAGTTTCTGATCCCAGCAGCTGAGAATGTGCATTTCTAACTGGCTCTCAGCAGTGCTGTGGGTCTGGGGTCCATAGTCGGAGAAGCCCTGCTTTGTTGCTTGCTTGTCCTCTCTAGGCCTCATCGTCTCACTGTGCTTTTTCATCTACCTCTGCCTCATGCTGCCTCCCTCTCCTTGTCTTTGTCTTTCCTTGATGTCCTCACCAAGTCCCTTGGCTTCTTTAGCTGCTCAGAGGTCACTAGTTTCTCCTTCTGTAACTTTGGAATCAAGAGCAGGCTGGAGAAAGAAGCCCCAGTTCATTAGCCTGCATTCTGCATCCAGGTTGGAATTCATGCCTCTCCACTGCTTTTTGGGGGATCTTTGTGCTGCTGCCTCCCTGCTGGGGTGGCTGGGACACCCCAGAGAGCCAGGGAGGACTAAATCCCCAGCCCTTCCATGCAGCAGCCCTCTTGTCTCTGCAGCTCTCTCCACAGAGAATGCCCAGGAAGCTTCAAAGACCATAGAAGTGGGGGGAGAGATGAGAGGGAATCCATTAAAAGGCGTAATAGCTGACAGTTTCAAAAATAATGATCTGGGTTTCCTCTTATTTAAAACTACCCAGCTGCCCTGCTGCTTTCATTGCTGCCGTAACCGCCACTCAGCTATGTTTGGAATTAAAAATACATAAGCGCTTTCTGAAAAAGCTGCTAATTTGAAGGTCATTAGCAGCCAAAAACATATTTCTTTTATTTATAAAAAAAGGGCATGTAATAAAGCTATTAATATTTACTCTCCTCCCAGCTCCGTGTGCTCACTGCTCCCAGGTAGGCTGCCTACCTTGCCCAGGCCCCAGCAGTCCACCTCCTGTTGGCCTCCACTTCCTTACCCCTGCCCTGTCCCTGACACCTATTGGTGGCCTCTAGCACCTAGAGGAGGCTATGACTTGCCAGGGGCTAGCATGGATACAAATTGCCATTAGAGCTGGTGACATGGCCCTGTCGTCTGGGGAGAGGGCACCTCCAGCAGTGACATGCAGATGGGGTCAGAGGTACTTGCCATAGTGATGAGGACATTTGGGATAATTTCCCTTTGGGGCTGCAGCTTGTGTCCTCGCCCAGTCTGTGTCCCAGTAGCCAGGCAGGCATGCCTTCCCTGGGTCAAGTTGGCCAGCAGTCATGCTGGCACTTGGCCCACTGTCCTGCAGGTCTGGAGCCCACCTTCCACACCTCACTCACCCTGCAGGCTGAGGCGGGTTTGATATCATTCCACTGTCCTCTCCCAGTCCCAGGACCCTGCCTTCTGTGCATACCACTTACTGGTGCTTCTCACTTTCTCTGTCCCCTGGTGGCTTCCCCAGCTGGCCTGATCACACAGCCCCGCCTCCCAACACCCTCTCTCAGCTGTTTGTTTTCTGAGGGAAATTACTAAAAGACCAGCCTGTCAGCAGCTTCCCTGCAAATCCTACTTGCAAAAGGGAGAGGGGGTTGGGGAGGAAAGCAAGGGGGGAGTTAGTGAGGCTGGGGGTTGTGGTTGCCATAGAAATGCAGAAATGGAACTGACAACGAAGAGGGTTTCACTGAGCACAGGAGAGGAGGAGAGGAAGAGGTGGAGGGGCGCTCGCACCCCTGGGAGCAGAGTGAGGCACAGCATGTTCAGAGGAGAGCAGTGTGGAGATGAGGGCCATCCTAGGTTGCCCACTGCCGGACCATGGGGCTGAGATCAAGGTACAATCTGCTGGGCCCAGCACTGGAGCAGCCAGTTGGCAGAAATGCATTCGTGCACACCAAGGTCACCCAGACCCCTCCCCTCCTGCGCCCCAGCATTTCTGTTTCACCTCCTCGTTTGGGTGAGGGTGTGCTGGAAAGGTGACCTTATGATTCTTTTTGAAAACCTGATGTGTGGCAAAAGGAAACATTTTAGCTCCACTGTGCTTCTGTTCCCTGAGATTTATTCCTTCATTATATTAAAAAAAAAAAAAGTCATCTTGGGGCTAACTTAACTGATTTTCTCTCACTGCTCTTATTTCCTCTAATTGCATGTTGAGGCAGCTGGTTACACTCGCTGCTCGTGGGCTGGAAAGATGGCGGCTTCCCTGCGGCATGGCGTCAAGTAAACCTTAGGGAGCCCTCAGGAAAATTCGGGGCTGAGAGGCCGCAGAGGTGAGCTGATGGCTTCTGAGAGTCAGGGTGAGGGGCAAGCAGCCTCTGAGCCATTGGGGTAATTTCCATCAAGATAGCAATAGAGTTCTCCTGTGTGGGACAGGGTCAAGAGCAAGTGTCCAACTCTTCATGCCAGCCTCGCTGCAGCAAATCTGCTGCTCCCTGTGTTGTGACCAAGGAGAGGCTCTTTGGAAATGACCACTTTGTCTCCTGCCAGATCCCTTACCCAGGATGCCGAGTCTTCCTAAATCTACCCACTCTGTCCTCATGCACGACTCCTGCCTTGATGGCAGTGCTTATTTTTATTTCACTCCTTATTTGGCTGTGAGCACCATTACAGCAATGACTGTGTGCACATTTGAAGAGATCCATTAAAGACTGGAATTAATGAATGAATGAGTGAATGTATGCATGGATGGATGAATACATTTTTTAACCTCTTTTAAAGATTCCTTTTAAAAAATGATGTTTTTGAAGGAATATTGCATTGTAATGGTAAATGGGTTTAAGATGTACATCACAGCAGGTCAAAATCTATATATTTTGCAGTAAGCTCACCAGCATTTCAGTTTTTCCTTCACCTTACAATTAATCCCCTCTACCCCGTTTGATTCTTCCCACCTCCTTCTCTTCCCACAACCTTTAATTTGCTTTTTGGTGTTGTTGTTAAAAGTTGTTGTTTGATTTGGTTCATTTTTAAAGTCTTTTTATTTAATTTAGTTCATTGACTTGCTCATATAAGTGATATCATATGATGTCTGTCTTTCTCCTGGTTTATCTCACTAAGCATAATTCCCTCCAGGTCCATCCATGTTGCTGTGAATGATAGGATCTCTCCTTTTTGACAGGTGCATAGGATTTAATTGGTGTGTGTGTACCATATCTTCTTTATCCACTCACCTGTTAATAGGCATTTAGATTGTTTCCAGCTCTTGGATATTGTAAATAGTGCTTCAGACTCTCTTTAAATCTTTCCTTACAACCCCTTTCCTGTGTCATCTGCTTATCTGCTTGTATATCTCTAGTTTTCCCTTGACTTCTGTGGGTCCCTTGTAGAAGGGACCATTCTTCATCCTAATTATCCAGGGAGACATGGTCCCTGGTGGCTGATTATTTCCTTTCCTGATTTTTTAGTCTAGGACCACAACTGTTCTAGCACTAACAATGAGCCATCTGCTTCTCATTACTCACAGTTATACTCTAAAAAAAGTTGCTCTGTTTCCATCTTTCTGTAGTGTGTAACAAGCAGAACCCTAGTACAGAAGATTCTCCTGAAATGGCTTTCAGTAACTGACTATACTGAAAATCACATAACGATGTAAATGAAAAAAAATAATACAGAATTACAATTGAAAAAAAAATGGCTCTGAGAGACCAAGAGACAGTCCCAGATCAGGGTCTAGTTGGTGAGACTTTAAAAGATATTTTGGAGCCCTGAACTCTGCCAGCCTCCCTGACTCCAACCACGGCTCCTCCAGCCCACGTCAGGCAGGCTGTGTCCAGGCTGTCCTGACCCCAGAGCGGGAGCTCTTCATCTCTAGTCAGACCAGATTGGGTAAACCAAGGCCTGGGGACCATATGCAGCCCTGTACCTGATTTTGCTAATAAATTCTATTGGCACATAGTCATGCCCATTCATCTAAGTATCATCTAAAACTGCTTTTCATACACAACAGCAGAGTCAAATAGCTGTGACAGAAACCATATGGCCCACATATCTAAAATATTTACTCTGGCCCGTGGCAGAAAAATTTTGTCTTGGGATAGATATGCTGCACCCACATCTAGAAGAGATGCTACTCTCTCTCAGTATAGGACTCGGGACCACAAACAGTTAACTAAATCTCAGCTACATATGACAGTTTGCAAATAAAACCAAAGGAATGATGTTCACTCAGATGAAATCAGCTGTACAGTGATGCCCCCTGGGCCAGACAAGTTAATGCTTGGCAAACTGCCCTCTCTCTGAAACATCCCAGCAGGAGCTGAGCCCATGGTGGGATAAAACAATAAAAAAAATTGTTAATTGTTAAATTGGACGTCAGAGAGAATATTTTACAAAGTTGCAGCAGGCACTTTGCATTTGGAAGCTATCAGATTGTGAGTGAGGTCTCTAATAGGCAAAGGAGCCTTGCCTCAGGGGGCAGAGTGGATATCAGGCTGGTATATCTGATTCTGCAAGGAGATCCATCACCAGGTGCCCTGCTCTGCACTGCCTTTTCCTTAACGAATGGCTAAAGAAAATCACTTGAGTAGGGTAATAGAAACAAGGTCCCAAAGAGTTGTGGTGAATGTGGCCCAACCTTGAGCCTGGGGTGAAGTAACTTTGAGAAAAATCAGTATAAGAAATGGGCATTATTGGTCCTATGGTGTCCTAGGTGGAAGCAATTGCATGGATTCAATTATTAGTTTATTTATTCAGCAGATTTATTGTGTGACAACTATGTGCCTCAGGCCTGCAGAGCCAGCTGTGAGTAAGAGATGGTCCCTGGGATGGAGAAGCTCCCAGGTCAGGAAAGTGGGTACAGATGCACACACAGACCATTCTATACAGGGATCACACACCGTGGTGGTGAGATGCACAGGTTGCTGAGGGCTCAGAAGAGTCGCTGCGAATCAGGTGGAAGGACTCCGGGGTGTTGAGTGGAGCTGAGACTCAAAGGGTGACTGGGAGTCTGTCCCTGACCAGGTGAGAGGTGGCAGGCCAGGAACTCCAGATAAAGGGGTAGTGCTGTGGGGATCAGGAAGGTGACTTCCATTGCCTGTGTGTTTGGGGGTGCATGAAGTTGACAAATGCAGGGAAAAAAACAGAAGGGTGCATAGATCTTCTGCTTCTGCTTTTCAAGTCCCTCCTTCATGATTTTGTTTGCCATATCCATCTTACCCTCCTCTAGTCACTATTTTTTAACACAAGATATGCTTTTACTTAAATAAACTTATTTAAAAAGTAAACTTTATAATGCCTATGATAAAATACATATATTTTAGGTGCTAGATATATTTTTAGAGTATGCATAAAAATAAATGTATGACTATTGTGACTTTAAAGAGTTTAGACATGGATGTCCTAAGACCCTGTTCCCACTTATGATACTCCCTTTTGAAAGCTCAGCAGGTCAACCCCCAGGGTTAGTTTTTTGGTCACAAGAAAAATCTCTGAACAGTTATTAAACAATTATGAAAGCTTTCCATATTGACTGACAGGTCCAGAAATTAAGCTTTAATTCAAAGAATAGATTTGGGTCAACACCAGGAGAGATAGGTCCCTGGCCTGTGACAGTGAATAAGCAAAAGTTCCTAGGCAACATATTGAAGAAGTTTCCAGAAATCTGACCATTAGTCCAATGTGACAGCAGGATGGGAACCCGCCCAGGAGCACAGCACAGTTCAGGTCCAGTCTCTGCAAACAAGCCGGGTGAAGGGTAGAAATGATTAAGATGACAGATATATGCAACGGTGAGGGTCACACAAACCTCAAATCCACAGAGGTTAAGGACTGACCTTTATCGGAAGGCAGGAAGACTTTTTACAACAAACTCAGGCTCTGATTTGTTTTCTATTTTTAGATTGTGCTCCAACATCCCTAGAAATAAAATAAACCAACTGATTCCAGCCACCATTTACTGAGCAGTCCCTAAGAAGCAGGGAGGAGGCTGCGTAATTTATGTGTGACCTGTCATTTCACTCTTGACAAAGCCTAGGGAATAAATATGATCCCATTTTACAGACACAAAGCTGCTGAGTATAGATTAGTCCCTTGTACTGGGTGACAGGACTGGGCCGAGCAATCAGATTCCCAGAAGACCTAGCCCAGTTTTCCTGGGGACTCAGAAGACACAGTTCAAGCAAAAAACTTAAGTTCAAACCCTGACTCATCAGTGTGATCTAGAACAAGCTGCTTGAACTTCTCTGAGCCTTACTAATTCATTTTCGAAATGGGTCTAAGACTCTGAGTTGTGTAAGTACTTGGTATGCTTGACTCATAGAAAATATTAGAAAAAAAAAAAAGGTAGTGATTGCTATTACTGATTATATAATTAGATTTGTGATGATTATTTTTAAGAACTTCTCAAGTGTCCATCATTCTGGACCCTACCCCAGGAGCACTACTTCTAATTAGCAAATAGAAAGACTCACCTTATAAATAAATAAATATAGAACATTCCCAGTTCTCGCTTCATCCAAAACCTGGTATGGGGGCCCTAACCAGCTTCTCCACCTCTGAAAATCTCTTGGCTGTGGTCAGAGATCCTCCCAAAACAGTGATCTAACAAGGGAAGCCCAGTCGCCATGCCAGACCCAGTGCCTTCGGAACTAGGAACTTGTTTGCTTTGCTTCCTGGTCCAGACCCTTCCTAGATGGTGCTGGGGGCCTAGGGCTGGGCTCTTGTCAAGTTCTCTTAATCTAGCTTGTGGCCTGGGGGGAGATTCATAGTCAACACAGAATAAGGGCAATCCTGAGAGATGGGCTAGTTGCTCAGATTCGGCGGCAGTGCCTTCAGCTCATGCAGCTGAGACGTGGGTCCTTTCCTGAGGTCTTCCTTCCTGCCCGTCTCCTGGCAAGGGGAGATAGAACCCAAGTTCACATTAACTGCCCACCTGCTCATTCAACAGAGGCCACAGCAGCAGAACTGGTCGGGATTGCTGTGCACGCTAGGGACTGTGTCCCGTAGCAGTGAAGATTCTTGGAGAACAGTTCTGCCTCTCCACTTGGTTTCATTTCTTCCCTCCCCTTTCCATGCGGGGGAAGCCAACATTGAGGAGGCTGATGACCCACCAAGGCAGACCCCACACTTGAGAAGAGCCCAGGGTGCTTGCTGACCTGTCAGGCCTCTCTTCCTGCCCCACCTGATGGTAGATGGGCAGTGCCGCCTTCAACCTTCCATTGTCTGCGTGGCTGTGATGTCACAGTCAGACCTGCTGACTGCCTGACTGAGTCTGAAGACTTGGGTCACAAGCAGGCTTCTATATGCCTGATAGGTTGCATCTTACCTTTACCTAGTTTATAAGCCTATGCCAACTCTACAACGTTATGTCTTGCATCTTAGTGCTGTGGAAAGTCTGCAGGGCCAGCAGCAGTCTTGTGCATGTGTGCCAGGGAATGAGGAGAGTCCTGCCTTGCTTCTCAGGTTTTGTTTCCCTGCCTCTGCCCTAGTCCTTGGGATCCTGATCCTGGCTATGTCTTACGACTTTGAGCTGAATACTGAAATAGAGAAATCCCAACCTCACTTCCTGCCTAAATCCTACTGTCAGGCCATTTCACTCATTCAGATGTCCATGAACTTCCCCTGAATTTCAGGACACTGAAATGTGCTGAGTGTCTGTGGTCTCTTCTCTTGACATACTTTCTATGATCTGTGGCTGAGTCTTTCTTATCCTATTCCCAGAGGGTAACTATTACTTGATCCCAACTCTCCCTGACTTCTCTTGTCTTTTGAAATTAGTCTCCCTGGGCTTTGCCATGCCTTCCCTCCCACATTTATGACATGTGGGATCTATGCTGGGTGCTAGAGATACACCCAGGTGAATACAGTCCTTACCTGCCTCAAAGAACTTACAGTCTGTAGGGTTGATAAGATAGAAGTAAGAACAATTGTTTATGAGATAGAGACCGAGGGGACCAACTGCCCATTGGGTCACCTTCACAAGACATTTGAACTGTGGCCTGATGGACTCATGGACTAGGGAGTAGAGAGGCTCCTAGTATAAGGAAAGCCATGAGTACAGAAGCAAAGATGGGAAGAGTCCCAGAAGGAGCAGGCATTGCCTGGTGGGAACTTTGACTGGAGAACTCGACATGGACTTCCTTCCATGAAAAGGGATTTGAACTTTATTCCATTGGTGATGTGTCCACCCAGGGATTCTGAGTGGGAGAGGGCCTGTGACACTTCCCATTCACATCTCAGCATATCGCCAGGTTGTACACTCAACTATTTCATCAGAAATGGGCGTGCTTGCCCTGCTGCTCTAGCACTGTGATGGCAAGGCTAGCAGATTCAATCAAGACTCAGACTGCTCGCAAAGGAGGCTGTGGGCACTCAGTAATGGACAACTGGAAGGTGAGCTTCAGTTCTCTAGGAATTCATGCCATTCCTCCTCCAAGTAAAATTAGAATGACTGCATGTTAAGGAGCAGCATCCCTCTGGCTCCATTCCTGCCTGATCTTGGCCCTCATCTCTCCATGGATTTTCTTCTCCTTCCCATGGCTTGCCCATTAAGCAACTACAATCAAAAAAAGCCTCCTCCAGATATATTTTAATTTTTTCTCCCTTTCAAAGTTGAATTTCTTGAAAGATTGTGATGTCCACTCTTTTCCTCAATTCAGCAACTGTCTTCTGGGCTACCAAGGTCATCATGAACCCCTGTGGCTGACCCCATCGGCAATTTTCAGATCAAACCTGACGTTAGCCCTCCATGGCAGCATGGAGTCCTGGGACCACTGATCCCTCTCTGAATATTTTCCTTGTGCTCCAGGGATAGTGCACACCCTAGGTTGTCCTCATTCCTGGCATTGGCTCCATCCTGATTCTTCTGTGAGCTTTCCTTCGCCTGGACATCTTTAACATACAGTTTCTTGGGGCTCTATGTGGGCCCACTTCTTTCTCTACTCTCAGATTCTCATGCAGTAAATTCTTCTTAAGTACCATGTAGAAAAAAAGATATCTCCCAAACTGATATAATTCCAAATCTTTGTTAACTCATGCATCACTCTATCCAATGGCCCATAGGCAATTCAAATTCACATCGTCCTTGCCAATTTCTGCCTCTTTTGTATCCTTATCTCAGTGAATGCTATCAAAATACAATCAGTTTTCCAAACCAGAAACTAGGGGTGTCATCCTCATCTCCTTTTCCTCTTACTGCTAATAGTCAATCTATATCCACCTTCTTCTGATCTTCTCTTTCATATTTCTGGAATCAATCTACTTTTCTCTATTCCTACTGTTAAATCACAGTTTCACCCAGGTCACCATCATCTTTTGCCTGTATTTTCATACCAGTCTCCTAACTAGTTTCCCAGAATGGATTCCAGTGACTGCCCCCTCTGGCCCGCTGACTCCGTTTCCATTTTGTGACTAAGATTGGTTTATATGAAATATAACTTTAATCCATTTTACACTAATTACACACTCACTGTAATATCCAGATTTCTTCTCTCATTGATCACCTGTCATGACCTAGCCCCTGCCTATCCCTAGGCACATACATCCAGCACTATTCTCCAGCTTTGTTGAATCATCAGCTGGTGAACCCACACACATGCCACCTCTGACGTGGCTTTTGAACCTTACCCATGACGAGTTCTGCCACCATCTCCCCTTCTGCCAATATGCTAGGTCTCAGTCTCTGGTTCAGTAGGTCCCCTGTCAGAGGTGACTTCCATGACCCCCCAGGACAATGACAGTGCCCTCTTCTGGGCTCTCATACCCCTATTTATTCCCCACTAAAGTTATTTACAAAGTCGAGTTCTGCTATGAAGAGAGTAGATGGACTTATAATCATCTTCATTGTCAGAAAGTCATTTCCAGAGCTACAGAGTTCCTAATGTGTTGCAAATAGAAAGACCAGAAAAGAAAATTAAAGTCTTCATGGGATAAAGGGAAGCTTTCTTGTTTGAGAACAGACTTTCACCGAGCTAGGTCTCGGTAGCTTAGAAGTAACTTACTTGGCTATATTTTTGTCTTCTTATTTCATTTTTTTTCCTCCTGGCTACAAGAAATCCTGGAGGAAGGCTGGCATTAGAAGGCTGAAACAGCTCTTGGAAGAGTGTCTGGTGTATAGGGAGTGGTGAGGACACCAGTGAAGTCTCCCTGCTGGGAAGCTCTGCATGCATGGCTGTCACCTGGCGGGAGAGCAGCCTTGGTTCTGCTTCAGAGGACAGGATGCATCTGCTCTCCAACTCTGCTGTGCCAGGGACGGTGCCGATTTCACTTCAGCATCTCGGGGACTTTGCTTCAGAACTGACACTCGGTGAGAAACGGCTTTCTCCAGGTGCTCTGGGGAAGACTGTGACATCATGTTAAAGATTCAGATGAGGTTGAACAGAGTGTTAAACTTCACAAACTAAAATTAGAATAGCTTACAACTCATAGCAGTTAAGAGTGACAAAGCTTCCAACTAAATAATAGGGGATTAATTTTCTTAAAAGCATGCTGTTTGCGGTCATGGACTTCTGTAGGTGAAATATGACAAGTAAGTTTCTTACTTCAACTTGTTTAAATCACAAAATATTTACTGAGCACCTTTGATGTGTTGGGCACTGAATTGGATACTGGGTATAGAGGAGACTAGGACATGTTCTGTGTCCCTCCTCATTCTGGGAATGACTGGAAGGTTCTAGCAGGGTAGCATGTGCATCCCAAGTCATGACATTAAGTCATGCAACACAGGAGCCCACCACAGGCAACAGGTCAGGTCAGGCCCACGAAGCAGTGGAGGGCTCTCCTTTCTCCCACGAGTGTGATAGTGGTCCACCTACCATTCCCCAGGAGGGTGTCCATCTCACAACCCCTGGAGCTGGGCCTGCAAAATACAGCAACCTCCTTCCCTCCCGCTAGGGCCCGTGTTCTCTGAAAAGGACTGAGCGTGTGTTCTCAGACCTCTGTGCACTCTTTCCATTTGAAAAGTGTTCTCCAGTTTTCCGGTGGCGAACAGTCACTATTTAGCCTTAGTCAACTTAGATGGCCTCCCAGTATGTGATCTAGATGCCCTCTCCTCCGTTTGATGCCCTGTGACTTCAGTGATGCTTCCTTACCCCCTGCCCCCAGCCCCGTCAGACCCCGGGACTACATGAATTACACGGCATCTTAAGGGATGCAGCGCTCCCTCTGACATGGCTCTTGAGTTATCTTTTAGGACGACTTCACGGTGTCCTTTGAGCCTTCCTGGTTGCAGAGACAAGGAACCAGTGGGGGTTGTTTGCTGCAGAAACTGCATCATAGCTGTGTTGCCCCTTTATTATTGTTTGCTGGGACCCAGTCACCCCTTAGATAGTTGGTGCCAGAGCCAGTATTATTTCTGAAATGACAATGTGTTTCCTTGGCTAATCCACAATGAACTTCTTTGAACAAAGCACAGTGATTAGAATCTTGTGCTTTTAACTGATTCCCTAGATTCTCCCCACTTCCCCAATGTCTTATAAATCAGCACTCTGTCCTCCCCCACCCCTGCCCATATTCCTGAAGATCTATCCCTCAATCCTCACTGACTTCTGTTCTCTTCACAAATGCACAACCTTTGATTTTAATTTTCTTACAGGAGCTTGGTGAGAGTCCAATGATCTAGCCCTGCACCTAACTTTGTGTGTGGGGTGGTTTGGGGGTGCTTAGGGAGATAGGTGGGAAGAGGCATATGATTTTAGTAGAATTTGTGCCTATTTGGCATCTACAAGCTTCCAGGATCTCCAGGTAATACAGTAAACACCTGCTCTGTAGGTGTGTCTCCTCTAGCCTTCATGCCTATCTTCAAATATTGGAAAGAGGCAGGGAGAGCACAGGGGGAGGTGGGTCAGGATCTCCAGGGCTGTCTGCTGCACTGCCATGATCCAGGAACATGAAGAAAACATCTACTGCTGTCTCCTGCAATCCCACCCACCTGACTCCAGGTGCGCAGCTGTGCCTGGCAGAGAGCCTCACTGTGAGCCCTATCTGTAGCTGTAGATTCCATCTCTCTAGCTTGGCTCTCAGGGTCACAGGCCACTGTCTATTGTGCCCAAAAAGGATGTGAATTGGAATAAATACTGTCAGGTGATGAGGCAGCACAGATATAATTGGAATTCAGAGGACAAAGGGTCTCATTGCCAGGGAGCGATCTCCCCAAGAAGAGTTTTGAAGGTGTAAGTCCCCAGATGTCAATGTGTCAATGGGCACAGATACCTGTGTGTTGGAGACCAGCTTCTCCCATCTCTTTATGCCCCAAAAGAGTGAGAGTCATTCCCCTTTTTCTGGGCAGCTCAAGAGTCCCAATGACTATCATTCCCTGAATCAAGGCCTTGACATGCAGTGTCATGCAGTGGTTCTCCAAGTGTGGTCAGACACCACCATGAACCTGGGAGAAATGTACCTGCCAGGTTCCACTCTATACCCACTGAATCAGAAAACCTGAAAGGGACTAGTGATCTGTGCTTTGACACACCCTCTAGGTGATGCTAAGCCATGCTCAAATGGGAGCCCCCTAGGGTCCTGGTGGAGTCAGATTACCTAAGAAAAATCCTGACCCCACCATTGTGCTATAGAGGAAAAGTCTTTGTCCACTGTTTCCTCATCTGAACACCTGCCACAATGAAATACCTGTGGCAACTTCACCAGGCAATTCTAAGGAAGAGAGTGAATGTATGCAAAGTACTCAGAAACACGCCTGACAGAGAGCCTGCTCAAGAAAGTTAAATACTCTCATCAAAGGTTGTTCTTACTACCTGATTGTATTTAAGGAAACTAAGGTTCTAGAGGCTCATGCAGTGCATGGGCTCACTCTCAGAGGCACACTGCGTTTTGGAGCACAGGGGTAGGGAAGGCTGCCCTGTGACGTCCCCTGAGGGCAGGGGCATGGACAGAACTTGGCCTCCGCACTGAGAGCCACACCTCCAGGCGC